>CAWUFW010013217.1:0-489304 GCA_963921515.1 Calotriton arnoldi
GGAGCCACACAACCGACGCACACATGTCAGTGAAGTCACGCAACAGCAGGACACACCCCAGTGTAACAAACATGGCGTAGCACACAGCGGCGGCAACACCAACTAGGAGAAGCAGGGCCCCTTCGGGAAGAGGAACGCCAGTACCACACTGAAACACCCATACCACCCTGCACATATGAACAAGACATATAAAACGGAACACCAAAGAGCCCGGGGACCGACAACAGGTGGCCCAAGAATAACATCCACACACAAGGCCCAACGCAGAGCGGAAAGGCAGCCTGCCGCCCACACAAGGGAGAGCAGACAGCACTGAATGACCTTCCATTCCAACTCCGAAACCACAGCCCTACGACAGAAGCCGGTGAATACAGCCATTGTCCAAGAATAGACCAACACAGGCATGCCGAGGAGACCGA
Source organism: Calotriton arnoldi (assembly GCA_963921515.1). Lineage (NCBI taxonomy): Eukaryota > Metazoa > Chordata > Amphibia > Caudata > Salamandridae > Calotriton > Calotriton arnoldi. The sequence continues at coordinate 420 of CAWUFW010013217.1, forward strand.
CCACAGGGCAGATAGCGCATATCACAGAAGCACACAACGGACGGGGAAGAAAAAGAAAACACTCCCCCATGTCGGCCACATGCAAGTTAATTGGAAGGAGTCACACATCACTGACCTTGAACTGTCTGAGAAGCATGTGGGATGAGGGCCCGTGTCCTCCAAACAAGCCAACAGAACACAAGTCCTGTCTCCCTACGACTACACAGAGCTCACAGCAACCTCGGAGCGTGCACATTGCAGACTGCACACACAGCCGGAGCACGCCACCACAACGCACCGCTGCGAAATGGCAACCGCAACACACCTACCCAACTACGCCGGACAGCTCAAGCTGTACAAAACCAACCTGTTACATACATTGGGATGCGATCTCCTGTCCCTGCTGAACGTAAGTTACCGACTGACTTACCGCATCACATTGTTCAGCTGCGTCATGCCCGTCTTCTACTGTCGGAGGTGTCCCTACCAGCATCCAGTGGAGATATGCCTCTCCAACCCGGCATGTCTGAAGGCGGACCTGCTACCACTACTCCTCCCTCTGGACGCACACGACAGGGCCTGCTCTGCCTATGGGGGCATGGCGTATGTGGCCAACATCGCACCCGCACTGAAATGGGACCACTGTGCCTCCACACGACGGATCATCGAGAACAGCTACATCGAATGTCACCCAGCATGCCCCATCATGGTCCTCCAAGGGACAACTTACGAACAACACCTTGACAGCCACCATCCGCTACATTGGCTGGCAAACATGTACACCACCAATGACATGGAAGCCCTGCTGGACGGCATCGCATACCTGACAACCTGTAAATTCGTCGGACCACAACGCAGGTTCCCCGATTGACCTATGATGTCCAACCCCGCACCCATGCTTAGCTTCCGCACGGACTGGCCAGTCACCACCACAACAGCCATACCAAACGACCGGCAACTGTAACCACACCATCAACGACATCGCCATGACATCGGATATGACCGGGACATGCACACTGTTCCCCATCACATCCAGGAACACCGCATGCATCGTGGGAGGCAGTGGCATGGGGTCTGTGTATCGCACCCACATGGACGGAACTGCACGAACAACCAGGACACGACATGGATCCAGCGCCCATGGACACACACACCGCTCAGTGGACATGAATAGGTCGCCTGGAGTCTGTGGGTGCTGCACCCCTCCACCCCCGCCCCAGGAATCCCATACCAGGACCTTTGCATGGACGACAAGTGCATACAACAACAACACGACCCCAGTGACTGTGACATGTCCAGTAACCACCACATTGCAACAACAAGTGGCACGCCGCTGCATGCACGCAAGCACATGCCCTGATGTCATCTCACATGCACGCGTGCATGAGGAACAACCGCAGCAAACCTGTCACATGGAACTGAGATGGACTGTGCCCATGATGCCAAGCGGTCTGGTAGGCTACATGTATACCGTCTGTGTCAAAGTCCGCAGCTCCGCAGCTATACGTAAATGTACATTAGCACAGCCTTGGCCAAGCAGATGTAACTCTGAAGCCCACATCCCACATGCAACAGCCAATCACATGTAACCCCACACCCTATCCCATTTGCAATCATGCTCAGTATATCCTCAACATGTATTCCGCTGCCAGCAGTGTCCACTATACTGCATCACAGAGGACAGAAGACTCAATATAATGTTTGAAACCAAAACTGTCTCCGCTGACTCATTTCACAAGTACGAATGAGAGAGGATGAGAGTATGTGAAGTACACGGCAGTCGTGACATGACCATGTAGTCCACTGGTATTGGATGTCAACGCAAATGAGTAGCACAACTGTGGAAGACACACATGTGTCGTGTGAAGTCGTATGGACGCAGTGCTCAGGTGGGTGGGTGTGACGGGTAGATGCGCACATGCCAAGTTGGAGCACGCCGTGTTGGGAGGGGTCATGAACAGTACACCACCGCTTCCCTGGGCATTGTGAGAGGACACCTGTCGGGGGGAGTGAACACGTGTGTGCACAGCAGCCGGGCACACGTACAAAGCGGTACCAGGCGCACCTCAGCCCACCCTCTGTGGACAAGCTGGATCCTGTTTTGCGCCCGCCATGCCCCTTGACAAGGCACACACAGCCCCAGTCGACCAGGTGTAACCCCAACATAGTCAATCCGCACAGGCGATACAGGGCACGGGATGGCAGTGGAGCATGGTGTGTGAGAGGTCTCCTCGCGCTCCTCCTGGTCATATCACGCAGGCAATAGAACCTCAACGTCTAGCATGGCACAAGTCAGATGGAAGTGTAGGGGGACGCACCACAGCACGAGCAGCACTGACGTCACGGGAGGTGGCTCGCACCATCCCATCCATTGCCCATCATACCAACCACGACACATGCCATTGCGACTAAGTGCAAGCGCGTGCGCCACCACCCCCGAGCCCTCCCCAGAGAGGCCAAAGAGTGAATGTGTGGGCCATCAGTCACAGACGGACGCGGCCTGGCCGCAAGGGCAGCCACAGCCACTGGGTGTCGCAGGTGGCGGATCCGGAAGGCGAAGACTGTGATGCATAGTCCATGCAGGCCGGGTCTCCATTTGGGGCACCACGCAGGTGGACGGCGTCCCGTAACACATCATACCCTGAGACAGCCCACTTGTGCAACTGGACCCACACATACACTCCTTGCCCTCTCTGGTGCGAGCTTGGGGCTGCCTGTGCAAGCGCTAGCCTCGCAGGTGCACATGCATATTGGGGGAGCGAGGGAGGACATGAGGGCTGCGGCGAAGATGACTGTATCACTGTCAGTGAGTACAAGGGATGACCCAGATGTGGAAAGGAAGAGACGTGTCCCGTGTGTACTGCAACTAGTCGCCAATCCAACTACCCCCATGTCCGGAATGTAAGCCCGCACCTAGGCCCGCCCATCCGCCACATCGAATATACCACCAGCACGACAACCTTCCCATTCGGAACACTGACTGGGGGTGGCGACCAGTGAACAATCATGTGTAGCCTACCCACGCGTACATGTGGGCCCTCCATGATCCATGTCACCTGCGGCAAAGTCATGACATGCGCAATGAGGGAAGTGAGGAGAGCTGTCCGCCCCACGCACAGAAGGTGCATCAGCTCCACAGACCCAGCAGCGAGTCCAGCAGGGGTCACATGTGCAGGGGCAGCTGTGCCTGGTGTGAAGGCACATGCATATAGACAGCACATCGACCAATGTGTAGTCTGCCCACATCTACAGTCCATCATCATGCGGACATAGGAATTGAACACAGGGCAACACATCTTAGTGGGTGCACCCACCGTGACCAACAATGCGCAATCATCGACGTACCCGCCCTGTGCATGGCCCCCACCCAACGGAGGCACATCCAGTGCCACCATCCCACACACAAGCCTTCCACGGAACATGCTGTGTCCAATGCTCAGTACAGAGTCAGCGCCCATCTGGTGGATCCTGAACAGGAGACACATGCACACACATGCCAGCTCCCACTATGTACGTCTGCCACCTGGCACGTGCAATGTAACCTCTCACCTGTGACGTGTGACTGCAAGCACACAGCCGTCTTGGCATGGGGCTGTCAATGTGGACACCTGTCAATGTTTCGGGAGGTGTGATCCGTACAGTGCTGTACATAGGGTGCAGTGCTGACACCTACTACTGTCTCATATCCCCTCGTGCCACAGGTCCCACTTGTTTTGGCCGCTCAGCCTGTGCCCACATCGTCGTCGTCGTGTGCCATACTCATCCAGCCTCGGAAGCAGTTCCATGCTCAGCAGACATTCATGTTGCCGTGGCGTTGCCGCTTGACGAATATGCAGTCAGTCGCCATCAGCACGCCCCGCAAGTCATTGGTGCCTAGATCCCCATGTGCATGCACATGGCAGTGGTCTGTATCACTAGCCATTGCCATTGTTGGGAGACCTGTGTAAGTGTATTGTGGCCGTGCCGTCCCAGCTTGACAGCTGGGCTGTGGCTCATGTGCTTGCTCAGTCATGTCAGTGATGTGTATGCGAAATTGCTATGTGTCGTGTTGCTTTGACATGTGTCCACTGCCATTTTCCCTAGGCGGAGACCGAACATTGACCGCCCATACCAATTGCTGGCGGACATGGACGATACAGAGGTCATTAGGAAGTTTCGGCTGGACAGGCCAACCCTGCATCGACTGTGTGCCATGTTAGAACCCCATCTCCGTCCCCGCAGGGTGTATCCGACAGCTGTCACCCCCACGGCTAAGGTGATGGCCGCCATGCATTTCTTCGGCACTGGGTCATTCCAGCACACAGTGGGCAGTGGAGGAGGGATGTCCCAGCCCATGTTCAGCAAGGTGCTGAGGGATGTACTGGCAGCCATGATGCTGTACCGAAACAGGTACATCCGCTTCCCCAGGGCTCGTGAATTGGCGGCAGTGAAGGGTGCATTCTATGCCCTTGGCAGAATCCCACACGTCGTTGGAGCCATTGACTGCACACATGTTGGCCTTGTTCCACCACAGGCCACTGAGCATCTGTACCGCAACAGGAAGCACACGCACTCCCTGAATGTGCAAGTGGTGTGCCTTGCGGACATGGTGATCACCCACGTGTGTGCAAAGTTCCCAGGCTCGGCCCATGACGCACACATAATGCGCAACAGCATCTTGCCACGACTGATGTCCAATCTGCAACAGGATCGTGGCTGTATTGTCGGTGAGTATGTGGAGTGGTGTAGCGTGCTGGTTGTGCGATGCTGTCCCCTGTCCAGTTGGAATAGCAACGGTTCTCTGTGTCCCTCACACCCAGGTGACTCTGCGTACCCGAATGGGGCATGGCTGCTCAGTCCATTGAGGAATCCTCGCACCCCAGCAGACGATCGCTACAATGAGGCACATGGGAGGACCAGACGTGTGGTCGAGCGTACCTTTGGCCTCCTCAAGTCCAGGTTCAGGTGCCTGGACCGCACCGGGAGTGCGCTGGCGTACTCCCCACAGAAGGTGTGCCAGATAGTGGTGGCGTGCTGCATGCTGCACAATCTGGCCATTCGGAAGCAGATCCCCCTCATCGTGGATGACGGAGATCAACCAGGGCCCCAGCCCGCAGACCAGGACAGCTCGAGTGAGGAGGACAGCGGAGAGGAGGAAGCTGGTAATGTGCGGCAGCAGCTCATCGCCCACTACTTCACTTGACGGTGAGTGTCCATGTACGACGGCTGATGTGGCTGTGTCTGTGCAGGTGTGTGTGTGCTGTGTCAGGGTGGCCGTTTGTTCACTGCGTGCTGTGTGTCAACGCTCCATGGCCAGGGTAGTGTGCCACTGTTGGTGGCTGTGGCATTGTGCCCTATTGCTCTGTGCGATGTGTGTACATTGCTTGTAGTTGTTGACATGTACTGTGTGATGGGTGTGTGACACACTCATTGAATGTGCTCCTGTTCTGTCTCCCACCCCTAGGTCCCTACAGGCCCTCCGGTTCCATTGCCATGCCACGCATCAGGTGCCTTTCCGCCCAAGGTGGCCGTTGTATTCCGTACAAATAAAACACAGGGCACAAACAGCAGTTTGTGTAAGAGGTGCATTTATTTCAAACTGTGACATGTGATTGTGTGTAAGGTGATGACATAAGTGGTGCGTGCAGTGACAATGAGCTGTCGGTCATGGCTGCGTGATGCTCAGGGTGTACCCACTGGTTCTATGTCCATAGTCCAACACACACATGCCATCCAGATGGCTGTGTGGAGTGGGATCGTAGTCCAAGTCAATGCAGTGGGTGGTCAAGGAAGGCTGGCTGGCTGCCTCACTTGCGTCTGGAGCGTGCGAAGTCCTCCCGGGAGATCTGTTTCCACTTCGGACGGCCCCTTCCACGTTTGCGAGGGGGTGCCTGCTTGCGACATGCTGGTGGTTGAGGTGTGCTCACTGGCTGTGGACGCAGGGGAACTGGACACTGCTGCTCGACCCTGCGCCCCGGCAGGTGGTGGCGGAGGGGAGCTGCTGTCCCTGGCTGTGACCTCACCGCCACCACCAGCTGGCCCATGAGGTCCACGAGTTGGCCCATACGGGCGTCCATGGACCTCAGCACCCCCAGCACCTCACGCGTGTCTGTAGCTGACCTGGCCCATTGTCCTTGGGCCTCTTCATAGGCCCCAAGGACTCTGGCCATTTGAGGCAGGGCATGGCTCCCAGGGGAGGCTGGCGTTTGCCTGACCCTGCTCCTCCTACCAGTCCTGCTGCCACCGGCCTGCCCACTAGCCACATTGCTCACCACGGTCCTCGCTGTGGCTCCCAGGGTGGATCCAGTCGGCCGGGCCACCACCTGCGCTGGGGCTGGTGCCAGCGAAGACGTGGTGGTGGTGGCGGCGGTGGTGGTCGGTGCGGCGATGGTGGCGGTTGCGGCAGTGGTAGTGGACGCAATGACCATGGGTGTGGCCGCAATGACCGTGGGTGTGGCCGCAATGACCGTGGGTGTGGCCGCAACGACAGTGGCAGCAGGGGGCTGGGAATGTTCAGCAGCCCTGGATGATGGGTTGGTGGGTAGGAGGAGTCCTGGGGAGCGGCTGGGCCCTGCCACACCAGATGGGCCTGCTTGGTGGTCCGTGTCCGAAGAGGAGGACAGATCCTCCACATCCGTGTGTCCTCGTTGGGGGCTTGTAGGCTGGCTGTGCTGGCTGCTGGCTCCATCCCCAGCATCCAGCAGTTCGTCACCTGTGGAGAGAATGAGATTTGTTATTGTGTTGCACCTTGCGAAGTATGTATTTGTCGTCTGACATTAACAGTTCGTGCAATCTCGTACATGGGTTTCCCGGAGGCGTGTGTGTGGCTGTACCATTTGTAGTTGTGTGTGCTTGGCAATGGGACTGTGTGCTGTGCACATGTGGCATGGGACGGATTGGCCATGCCGATGGGTGTGTTGCTGTGCCCCTACTTATTGTGACTCTGGTGTATGCGGGCTCCTGGCCCATCCTGGGTCTGGTTTGTACTTTGCTTTTGGGGTTCAAATGGAACGCTTAGGAACGCATATGGCAACATGGGGGCCATGCCCCAGATTCACATTTGGGAGGGAATATGCTTTTGGGGTTCAAATGGAACGCTTAGGAACGCATATGGCAACATGGGGGCCATGCCCCAGATTCGCATTTGGGATGGAATATGCTCTTGGGGTTCAAATGGAACAGCTTAGGAACGCATATGGCAACATGGGGGCCATGCCCCAGATTCGCATTTGGGATGGAATATGCTTTTGGGGTTCAAATGGAACGCTTAGGAACGCATATGGCAACATGGGGGCCATGCCCCAGATTCACATTTGGGAGGGAATATGCTTTTGGGGTTCAAATGGAACGCTTAGGAACGCATATGGCAACATGGGGGCCATGCCCCAGATTCACATTTGGGAGGGAATATGCTTTTGGGGTACATGCTGTGAGCCATGGGTGCCGAACGTGACATGTGTTGTGGCAGCATGACAGTGCATGGTCTGAGGTGTGTGCATGCCTGACATGGCCTGCATATTTGCTGTCTGTTGTGATTACTGGACATGGCATTGGACGCATCGTTATGAGTGAGTGATGGTTGTGTGCCAGCCAACGTATTGCAGTTGTCCCATCTCCTTGGTGTGCGTGCTGCCCTGTGCCATGTGCATCACTGCAGTGCTCGTGGGGGGTGTGGCCCATGTTGTGTGTTGTTGCTCACAGTGTGGCGTGCGCTTCATTGACTTCTGGCACATGGTTGGTCATGGGCATGTATCTTAGCGTGACTGCTGTATGTGTGGCAGCTGTGCGGATGACATGCCTTTCATGAGACTGGGGCTGACGGATGGGATGGATGGTATGTTGTATGTGCATGGTGTGTCTGTGTGTTTGATGGGTTCAATGGTGTTCGTGTGCATTTATGTTGTTCCGCTCTGTTGCGTCTAGTGTTGTTTGTCTTACATAGGCGTAGTTGTGGGGTGTGTGGTTGACAGGCAGTAGGGGCTACATGGACAGGACTTCAATGGTGTTTCGGTTGTGTGTGATGAGTTGCACAGTGGCTGCCGTGTGGTACTATATTCAGTGTGGCTTGTGCATGCAGACGTGGCTCCTTGGGTGTTGCTGTGTCTGTGATGGGTCATGTGAGGTGTGAGTCTGTGGTTCATGTCCGTGTGCACATTGTTCACTTGTTCGTGACGGTGGGCGGTGCTGCGTGTTCGTCTGCTACGTGACATGTCCCATGTGTTGGTCGTGTTACGGTCCTCATGCCTCCAGTAATCCAGCCCTGTCCAGTTTCCCACCTGCAGGTTGTTCGGGCGTGCACTGTACTGGATGCCACATGGTTCTAAGCGGGGGGTGCTCCATGTTGCAGGTCTGTGGGGGTGGGGGGTGTTGTGGGTCGTGGTGGTGGCTGGACACCCACTGACACCGATTGCTGTGGACCGTGATGTCTACCTTTCGGCTGTCGTTGTGCACTGCGGTGGCTGACACGTGGCTGTGGGGTGTGGGGGATGCTCCTCCTTGCTGTGCTGTGGGACTAGGGGCCTGGTGTGTGTTGTACTTGGGCTGTCCACCCTCCCACCCACTGCACTTTGTGTTCCTGCCACTTACCTGTTACTTGTCGGTTAGTGCAGCTGTGGCGGACACATGGGTGTGGTGGGTGCTCGTTGTGGCGCTTCTGGCATATTTGGGGACCTGTTGGTGGTTACGTGGCTGGCTGAGTGTACACATGTCCCCACGCATCTTACAGTTGTTCTGTTTGGGCTGTGTGTGGTGGTGTCTGTTGCATGTGTGTGTGATGTGTTGTGTATTGTGTGCTGGACATGGGGGTGTTTGTCCCTGGGAGCTGTGGCATGGTGGTAGTGCATGTGAGTACATAGCGGTGTGCTGGTATACATTAGTTTGTACTTACCAGCCTCCACTCCCCCTGCTAATCCGGCGAGGATCTCGGGATGTATGATGACTCGCACCTTCTCCTCCCACGCTTTGAAGGTCTTGAAGAGCGCGGGATTCCCTCCGCCAGTGACGGCTGCCAGCTCTCTGTTCTTGGTCTCCTTCTTCTTGACCAGGCTCTTGACGTCATTCCACCGTTTGTTTATTTCTCCTCTGTTCCTGGGCAGGGTCCCGACTGCATTGACCTGGTCTACGATCCGGTTCCACATTCTGTTTCTGGTGGCTAGTGGTGTGTGCTGGACCATGTTCCCATAGATTTGTGGGTGCACCTTGATGATCTCGTCGACCATGACCGTCAGCTCAATGGGCGTGAACTTGGGCATTCTTTGTGGTGCCATGGTGTTTGTGGTGCTGGTGCGGTGTGTGTTGTGTAATGTGCAGGGGGTTTGTGGTGGTGGTGGTGGTGGTGGTGATGTGTGCGTTTCTGTGGTGTGCTGCTGTCCTTGCTGTGTCACTGTGTCCTCTCCTCTCCTCTCTGGTTTGCAATGTTGCAAGGGGTTGTGGTCTGTTGGAGTGCTGCTTTTGTACTTACCTATGTGGGTGTGTCCTCATGGTCTGTTGTTTTCAGGTGTGTTGTGTCTGGGGTTCTGGCCTTTGTAGTTTTTGTTTGTCCAGGGGGTGTTTTCGGGATGTGTACTGTGCTTGTGTATTTGTGCGTGCCTTGCTGTGTGGACTTGTTGGCCATGTTGTGTGCGATTGGTTTTGTGAGCGGAGGGTTTCTGTGCAGGGACGTGGGCGCCATGGCTTCTGCCGTGTCGATTCTCATCGGCGTTGTTTGCGCTGGCGGGCGGTATATTTGTAGTTTTCCCGCGCTCATGGCGGTGCGATCGTAATCTCACGTGCGGTGTGTCGGCCGTGAGGGCGGGCGGTTTTGTGTTGTCGGGCGTGTTTCCGTCCGTGGCGGGCGGTTTGACTCCGACTCGGACGATGGCGGGCGGTATTTTGTGTGATTTTTCCGCCGATGGCGGTTTTAGGTTTGTGTAATCGTAATGGCGTGGTCGGTGTTCAGACGGTGTGTGCGGGCGGATTTTTGCCGCTTCCATGCCTGGCGGATTTTTTTACGCCGGGTATCGTAATGGGCCCCATAGTTTGTTAAAATATCGAATTTTTTAAATGTCTTAAAATTAATGTAAAATTAATTAAATAATAAATATAATTAACTAAAACATACTTAAAAATACTTAAATAACCTTAAAATTAATAAATAATTAATGTAAGTTATAAAAAAATAAACATACATTTTTATTTTTTAATACATATATATATTCACGTAATATTAATAAAAAAAAATCAATATTTTTAGCCGTTAGATAGCGGGAGGGTAAAATGTACTATTATCACTCCAGAGAGTGCAACAGTAAGGAAAGCGTTGGATAGCGTAGGGGTAAAAATTACTATTTCCACTCCAGTGAGTGCAACAGTAGGGAAAGCGTTGGATAGCGTAGGGGTAAAAATTACTTTTCCCACTCCAGAGAGTGCAACAGTAGGGAAAGCGTTGGATAGCGGGAGGGTAAAAATTACTATTCCCACTTCAGAGAGTGCAACAGTAGGGAAAGCGTTGGATAGCGGGAGGGTAAAAATTACTATTCCCACTCCAGTGAGTGCAACAGTAGGGAAAGCGTTGGATAGTGGGAGGGTAAAAATTACTATTCCCACTCCAGTAAGTGAAACAGTAGGGAAAGCATTGAATAGCGTAGGGGTAAAAATTACTATTCCCACTCCAGTGAGTGCAACAGTAGTGAAAGCGTTGGATAGCGTAGGGGTAAAAATTACTATTCCCACTGCAGAGAGTGGAACAGTAAGGAAAGCGTTGGATAGCGTAGGGGTAAAATTACTATTTCCACTCCAGTGAGTGCAACAGTAGGGAAAGCGTTGGATAGCGTAGGGGTAAAAATTACTTTTCCCACTCCAGTGAGTGCAACAGTAGGGAAAGCGTTGGATAGCGTAGGGGTAAAATTACTTTTCCCACTCCAGAGAGTGCAACAGTAGGGAAAGCGTTGGATAGCGGGAGGGTAAAAATTACTATTCCCACTCCAGTGAGTGCAACAGTAGGGAAAGCGTTGGATAGCGGGAGGGTAAAAATTACTATTCCCACTCCAGTGAGTGCAACAGTAGGGAAAGCGTTGGATAGCGGGGGGTAAAAATTACTATTCCCACTCCAGTAAGTGCAACAGTAGGGAAAGAATTGGATAACGTAGGGATAAAAATTACTATTCCCACTCCAGAGAGTGCAACAGTAGGGAAAGCGTTGGATAGCGTAGGGGTAAAAATTACTATTCCCACTCCAGTGAGTGCAACAGTAGGGAAAGCATTGGATAGCGTAGGGGTAAAAATTACTATTCCCACTCCAGTGAGTGCAACAGTAGGGAAAGCGTTGGATAGCGTAGGGGTAAAAATTACTATTCCCACTCCAGTGAGTGCAACAGTAGGGAAAGTAATGATTTAATATTTAAATGAAAATAAATTAATTATCAATACCAATAAAAAATTAATTACAATTAATTACCAATTACAAAATATTTAATAATTAATTAATTATAAATACCAATAAATATTATTTATTAAAAATGTATTACCTATTAATAATTAACAACCAATTAATTTTCAATACCAAAAATGTAACAAGTAATAAAAAAATTACCAATTAATATTTAATTAACAATAAATTAATTATCAATACACAAAAATAATTTCATTAATTACTTAATTACAATTAAATTACTTCCCACCCTATTCCCCTATAAACCCACAACCCGCTCTGAATAATAAATTAATAAAATTAACATCATTATCAATTTATCAATTAATAAAAATTAATTACCAATTAATAAAAATTAATTGCCAATTAATAATTAATTAACAATACATTAATTATCAATACAAATAAATATTTACTTAATTACAATTAAAATACTTCCCACCCTATTCCCCTATAAACCCACAACCCGCTACAGAACTAAAACGCAAAATTAAATTAAAAATAATTAATAATTCCTAAAAATTAATATTTAATTTACTATAATTAAATTGCTTCCCACCCTATTCCCCTATAAACCCACAACCCGCTACGGAATTAAATTACGCAAAAATTAAATAACATAAAATTCATTACTTTAAAAAAATTAAACATACATTACAAAAATAATATACACTTTTAACACATATACTAACATAGAAAACACTTTAAAAAATTCGATATTATTAAAAATTCGATATATTTTAATGCCTATATTATGTACTTCGATATTTTGACAGTCGATGTTACTTACCTGCATTTCGATATTTTTAACCACTATATTATGTCCATTCGATATTATGTCCATTCTATATTTTTACTTCGATATTCTGTCCATTCCATATATTTTTTCGATATTTTGTCTAGTTACCCATTTTACCATAACATAATGTATGCAACAGTGTTTACGCTGTGAGTCTTGCAATATGAGTTCTTGGTAATACTCGAAAAATGCTTTTTTGACTCCTGCAATGACTGATTTGGTTATTTTCTCAGGTGAATTAAAAACATGCAATAAGCCCAGATTTGACAGGGTAGCTTTTAAATAACTCAACCATCGTATACGCAAACTAACGTTCAAATTCAAACAATTTCTTAATTTTAATCTATTCAAATTAAATTCTTTTTGAGCCATATAGAGCACCATAATAGTATTGGGCGAAAATGTATAAAGTCAGCTATATAACCTGCCCCATCTCCTCATGGGCTATTTCTGCAGGGACATTCTGTGGGATTCGCAACAGTTTCCTTAGATATTTGTTTTCTGCCGTTTGTATTAAAGTAGACGATTTGTAACCCCAGATGGCACAAGTCAACACCGTAACCTCTGCCTCCTTCCATATCTTGCAGAGGCTGAGAAAATTCTTCAAGTGGCTACCACAAAGCACCAGGTGAACAGTTACACAAGCACTCATCATAAGCAGACTAGGCTACGCCAACTAACTGTATGCCAGAATGTCCAAACAGCTCTTGAGCAGACTACAGACCATTCAGAACGCCGTGGCTAGACTCATGCTCAACCTACGTTGCCGTACCCACATCTCACCTCACCTCAAGGAGCTCCACTGGCTCTTCATCCACAAATGCAGGTAGTTCAAACTCCTCACACACATCTACAAAGTCCTACATGACATTGGACCCACATACCTCAACAGTTGCATACACTTTCACAATCCAACCAGACACCTACACTCAACTCAACTTTCACTAGCACGCTCTCCCCGCATTTACAAAAGCAAAGCAGGAGGTTTCTCCTTCGCCTACATCAGACCCAAACAGGGAGTGACCTCCCACGACACATTAGAAGCTGAATACCTGGCTCGTGAAATTATTCTGCAAGGGACTCACGCCCACGCGCCTGCTTAGTACCTGGATACCTTCTTGGGTGATTAGAGCGCTCTACAAATCAACTTATCATGACATAAATAGTTTACACATTGCCCTAAGTGAAGCCGTCGGCTCTGTGCCATAGCTACTAGGGGGTTGAGCTCGGGTTCATTTAGTGGCTTTGAGGGTTCATCTTGACAAGGGCTCTGGTAATTCGTTGAGGTGGATAGTAATAATCCATTTTCTTACATCTATCTGTCTCTCTCTCTGCCAGACAGAAAAGGAAGACAAAATGAAAAGAAACCTGCACGAAAACAGAGAAAAAGACATGGTTCAAAAAACCTAATGTGTCATAATCAAAGACAGGCTTTCTCATATTCATTAGCATTCTTTTGTTTTGAGATTGCTGTGTGTGCTACAGCTTCAATGGGTTACTTGATTAAGTTGGTCGCAGAAAGAAGTAACAGTGTATGTAAAATGCCTTTCTCTACTGCTTCTCCTAAAACTGTCAGGCTTTGAAGTACGTTAATAACCAGATGTCTGTAAACATGCACAAATTCAGCCATTCTAGTACGTTCATATAAATGTATAATGTAGACTTCCAAGTGCAACGTTGAACAGTGATACAGTGCTCTGGAGGACGAGTCCAGAAACGCTGGATCTGGTCCTAAATTGAGTGTGATCTAATTTGCTAATGTCATACCCTGTAAATATTGATTCTTCTGGGTATTTACATGGGTGCATTTAGTGCATCATTTCAAGGACCTCGAAATGAGAGACTGTAAGATCCACCTCACGCAGGAACATAAGAAGAGGCAGATGTATAGTTGAAATTGTCTTTATTAAGATAAAGATAACAGAGACCCCATCCAGCACCTGAGACTGGCAACTGTCAACTGACCAGTTTCTCAGTCTTCCCATGACAACCTGGGGTTCCACATTCTAAGCATGGTCATCTAGCAACTAAGGCAACATTCCATTATAAACCAAGACACTACATCACCTTCTCCCCAATACACAACAAAGCATTATAAGAAATAAACATGCAACATAATGAGGCATGCAACCAAAATAAGAGACCAAGAGAACTTCTGTACAAGGTAGAAAGTGTGAGAAACCAAACACATAAGCTCAAAGTAAATACAGTAGTTCAAATAAACAAAAACCTAAACATGCAGTACACTAAACAAAATCTTGCAATTTGGTAGGACGTCTGACCATCCTATGAGGCCTATAGCAGGCCTGGGCGAAGTTCGCGGAGTTTTGCTACACAGAACTCCGCGAAGTTACAAAAAACCTCCGCAAAGTTCCGCGAGTGGCGGAGTGCAGTGCGAACTGTAGTTTGTGCTGGTATTCCTGCCGCTCGGGTAGAAATTCTACCCGAGCGGCAGCTCGCGCTCGCGAACTTACCGTTCGCGATCACGAACTTACCGTTCGCGATCGCGAGCAGGGAAAAAACTCTGCTGCACATCGTGCAGCAGAGTTTTCCACACTCCGCGAGCTCCGCGGAGTGCGGAGTGCAGAAAACTCTGCAAACTCCTCGAACGGAGCGAAGTTCACCGCCCAGGCCTAGCCTAGAGCTCTTTTCTTCTGGAGCAGACTCAGAAACAGAGATGGAGATTCAGACACATCTATGGGATGACATTTGGACACTCTGTTTAAGTTCCACACTCTGTGGTCATTGGTCTTAATAGCATTCTTAAAAACCTTAATAACCTTGAAAGGTTTGCTAAACTTCAAGCTTCCTTTACCCAAGCGCGGAGACTTGATTTTAACCCAGTCACCCACACACACAACAGTTTTTTTACAGCTTTACGGTCATCGAACCATCTCTTCCTCTTTTCATGACAAGCCGTTCCCTTTCTTTCCACCCTTCCACACAACCAACATTATCATCAACCAATGATCTTTTGGCAAAGACCCATGAAGGACAAACCTCAGTGTTCGCCACCCTTCTTTTGAATAAGCGAAAAGGAGAAATCCCAGTAGAAGAATGTGGTGTAAACCTATACTCCCTGACTTTCCTTCTCATGGGTACCTCCAATCCAATCCTGTCACAATGGCTTGCTGCAGAGTCTCCTTTAACACTTTCACAAATCTTTCAACAACACCATTGCTTTCAGGATGGTAAAGAGCTGCCTTCTTGTGTTTGATCCCCCTACAAGACAAAAATACTTCAAAAACTTTGGAAGTGAATTGAACACCATTATCTGAGAGCATTGAAGATGGGAATCCCTCCCTCTCAAACATTTCATCCAAAAAATTAATTATCACCGTCGACTCCACAGAGTTCACTACTTTAATTTCTGGCCATCGTGAGTACATGTCCATACAAACTATAACATACTGATCACGTGTATTCCTTTTTATAGGACCCAGAATGTCTATAGCAATGTCAGACCAAGACCCTTTAGACTGTTCTCTCATTACCATGGGTTGCGTTCTGCATTTTAATATCTTATCACTGCAGTACAATTTCTAACCACCCTCTCAACATAGACATCTATGGCAGGCCAACAATAAGCTTCCCTAATTCTCTCCTTGGTTTTGACAATTCCAAGGTGACTGGCATGGGCGCTCTTCAGTAGCCATTCCCAAAGATCACGAGGGGGAACCAACTTGCTGCCCCTCAAGAGAATACCATCAACTACAGACAATTACTCTTTAACCTGCCAAAAACCCTTCAGATCCTCACAACAATCTTTTTTCTCACACCATTCACCCAAAACCATCGTCACCACCTTTTGCAACAATTCGTCTTTGGCCAAAGACTCCCTCCATTCATTTTCAGAAACAATGCCGTCACTAATCACACACACATCAACCTCTTCCTCAAGTTCTTCACCACCAAACCATTCACCCTCACCAGACAACCCATTCACCTCATCATGAACATCACCTAACAGTCAGCCAACGTGTTACTGGCCCCAGGAACGTAAGAGACAATAAAATCAAACTCTTGTAGATCTACCACCCATTTTCGAATACAGTGGGAAACAAAATCAATGCCTTTCTTTGAAAATACCTCCTTCAGCGGTTTATGGTCAGTTAATACCACAAATTTACAGCCCCACAGAAGCTTACACAATTTACGGATGGCCCAAAATATAGCGAGAGCCTCCCTCTCAATGACTAAATAATTGCATTCCGCAGCTCTCAAAGGTCTTGACAAAAACAAGATAGCCTTCTCCTCACCACCATATTTCTGAAGGAGCACTGCACCTAAACCCTTGGAACTGGCATCAGTCATTAAATAAGATTCTTTCTTTGGGTCAAAGCTACCTAGATCAGGCGCCTTGTTCAAACAAACTTTAAAATTCTCAAATTCATCACCACAAGCCTTGGACCATGCAAACTCATACCCCTTTTTAGAAGATTTCTCAAATGTCCTGTGACACCAGCAAAATTGGGAATAAACTTGTGATAAGATTCAGCCATCCCTAAGAACTTCACAAGTTCAACCTTATCTTGAGGAACCCTAAGATCGCAAATGGTATTAACCAAAGCAGGTTTCGGTTTAATGCCATTTGCCGACAACAAATGCCCCAAATACTCGATCTCTGCCACATCAAAAGGACACTTATCAGCTCTCAAGGTCAGACCTGCATCATATAACCTTCTCAAGACCACTCTCATCCTACTATCATTCTCTTTAGTGTCAACACCAATTACAAGGATGTTATCTTGATATACCTTCACACCGTCAACACCCCTCAAGATACGTTCCATAACCCTCTGAAATACAGAGGCAGCAGAGATGAGACCGAACGGCATCCTCAGAAATTTGAATATGCCAAACGGTGTCACAAAGGCCGTAAGATCTTGAGAGGTGGCATGCAGCTTGACCTGATGATAGACAGAAGTTAAATCGAGAGATGATAAATGTTTAGCCCCCCCCAGCGAGCACAACATTTCACTGATGTTAGGCAGAGGGTAATGGTCCACCACCACTGCCTTGTTGAGCTCCCTCAAGTCCACACAAAGCCTGGCCTCCCCATTGGCCTTGCGGGCCATGACAATCGGGGAAAGCCATTCTGTGGCTTCGACTTCCTGTATTATGCCATTGGCAACTAACTTGTCCAGCTCGACATTCATGCTCTCTTTTGCCATGAGTGGTACACCCTGAACTTTAGCCACTTTAGGCACAGCACCAGGCTTAATTTTGATGTAATGCACATAGTTCTTGAGACACCCCAGCTTACTGTCAAACACCTCAGGAAATTCCTTGACCCATGCTTTCCACCCATCACCTACTTGACAAACCGATGGCATCTCCTTCAAACACACAGAGGGACTCTCATTAGGATCTAAGAACACATGAAAATCACGTTGATGGAACCAGCTTATAAGGGAGTCTCCTTTCATGGACACATATACTTTTCCTGGGATGATCCTACCCTTGAAATCAATCGTGCCCCAAAAATAGCCTAACAGATCGATAATTTCTCCACCATACCCCCTTGGCCTTATATCAGGTCTCCATAACTTGACTTTCTTCACAAGGTATTGTTCAAAGAAAGATTTTGGAATTAACATCACCTTGGCTCCAGAGTCAAAGAGCATCTTTATTGGAGCATCGTTAATTAGAACCACCTCCATGCGTCCGTTACTACCAGATCCCTTGATTTGACAGATGTTTATTTCCTCTAATTCCAAA
Source organism: Calotriton arnoldi (assembly GCA_963921515.1). Classification (NCBI taxonomy): domain Eukaryota; kingdom Metazoa; phylum Chordata; class Amphibia; order Caudata; family Salamandridae; genus Calotriton; species Calotriton arnoldi. The sequence goes on from CAWUFW010013217.1 coordinate 18,305, forward strand.
TCATCTTCATAAAGATCCACTTCCCTAATCTTTTTTTGGTCTTTACCTGATCTACAACGTTTCGCAAAGTGACCTTTGCGCCCACACACACTACACGTAACTTTCCAACCAGGACATCCCTTAAAATTTGCCATGTGGCCAGAATTACCACATCTGAAGCACTTTCCTGAGAAAGTCTTTGAGAAAGTAGATTTGTTCTCCATCTTTGCAGGGATTTTGGCTCTAGCCATTTTTTCTTTATCAACCATCAACACACCATTTTCCCCACTCTTACTCAAAGGCTCATTCTTACGAATCATTTCTACACAGGCTTTAGAATGTTCGTGAGTCTTGGCTATAGTGAGTACCTCATGTAACGAGGGGTTATCCTTCTGCCATAAGCTATCCCTGGCTTTTTCAATACTACAGCCCAACATCAGTTGGTCTCTGAGTCGTTCATCCAAAGATGCCCTAAAATTACACTTTGAAGCCTGTTTGGGTTACTCGGTAATGTAATGTTCCACAGACTCCTCCTGTCTCTGCATCCTCTTGCCAAAGTGGTACCTCTCAAGAACAGTGCAAATTTTTGGCAAGTAGTGTAAGTCCAGTTTTTTTATATAGATTTCAAATTTGTTTAGACCTGTGGCATCACTATCCGAGAGTTCAGGAAGGTGCTCAAAAACTTCTTGTCCCTCTGAACCCAAACAGTGCATTAATAGAGATGTTTTTCTCTCAGCACTGAGAGATGTCCCACAAACCCTTGCATAATGAGTAAAAACTTTCTTCCACTTCACCCAGGGAAGAACTGGTTCACCAGGTGAAGATAAAAAGAAGGGTGGAGCAGGCACATTTTGCATTGTGACAGATATCAAAAGATACTTAACCCCCCAAATATACTTGATAAAAAGAGTCTTCCACTAAGGAACTGTTATAGAGTGAGAGTGTTAGAGTTATGAAAGACAGAGAATTGATTACACAGAATGTAACCCACAACAGTACATATAAACTGTAAATTCAATTAAATCAATAAAAATAAAGGTATCAGCACACTCCTCAAACACTTTGCATTATATGTATCTGAAGTAGATGAGGTTAAATGTAGACAGCTGTGCGCAACAGCGCACATGACAAATTCTTGCAGAGTTGATGTTTAAATATGTAAAAGTAAAGCTGTGCGCATCAGCGCATACAATGAACTGTAAACCACTAGATGAGAAGCAAGCCCAAAAATACCACATAATTATGTGGTAGGCTGTGCGCATCAGCGCAAACTTGAAAGAAATACCAGTAATTGAAAAGCGCTGCTCCGATCAGCGTAATGCTCTGATTTATGCCGGAATGCTGTGCGCATCAGCGCAGACTCGATGAAACACTCGGTGTGATGAGTGTTCAGCCCAATCAAAGATGGCCGCACATACGTTTGTGGCAGACACGGGATGACATCATGCGTGAGAACACGTTGACGCTGGAAAGAAGCACTGACTGTAGAGCAGGGACCGTGCGACAAACCCTTGTTGCTAGACAGCACGGCTGCGCGCGACAACTCACGCGACAAGGCACGCAGCTTCGCTTCAACTCACGCAACCAGACAGCAGCACTGCAGCTCCGCCTCAATTCACGCAACCAGGCAACGCAGCTCCTCATTACAGATGCCTTCACGCGTCTCGCCAGCACGCGACTTCTCCGGTGACAATGAAAAATTAAAGAAAAGTGCCAGGGTCCTCACCAATCAACGACATCCTTTCCTCAAACGAGAAAAAGTAGGCTCACCAGGATTTTCAGGAGCGTTTTCCGAATGGTGTGTTGGTGTCTCATAAAGGTAAGCAGGATCCCTCTTGTTCTCCAGTCGTTGCCAAATGTAAGATCCACCTCTTGCAGGAACATAAGAAGAGGCAGATGTATAGTTGAAATTGTCTTTATTAAGACAAAGATAACAGAGACCCCATCCAGCACCTGAGACTGGCAACTGTCAACTGACCAGTTTCTCAGTCTTCCCATGACATCCTGGGGTTCCAAATTCTAAGCATGGTCATCTAGCAACTAAGGCAACATTCCATTATAAACCAAGACACTACAGAGACATTGTGTTGACTTCGCGTCTTTTGTCCTCATCAAAGGTGTGCATCTCGGATTTCACAAACTTTGCCAGTATAGTTTGTGGCAGCCTTTGCCTCACGATATTTGTGCAGGCAAACACAGCGTGTGGGTCAGTGCAAATAGAGCTGAAGCAACATACTGATTTCAGCACAAACAGGGACTAGATGTATTAATAGAAGGGTCCCAAATTGTATTCACGTGTATCGCACAATGCCTGTGCCGTGTTATTTTACGGATATTGGGGGCCCCGGGCTAGACATCCGTTGGGGGCCCATGTTAGGCAATACTTTGAATTGTATTAGTGATTTCCTTCTAATTAAAGCCCATGTGATGCCAACAATACTAAATTTTATGCTAAACTCTGTTGAATTATGTTTTGCCGGGACCCCAAAAATCCCTAAAATGGCACTGGTTAGAGAGAGACAGAATCAGAAGTAACGGTCGTCAGAAAGGGAACAGATCAAATAGACAGAAAGTTCACTTTCCAAGGGAACTCTTGGAAAGGTGGGACCCTGGGTAATAGCCCAATTTGGCCATGCCTTAAAACGTCTCTGTGCAGCTTCTATAGTGCTTTGCTGCCTGAGAGTCGTTCTGGCAATCTGAGACTGTGAAGTACTGTTCCATCGGAGTGTGTAGTGTAAGAACAGCAGAGGGTGTATACTTTAGGACAGAGTTCTTCAATCTGTGGGGCGCGCCCCCCCGGCGGGGCGCGACACCATCTCAGGGGGGGCGCGCACTCCAGCCTAAAATTTTACCTTTGTTTGTCTTCCACTGTCCCACGTCGCAAGTCTTCACCCATTTCAAATGGGGATGCATGATTGGAGAACTCTGGGGCACGTAGGAACGTCACCACTGACGTTCCACCAATGAGGGGAACAGAAGCAGAGATGGCAGGAAGTGCCGCGAAATTTGCGTGCATAAAGATCCTGCAATCTAGTCCTTGCTGCCTTTTCTTCCTTGATTCCTGTCGAGGCTTTCCTGAGTTTTACTGCCGCCTCGCTGTGAAGGACTTTGCTGAAATCTACATCAACAGGTAAGAGGGCTTTGCTGGGCCATTCAGTGCTGCTCAGTTTTTGAAGTCCGGGGTGGGGGGGGGGGAGGCGGCGTTGTGCGGGGGTGCAGCGGTAACGGAGGGTTAGAGGGGGAAGAGAGGAGAATCGATGGGGCACAACGTGCCCATTGCAAGAGCTAACGGGGGTTAATTGGTTAATTCCTACAGCTGAAATGCTGTTCATTTTCCATCGCATGTCACAGGCTCACATAAAACCACAGGTGACTGATGAAGGGCTACGAAAGCGTTCGCCAATGGAAGTCTGGGTGGGAAGTTGACACAATCGTATTTACGTTACGGGTGGGACCTCACTCCTCACCCACCTGACACCGGGGCTACTGCATGCCACACACCCCCGGCCGCCATGGCAACGGCAAACAAGAAACTGCTCACAGGAGCAGGCCTGCACACACTGACACGGCGAGGCATGTGAGGCGCCCGGAGAGCATGAATTATTCACCAGCACTGCTCCAGACAGTGCCCACCTGTCCAGGTAATGCAGCCAGGGAGCGGTGTGTGCAGCTCTCCATTGGGATAGGTTAAATAAGATTTGCACCAGGGCAGACATGGCACAAACTGATTCTGCTTTATTTTTGCTGTGTTAACATAATAACTGGATAAAATAAATGTATCCCAGTTTTCAAATTATAGAGATGGGAACTCTTTGAGACAAATCAGTTTGCCCTATATGTTGCGTGTAAGTAGTAGTCACTGCTATCTCAGATTGCGCTATATTGAATGATTCCTTATCTACGATTTCTTTGCTGGTAACTATGGTACTCATAAAATGACAAACTGCTAAAGCTGAAAGTGAAGGAACAGACAGTCCACTGTGGACTGTCTGTTCCTTCAACAACGGTTTCATAGCAGAGGAGACTCCCTGCCTCCCACCTCAGCTGAAGCATTTCAGCTCTAGGAATTTAACCCCGTCCTGGGAGGGTTACCTCTTCTTACTAGAAAGGAGACAGTTTCTTTTAAAATTACACAGGCAGGCGCGCAACAGGGCTAAAAGGTTCAAGTTGACAAAAAAAATGCCAGCCATGTGTTTAAACAGCCTGCAAAGACCTGGTCTTGACGCTAAATGCGGATTATAAATACAGAAGTATGTATTCATTTGTAATGTGACTTTCCTGTCTTTTTTCCCTTTAATTATCAGTCATGGATCATTCAGACAGCCCTAGATCACAATTGAAGAGCTTTCTATTTATTTTTGCTGTTCCAAGTATGCATAGATAAGTGCTGAAAATACAGCTTTAGTGACTGCTTCTTTTTGTACCACCTGGGACATCAAAATAATGAGCTGGCAACCCTAATCATAAAACCGGAAGTTTGTTGCAAGATCAGCACATTATTTATTTCCCCCACCCTCGATCCCTGGTTAATGCCATAATAGCAATAGTTTACCTTGTATCTGAAACCCTACGCCGCTGTCAATAACATGCTGAGTTACTTCAAGTGTCTGGTAATGCACCCTGCATTCAGACAACTCGCACCTCATTCGCGCCCTTCACTTTCACGCTCACCCTGCATTCACAGTGATCACAATGCCCTCACACTGATCCCCATGCACTCACACCATTCACCCGCTCACCCTGTACTCGCAGTGATCACTATGCACTCACAATGCACTTGCGCTGTTCACCCTGGTCCTCACCCTGCAGTCACACAAGCACACTACTCAACCTGCCCTCATGTGACATTTCACTCACCTGTCCCCCTCACTGCTCAATCTGCAATCTCACTCAAATAAGCCCATTACTAACCTTACATTCATTCGTCCCACTCTGCACTTACATCTGCACCCAAATTCATATGATCACCTCACTCACCCTGCAGTCACTCCTCTTACCCTACTCTCACACTATCGCATCGCTCATCGTGCACTCAGATGGGCGCTCCTGCCACCCCCACAGCGGGTTAATGTGCCTGCTACAAAGAACGTGTACCATGCAGATCAAAGAACTGGGGGGCATATGTACAAGCCCCTATCTCCATCACAACGTCACCTATAGTGACGTTGTGGTGGCGATAGGGGCTGCGCCTTATGTAGAAGGCAGCGTTAAGCCACTTAATGTGGCTTAACGCTGCCTTGTACATACGGCCCCCTTTCACGCTATGGTTAGCGTGAAAGGGGTGAGCTGTGGGTGTTGCAGTGGACATTCCACCACAACACCCATTCATTTTGACGCTACCTCCTATGTACAAGGGTGGCGTACATTGGAGAGCAGCGCCAAAATTAAGACCAGGTAAAAACTGGTCTTAAGATGGCAAGACGAGGATAAATGCATTATTTCTCCTTGTTTTTGCTTTTTCCATGTGTGCTACCTTGTGCAGCACACATGGAAAAAGCAAAATGCCATTGTTTGTTTATGTACAGGAAGGTGTCCTTCCTGTACATAAACTTTTAAAAATGCCATTTTGTCACTTCCATGTGTGCTGCATGAAGCAGCACACATAAAAGTGACAGAATGGCATTTCTAGGATTGTTTATGTGCAGGAAGGGACACCTTCCTACACATAAACAATCCTCCCCTGCACGTAGACACCCTTGCACACTGGTGCAAGGGTACCTGCGTTGGCACCAAGTTGCTTAACTTCGCACCATTGCAGGGGGAAACGCAAGGCTGCACCACATTCTTGTAAATATGGTGCAGCCTTGCGTTTCAGAAGTGGAGGAGAGAGGCGTTAAGCCTCCTCCACTTCCTTGTACGTATCCCTCTGAGTGTGAGTAAACTATGAGTAGCGCTATAAAAAATGAAATGTTTGTCAGAAAGGTGCTGTAGAGAGATGAGGTGCATTGTTGATGAGTGGTATGTGGGAATTCATGGAGAAAGAGAAATTGGAGGATGTCACAGATATTATTTGCTGTGAAATTAGGGGCTGCTGCTGTTACAATAGTGAAAACACACATCACTATCTCTGAATATTGGATGTAAACACTTTTAGAATTTCGACCATAGTGCCTGTGCACCGTTAGTAGACTGGCTAAAGAGGGTATGGCAGAGCTGAAAGTGAATCATAAACTGAAAGCTGTTCTGAACAGGGGCCCCTAAAATAGTTTTGGCCCAGGGCCCCCAAAATCCTTAGCATGTCCCTGTCACCACAAAGTCTGTCAGACAACATTGCTCTGAAGTAAAATAGGCAACATCATAAATTTTTTATTAGTTCTATTTTTTTAAACATAAGCCTGACGTGGTGAAAAACAGGCACACCCGTCACATTAATGTTGGTGGTGTTATCAATCTGTCGTGTAAAACAAAGCATCCTAGTAAAAACTATTTGCACACATTTTATCTTGGAAAATTGTGTTTTGACCTGTGTAATAAGCTTGTCATTTAACCACACCCACTCACAAACCTGCAGTTTATTAAACATTCTTATTGGGTTTAAACATTAATTTCCGGATACGGCCCGTGATATACGGGTGGTGGTTGATTATGTAGTGTACCAGATTCCAGAAATTTTTGACAGGTGGTGGGGGGGCCCGACATCTAAAACAATTCAGCTGGGGGGGCTCAACCTACAAAAGTTTGAAGACCTCTGCTTTAGGATACCTACTGAGATGGACTCAGTAATTCGGAGATTATTCATAGCTCTCTCCATACTCAGCAAAATCCAAATGCAATCACAGTTTGTTGCTCAGAAAAGAATTCAGACATACACAGCCAAATTATAGAATCTACAACCTTTGTACAAATGGACCCAGGGGACATTTGCCCCAAAAAAGGCACAGATTGCTAAGGCAGAATGGGCCATATTGTCTTTTCTGGATACAGAACATGTAGCTGAAATTAATTTCATGAGAAGTGTATTAGAAAAAGGGTCCTCGCTCTCTGCATACTGGAGATATCTCAGGAGTATGAGGTTATCTGTTCATACTTATTCTCTGTATTAATGATCAAAGGGCAAATAAGCAAACAAAAATACTAGGTCAGAGACACTAAAAACATAGATAAAGTGAAACTGACAGAATTTTGCAAAAAAAACCTCACCCCTCCAGCAACAAAACAGAATGTGTCCGAACTAACCGAACACTACAACCAAACAGTATCAATATAATGGAGGCAGTAGCCCCTCTGAGACTCAAGAAACAAAGAAACAAACCTTCCCAACCATGGTACACTGAAAGCCTAAATGAGGAAAAGAGAAGTCTTAGACAAGCGGAGCGAAGATGGAGACAGGAACCCTCAACATTACTTCTAAGCAGACTTCGGTAATGACGAAACAGCTACAAAAAAGCATCTGGGAAGCCAAAGGGTCGTACTTCAGAATCAAACTAGACAATGCAAAAAACCATCCAAAACGACTGTTTGAAATTGTCAACCAACAGATGGGGGCTTACAGTGTAACTAAGCTCAGTAATAACACAGTGGAAGAATGTGAAGCGTTTGCTTCATTTTTCGATGAAAAAATCTTAGAAATCGAAAAAGAAATTGCAACCGACAGTCACAGTTCACAAGACAATAGAGTCAATGATCGCCATCCCATCTATGACCCTATAGGCCAGGGGAAGAAGCCATTGTTGAACCACCCTTCCTAGACCAAAAATCAAGCTACATGGAGAAAGTTCAAAACACTAACAGAGGACGAGGTCCACAAGGTCTTAATATTTATGAAACCAACTTCACATTTCAATGACCCCATCCCCTCCACAACAGTAAAGGAACTAAGTCACATCTTCTCACCTATACTAACGGAGATTGCAAACTCATCGCTAAAACAAGGCAGGATCCCAGAATGCCTGAAGATCGGTCAAGTGACATCCCTCTTGAAAAAAGCGGGTGCTGACCCTACAATCCTGAGCAACTTTCGACCGGTCTCAAATATCCCCTTTTTAGCAAAATTGCTGGGAAAATGTGTGTACAGCCAACTGAGCCAGCACATTGACCAATTCGTCCTACTTAACAAATTTCAATCAGAGTTTAGAACAGGACACAGCACTGAATTAGCCACCATGCATATAAGGGACGACAAACTTAAGATACTAGACAACGACTCATGCCTACTCATCCTCCTAGATCTCTCATCAGCGTTTGACAAAGTCAATCACAACATCCTACTAAAAGTACTAGAACACAGAATGGGGTTGTCTGGGATAGTGCTTTCTTGGTGGGCTTCCTTCCAACAGAATCGCTCACAGTGCATCAAACTTGGCAACTCATTCTCTGACTCCTCACCAGTGAGATGTGGAGTCCCCCAAGGGTCGACCATTTCACCCACACTCTTTAACCTATATATGGAACCACTAACTGAAATCCTCAACCAATCGAACATTGCATACCATATGTACGCAGACGATACACTACTATACTTAAAGATATCCCCTCTAGACAACGTCATTCAACTAAATAACACTTTAGTCAAAACCCAGTCCTGGCTCTCTCAAAACAACCTGAAGCTGAACTCTAAAAACGGAATTCCTTCTTTTCTCCCCACCAAACAGCTCCTCACTCGTCCATGTTTGGCTCAAGCACCTAGACGCACTCAATTGCACAACTACCATCATTGATTCCACGAAATCCCTTGGAATAACACTGGACAAAAGTCTAAATATGAGAGCTCACATCAGTGCGACCACACGCAGTGCAACATTCCAACTCAGAATACTGAAAAAACTGAAACCATTTCTACCACCTTCAGACTTCAAACAAGCAGTACAAGCACTTGTGGTCTCTAGACTAGAATAGGGTGCGGCGACACTGTCAGGACTACCCAAAATGAGAACAGCTCCACTCAAAACAACTCTAAATGCGGCAGCAAGACTGGTAACAGGAACTAGATGCTTTGACCACATCACCCCATCGCTTAGGTATCTAAACTGGCTTCCCCTTGAAGCAAAAGCTCAACTGAAAATTGCCTGCCTCACACACAAAACATTAATTTTTAAAGGACCAAGTTACCTGGCAGAAAAGATTTGAATATCCGATGGCAGCCGCTACCTAAGAAGCGCTATCTCTCTCAGGCTGGAACCTCCTAGATTCCGAAAACAAAAACTTACACACGATCCTTCTCCGGAGCAGCGCCAAGGATCTGGAATGCCTTACCACCCAAGGTACGCTCAAATCCATCGATCCACTTCTTCAAAAAATGGGTAAAAAAGATCCTAATGAATAGATTCCTGGCATAGTCTTTCGGAGAGTCAGGCACAAGGGACGTCTCAATGCCAGCAACCTCTAGATTGGTAAGAGGCACGTTGTTTACAGGAGAACCCTCGAACACTCTGATCCTCTGGGTACGCGGTTCTGAATAGTTTCAGAGCAGCAGCAAATACCCACCACGAAGTTGCTAGAACTATGAAGACTAACGGAATATTAATGGACTGACGGTTTTATAATTTTGATATTTGTTGAAACAGCCCAATGCGGCTCTTTACTCTAGAGGTGTCTGTGTCTATACCTTTCATCTTGTTTCATTCAACCCTATGTACAGTGCTCTGACACCCCTGGGTCATGTGTGCGCTTTATAAAACACTCTAAATAAAAAATAAGTATACAGCAAGCCCAGCCCTGCTGGATGCACTTAGCATGTGCCACCCAAGAAGTGACTCGAACATAACATCCCAAACATCAAAGGGGAATAAATCACATGTCCTGTTCTTACCAGGGTCTAGGGTTCTTGTATGGTGAAGACCCTCATTCACATTAAGCATACAGTGCCGTATATCTTGATTCTCCGCTCTGTTAAGTGAGTAGTATCTTCATTGGGTCTTTTATCACTCGAGTGCTCGGTTCTCCAAGTGATCTCCTTATCATCCACCTAGAGGTAGACTGTCTGGTTTTTCGACAGTTGTGAAAAGTAAGTGCGAAGGTGTGTTGTGAAGAGTGAGGTTAAAACTGCCTCCTGCCCTCAGTTAAATCTTTTATTTGCCAAGGATGGGGCAAGATTAAAATGGTGAATTGGTGGCGCTGTAGTGGAAATATCAATGTCCCACTGCGCCTGATTGTAGGTCTTAATAGGTCGACATGTTTCGGCCCTTGGTAGCCCTCAAGGGTCTGTGGGCCTTCTTCAGGACCAAATCAAAGTAAGCAACCTTCGAGGTAGCTTATGGAGGGTAGTCAAATTTACTCATCCTGCTTCATCACTGAGCCCATTCGCTCATCTTCATGTATGGGTTATAGAAGGTACTACTGTCTATATCTTTCAGTGGAGACAATTTTGACTCCTATGGGGTTGAGAGGAAGGACTCGTTCTTTATGATGTCCTGTGCGCGCTTGTGCTGACTCTTCCCTTCGTGGGCCGGAATTGCAGGGAACCCTCAAGGGAAAAGAAAAGAGGAAGGCCAAGAAACACCTGGTACTGAGGCCTTGAGGCTGACTGCAAGGAGATGGGCTACACCTGGAGTCAGATTGAAAGAAAAGCCCAAGACAAAGATGGCTGGAGAGTCATGGTCGGAGGCCTATACCCTAGGAGAGGTAGTAGTCATTAGTTAGTGAGAAATTTGCAATTTAAACCTGCACAACCGTTTTACTGGTTGCAGGCCTGCAGTCATGGTTTGCATTGTCACTTTAGTGGTGACATGCTATGTGCGTCAGTCCACTAGCGACTTTTAACTTACAGGCCCTGGGCACATTTTGTACAATATACTAGGGACTTAGATGTACGTTTAATGTGCTGATTAGGAGTTTAACCAATTTTTACATTTTTTAGGGGCCAGAGCACATGCACTAAGCACCTGGTTAGCAGAATCCCAGTGCACAGCGTCAAAAAACCAACAGCATCAAATAAAAAAAATGGGGTAGATCATGCAAAAATAGGCATTTTCTACACCAGCTTTATGTCACAAGTTGGTGCCATCATGCTGTAGATGTCACGGCTAGGATTATGCCAAGGATGTTGGAGCATTCGCTAGCATTAGTCATATTATGGGGTTCGGCAGGCAGTAACAAAAGGGTCACACTTGCTTGTGACCCAAGTAAGAGCTTTACAGCCCTAAAACATGGAGACCATAAATAAAGCTGCTTTGAGGGGAAAGTAACCTGTACTGTCAGACTTTATGGCCACCACGTATCTTCAGAGAGTTTGTGACAGCAGTCCTAGTGCAATTTACTCTTGTAATGCACTCATCATGCTGTACAGACTGGCTGACACTCTACATTAGAAAATTATCAAAGAAGACAATGGTTTTCACTGGTATCATTCTTAAGTGCATTCAAATAGACAGAAAAGTGACTGTATGCATTCAATGCTAATCAAAATCTTTCAACATAGCACCAACACATTTGCTTAGAATCAATCTTTTATATGGATTATCTATCAAGCAAGTAACATTGTCTAAAAAACACAGTACCTGTGTGCAATGTGTCCCCAGTGCAAAACAACCACACACCTGTAGTGACTACAGAAAAGTCCAAATGTCATAGATCCTTGAGTATTTGTTACCACAAACAAGTTTATATTAATTATATTGTTCAAACAGATCAAATATAGTTTGTTTTTTGTTTAGAAGTCGATAACGTTCCGACCCTCAACCAGTTAAAGGGGTCTCATCAGGACAATTAAGGTGTAGGGACATCTAGGAGGCCAGGCGTCCAAGGTTAAGAGTATATAGATCCTGATAAGTGGATTGGTGATAGATAAGAGTTCAATGAAGGTACAAATAAAGGGCAATACTCACTCGTGGGAAGAATTAGAACCCCTGAATGGTGGATGAGACTCAACAGAAGAAGAGAAGTCTGGGCGAGGGTGGGCCTGGCAATGGCCTGACAATGTATTATGGTCTGAATGGGATAAGGGATTCCCTCGTCCGGCAAAGCAGTGTGATTCTGATCGCTGTCACTGTCTCCTGCAGCAATGTTTAAGGCCTGCTCTTGTTGTACACACATAATACTCTGCATTGGAGAGCACCAGTGAAGCACCAGTGAAGCTGAAGTCAGAACCACAGTATTGAGTGTAATGAAGAAAAGAATGGACAACAGTTTCCACAGTGAAATTACAGACCTTCTAGGGCCATTCTGGAAGGGTGGTGACCTCTAGTTTGCATAATGAAGACAAGTACATCAAGATTTGAATGCCATTACAAAACCCAAGAGCTATTAAAAGCTTAACATCTGCCCATCTGTGAATGATTTTCACTTAGCTATTTCTTAGTTCTCTTTTTGAATGACTGAGTGTAAACCCTGCAGACCTTGAAACCTCCTTTATTCCATTCCCAACAGGCGGTATTGTAAAAGGGAGAATCCTACACAAGTATGCAGAGCCACAATTTCTACTTTATGAACTATCATATAAACTATGGCCACTTAAATCATAGAAACAAAACTAGATGATAAATTTAAGTAACTTTATTATGCAGGCATAAAGACGACCTGCAGAAGTCAGTAGACAAGTAATGATACATCAGTCTTGCATAAATGCTACAGGACTTGGGGCCTGATTTAGAATTTGGCGGACGGCGTATGTACTAATGCCATGGTGGAGTACTTTACTCCTGCCATAGCGAAGGTACTCTGCCTGTGAAATGTAAAGATCACAGTTGGCATAGTAGACATCTCTTGCATTTTCAGGAGCCGCCAATTAGCCTGGCAGTGACAGCCAGTGAAAATTTCATAGTAATCACTGGATTTGATCCTCTGAGGCCTCATTGGGGAAGAGATCCAGAAATGCTTTGAGTGGACAGTGAAGACTTGTCATTTGCTTGCCCACGGTAAATAGGAAGGCCTGACAAATGGCAACATTTCAGATGGCCCTTACTCTGTCGGTGTATGCCGGCGGCGGAGATGGAGTAGTCTTTACAGTCGACATACTAAAGGTCTGCCTGACTCTAAATGAGGAGGCCAGACCTTCAATTTGGTGGAGAGGTAGTCTGTGGACTTTGTGACAGATTACCCTTTCTGCCAAACTCTAAATCAGTCCCCTATTCTTTGAATTAACAGGAAAAAACGAAATCATCCTCTTGCCAGTCAATTCTCACCATCAATGGCACTAAAGTTAAAGGTAGATCTCCATCCCAATTGTACATTAAAATGAGTCACAACTAGGCTATGCAGGATTGATGTAGCCTGTTCTCCTGTGTGGCAGGTGTAATAGTCATTGAGTCATGCAGTTTTGGTCCTTCAAAGCATGGATAAAGGGGGTTACTGGATCATATGCCTGTAGGACCATGCCGCTTCAAGCGGGTGAACAAATTGGGGCACTTGATGTAACCAGTCCATTAATTTCCACGCTAGCAATAACATGGTATTCATTCCGTTGTGCTACTCTAGGGGCTTCCATGGTATACTCAATAAAAGGAACATTCTGTATCTCCTGCAGTTTCAACCTGACCTAAGACATTTGAGAACAAGCCCAATTTAGCTCTTCTATGATTGAAGGGCAAAACTAAATTTCAGTAGTAGCATGCAAGTCCTTAGAATTTGCGTATATGGTGCTCAAACATAATTCTTTTTTCTAAAATTGTGGAATTGCTTTAAGACTAGTTGAGCCCCACTACCTGACTGTTCTTCAGCCAAATATGTCACTTTTATCAAATATGGCTGTGGGGCAAATGGCCTCTACGAGCAATGAAGCACGGTTCTCCCTCTTACCAAAATGACTTTTACAACATCATGGTTTCCCTTACTGGAAACTCAGATTGCACATGTCACATAAATTCTGAGGTCACTAGAGAGGGCCAGGAACACTGGTTATGGCTACCTAATTCTTTATCGCCAGAAAAAGCACCCCAAGTGAAATCCAATTTCAGTCTGAATCACTCAGCCAATTCCTCAAAGTACTACATCAATGTGCCATTGTTTGTCGAAGCTCTCAATTTTTTTAAATGTATTTTTTAATATTTTATTTTTGATTTTCAGAAAGCACAAATAATAATAATTACATCAGAGATTCCATTTCACTCCCAATCCCAGTAAAGGATACAATTCCAAGATAGCCATGTCCCATGCACCCTACCACCCTCCCATGTACATAATGTACCCACCTCTTCCACAGACCTTTTGTTGTTTTTGAACTATTGTATAATCGCAGTCACTATCACGGAATACTGCATCTAGTAGTGCAGAGGCTTGAAGTCACCTTTGAAAGGGCCTTGAGGTGTGTGTCTGGAGGACCAGTGAAAGTAAAACAGGGGAATGATCTGAGAGTGTTTTTGACAGATAACGTACATCGACCACCCATGTGCTCCCCTCCCTCGTCACCAACCAGTAATCTAATCTAGACCACATACTATGTACAGATGATGTAAAGGTGCCCTTTCATTCCTCTGGGTTTCGTGCACGCCATACATCTTGATTAGAAAGAGAACACCCCTGGAATAAGAAGAATAAGAAAAGGCTATAGGCATATCCACCCACTTGGCTTCCAAACATGTGGCCAACTGTGTCGTGAGGTGTGTCTCTTGGAGAAATGCCACATGTATCTGATGGTGATCCAGATAGGCAATTACCTGCCTAATTCTTTGGGGGATATTTAGGCCTCTTACATTCCATGTGAGCAAAATGAGTTGTCCTACCTGAAAGGCCATTTCACTCTAGGCAACCATAGGCTGATACATGTATAATGAAACACGTGCAGAGGATTGGGGCATGGGCTAGCGTGCCTGTGGCATGTGCATGGAATCTCAAACAATTAACAATATACCCTCACCCCACCCACTTTAGCATGGGAACCATGCCAAAGCCATCCAAAATCAGAAAAAAAGAAAAACAAACATTCAGTTAAGGTAAGTGTAAGCATAATCAAAAGGTGTCCGTACACACAATCTAACCGGTGCGTCCCAGTGGGGAAGCTAGAGGCCGGGATACCCTCCAGGTGTATGGAGGTGGCCAGGAAGTTGACTGAAGTCAGTCAGTACAAATTTAGACTGTATGGGGCCTACACCTGAGGGAAAACAACACCGCAGGCATCCCAGACGGATCAGGTGACAGGACTAAACAAATGTAATGCATAACATTAACGTCAAAATAACAGTGCCTATGTGGCGTCAATTGAAAATTTGGTGTAGCCAGCAAAGGAAGCGAGGTTAGAAATAGTAGCCGTATCTCACAGAGCCCGCCAGGGTCAACTAGTGAGCAGCACAGGCATGTGCACTTTCAGCCTTTCTCAGTGTCTGGATCAGATCTTGGTGAATAGTGCTGCGATCTAGTAATAGATTTAACAAAATCCATAGCAGCTGTTGGCAAGGTGAAAATTCTCTGTGTGCCATCGTGGTCCACTCTTAGGAGGGCGGGATAAAGCATATCATATTGTACATCTGCTATCTGCAGTTTCTTTTTAACTGGAAAGTATTCACGTCTAACGGACTGCACTGCCATAGTGTAATTGGGGTAAAAGGCAATGTAATTTCCCTGATATTGGATTATCCTTTTTCTCTGGAGAGGCGCAATACTGTATCTCGGTTCCGAAAGTTTAGCAGCTTGCCTATGATCGGCCTCGGGCAGTCACCAGAGGAGGGCTCGCTTGAAGTGTTCCATGAGCTCGCTCCACAATGAGTACTGGAGATAGCTGCTTGCCACCAAATGTCTTTAAACATGAATTCCGCATAATGTTCTAGGCGGCCAGTGTTGGTAGAGTCTGCTATGCTGGTTATGTGAAGATTATTTCTAAGTCTTCATTCTTGGCTTGAATTAGCACTAATACTTTGTCGTTGTTGAATTTTTTGGTAGTACGTGACTGTTTATCATCCTCCACTATAGATATGCGCTGCTTCGCAGTGGCCAGTTGTAGGGCATGTTTATAAAGCTTGGCTGCCATATTGTCAATCTTACAGTCTATCGACAGTAGGCTTTGTTGCATGGCATGGCCAGCGAGGGAGTCACCTGGGCCGGCAGCTCCTGCTCCGAGTCTAAGTGTGCATGCTGCAACAACCTGGTTGCGCGTTTAGATTCCAATGTGAATTGGGTCTGCTGCTTGTCTGTTTTCCCCATATTGCTTTGAGACGTGAGTGTGGCAGAACCGGTACACTTGACCTATGCTATCTTGCCACAGATAGCCTATCAGCTTCAATCAGATCCTAAAGAAAGGGTATCACATGCGCTGCTGGCATAAACTGCTTCAGTCATGCCCAATACTCTTCTTCTCTGTGGTGATTATCCCAACGTCAAGATTTGTGGTGGTGATGCAGCACTAAAACCTAGGGCAGACAGTGATATAGTAGTGGAAGGAGCAGATGTGGTCAAAACCGTCAGAACCCCATTGTTCATGCTGTAGGTTCCTTTTAGTGCGTGTGAATAATGGCACTCCAGAATGTAGTTTCCAGAGTGGCTCGCAACCCGGGGGTGGGTGATGCCACTGCCAGATGAACGGCCTAGTACCAGAGTTGGAGAGTGTTCAATGTTCAGGCAGACCCTGATCTAGACCGTCCAGGCCACTAATCCTCCCCCTACAGAATGGTGCGCTGCAGTGAAATGGCAAAGGCTGTATCATGGATATCATGGACTGGCGGCCCGAGATCGCTTGCCTTGCCACACAGTCTCCTCAACAACGTCTATAGTGCCCCATAGTGTGCAGTAGAGGCTATGGAATGTGGAACATACTGAGGCCGAACTGTTATGGAGAGCTCAGTATGCAATAATGTGTAGAGTGCACAACCCCTTGACCAGTATGGGGAGAACGGTTCTATTGTTTATTTTGGTGAAGGGGCTCACCCCAGGTATTTCGCCTTATAGGCTGCACAGGCCCGACACAGGTTGCCACCATAAGCCTAAGATTCCTGAGCTTAGATCCCGTTGCATTATCACACAATCAGATTTCTGGGTGGCGCAGCGAGGCCGCCACCCACCCAACATTGTACGGGCCTTTCAGTCCGGATATGCTCCAGTCCTCGGAAGTTCATTGGGCCTACTCTCAATGGGTCACCGCCAGCAGTAGTGCTCGCCAACAGCCCCGGACAGGCACCGAGCATTGTGGTCTCTGCTGTCAGTACCTAGCCTGCGCACCGGTTCGTCGGGACTGGACACACGCATAAGACCCACGTCTGCAGCTGGGCAACCTCTCGACATTAAATACCTGGGGGCAGATTTACAAGCCCCTTGCGCCACTTTTGCGTCACTTTTCCCATGTTAAAAGTGATGCAAAAGGGGCGCAAGGGGCTTGTAAATCTGCCCCCTGCCATTTATGGTGGCGAATGATATTGCGGCTTCCACTTGCAACAGCGCATAGGTTTATCACTCACCTGTGGGCTACTGCTCTGCTCACGATGATCTAGGAGCCGGGTGCTGCCATTTTCTCGCCACAAGAGTACCACGCGCCATTGTCCCTGTTTCTTCGATCTTGCAGGCACTGCTCGGTCATCCGCCCCAACAAGTCGATGCAGTGCACTCCCCAGGAGTACTTCTCTTCCGGAGATGAGCTGCTGTCATGTATCTTTGAAGATAAATGACAGATTGAAGTACCCAGCCGGCAGAGTTACACTAGCCTGTGGCCATGTTGCCTTGGGCTCTCTAGCGTCCTCCGATTAAACGTTTATTTGAATGACGGCCCCCGGGGAAAGCGAGATGCAGTCTAGTCTTTCCCCGGGGGATTCGCACCGGAAGGAACAGGCTGGAGGGGAAGGGGAGAGAGTAAAAGGGGGTATAAGGGAGCAGGAAGGGGAAGCGACTTCCTCTTCCTGTTTCCTAGCGCCAGCGGGAGGGTCAAGGAAGTTTGAGGTGAGGGAGTTTAGGGAGGCAGGAGTGGGGTAATTTGCAGCCAGGCTGCGCGGGGCGGTATTTAGGGGGGGGCACGGTGGCGTAGGGTCGGGCACTGGTGCCGGTCGGCGCTCGGTGCAGTTTGGGGCGTTAGCGTGCTGGCAGGAGCGGAGGCCTTGTGGGAGGCCCTGCGCGTACTCGGCAGGACGGGGCAGGCAGACCTATTACGCCCTGGAGTCCTGGAGGAGGCGTGGGTGGGGATGATGCGTCGGCTGGCGTGGCAGCGGCGGTGGTGGCATGCCTGGAAGAGCCTCCACCGCGGGTATCTCACGTGGCCGGGAGGGGGAGGGGCCTGGGCAAAGCTGACGTGAAGCGCAGGGGCAGGAGGAAGAGCCTGCCCGCACGTCTAGAGGAGGATTCTGCTGGGAGGGGGGTGAGCAGGGGAGATATGGCGGGTCGGCCGGGGGGACTGCAGCAGGCCTTACCGGGTGGGGCAGGAGGCCTCTGCGAGGCACAGGCGGGCCAATTTGAGGCAGCAGGGAGGGAGGGGGGGTTGGGCCTGGAGTCAAGTGGGGGCGCCCGGGGTGCAGGTGCGGTGGGGGGGAGTGGGGTCCCAGGACCTGTTTCAGTCTGGAATGGGGGGCTCGCACCCCGAGGGGGGGCACCCAGGGGGGAGTCCCCGCTTGACCTTTCCCAGGGGAGGGGGGACAGCAGGGGATGGGGGTGGCCATTCGGGGGGTCGCTGAGGGCAGGGGGGGCGGGGGCGGGCATGGCCGCACAGGCTCTGAGTAAGGGGGCAGGGGGGGAGGACGGGGGCCACGGGGGGCAGCCCACATCGGCCGGGTGGCGGAGGTGGGAGTTCATGACCCTGGAAGAAAAAATTCGGGATCAGAGGCGCATTATACAGGAAACGGAGGCTAAGTGGGCGGAGATGTGCGCGGCCTGGGAGTTCAGGGGGGAGATGGATGGGGCGGAGGGGCCCCCCACTCCCACGTCAGAGAAGGAGGCATGGGCAGAAAAGTTGGGTCAAGAGGCCCCGAAAGGGGGCAAGTGGGTGTGGGAGGTCGAGGATAGTCCCCCCGAGACGGGGGGAGGGACGGCCAGGACGGCCTCGAGACCCGCTGCGACCCTCTCAGGTTGGAGCAGCCTGGGAGGGGGGGGATCAGCTGGCGGCAGCCAGCAGACGGGGAGGGCCGGCGGGGCGCAAAACGGCCCGAGACGCTGGGCAGACGCAGCAGGGGGGTCCGCGATGGCTTTCCCTCCACCGAGGGAGCGGGCAACGGCGCCGGGGGCAGGGGAACGGGGAGTGGTGCGTGCCAAGACTGGAAAAGGTGTGAAAAGAGCGGTGCAAGAGTTGGCATGGATTCCTGAGGACACGGAAGCTGAGTTGGTGCTTGATTACGGGGAGGACAGTGATGAGCTTGAAGAAGGCGAGTTGAGTGAGGACGAAAGGCCAGCCAGGATGCCTGTGGGGGGGCGACAACGACAAAATATGCTAGTATTTTCCAGTCACCGGCGGCGGCCAGAACGCAGTCCAGGACGGACACCGCGAAGAGGAGCGGCAACAAAAGGACGGAGGATGAAGCGCAGACCACCTTGTCAGGTGGGGGCACGTGGTGGGATGCTTGGGACGACGGGCTGCGACGGGGTAGGAAGAAGACCTGTCGGTCGGTGGGTGTGGGGGAGGGGTCAGTGAGGGAACCGAAGGGTTCGGCACACGGGGTGGGGGGGCCGTCAGCAGAGACGGGCAAGGGTGGGGGTAAGAATGCCGTGGCCAGTGTCCAGACGGACAAAGAAGACGAGAAAGAGGACAAAGGGGAGGAACGGCACCAGAAGAAACTGCCATACATGGGGTTGGCAATGCCATTGGGGTCACATCTGTCGGATAAAATAAAGGCCAGAATCTGGCGACACGAATTCGTGGACGTCTTTAAGCTGCTCCATAGGGAGATCCAGGCAAAGGAGGGTTCCAAGGAGGAGGAATAGGAACTGACCCGTAGACCCCGGGTGCCAGTGACCATGGACAATTGGACATCAGCCTTTTTAATTGATGCTAGCATCTATTGCGAAAAGCATCAGGACAGGGCCATAGCGCTGTTAAAATACATGGACATCATTAGGAAGGCACAGATGCACTTTGGGGGGTTCGCGTGGCTCAGCTATGACGAGGAGTTTCGGGCCAGAATTGGCGCGAACCCTGACAAACCCTGGGGGGAGGTGGACCAGGAACTGTGGGTGCAGTGGATGTCGTCCACACAGTCGTCGGCAGCGACACTCACGGCGAGTGGGTTGCCAGTGACATATCGGACATTTCCGACGTGTCTCGCTCAGTCTGGGGTGGGTAGTGGACAGACCAGTGCAGGTAATGCAGGGGGGGGACAACAGAAGACAGGCGGGAACAACACAGGAGCATGTTGGAACTACAACAAAGGATACTGCTCGAGGTATCCGTGTAAGTTCAAGCATGAGTGCTCCAAATGTGGTGGGAAACACGCCCTCACCCAATGCTTTACCTTGGCTACACCATCGGAACAGTGGCGAGCCACGAAGGGACGGGGGCAGGCTGGACCAAAGGGCGCCTACTCCGGTCCGAATTGAGGCCATGGGCCCGTGGCTCTCGGTATATCCAGACAGGGAGGCAGCGCTGAAGCTGCACTGGGGATTTACAGAGGGCTTCTGGGTGGGGTATCAGGGACCGAGGGAAAGGAGATGGGCGGACAATTTGAAATCGGCCAGGGAACTGCCGGAGGTGGTGTCAGCGAAACTAAGAAAGGAGGTTGAGGAAGGTAGGATAGCGGTCCCGTTTGTCGACTGGCCTGTAGCAGACTTGATTATTTCTCCGCTAGGAGTGGTTCCCAAGAAGGAGCCGGGCGAGTACAGGATCATACACCACCTGTCATGGCCAGAGGGGAGGTCGGTGAACGACTTCATTGCTGAGGAAGACTCTCGGGTACTGTATGCTTCAGTGGACGACGCGATCCGCCTTGTACAGAGGTGTGGGCAGGGAGTGGAGCTGGCTAAATGTGACGTGAAGTCGGCTTTCCGTTTGCTGCCCATACACCCGGCAGATTTCCCGTTGCTGGGGATGCAGTTTGAGGGGGCCATATTTGTGGACAAAGTCCTACCCATAGGCTGTGCGATTTCATGCGCCCTATTTGAGATGTTCAGCACCTTCCTGCAATGGGCATTTCAAAGGATCAGTGGACATAAGGGGGTGTCGCATTACCTGGACGACTTCCTTTTCATCGGACAGGGAGGGTCGGGTGCATGCGGGCGGGCTTTGGCACAGTTTCAGGAGATGGCCCGGCACTTTGGGGTCCCATTGGCACCGGAAAAAACAGCTGGGCCCAGCTGTCAACTGACATTCTTGGGCATTGAGGTGGACTCAGTCCAGTGGATAGCCCGGTTGCCGGCTGAGAAAGTGGGGGACATACAGGCCTGTTTATGGGGGGTGATGGGAGAGAAAAAGATTGACCTGAGGACGGTCCAAAGACTCTTGGGGCTGTTAAATTTTGCTTGCAGGGTGGTGAGAGCGGGGAGGACCTTCTGCAGGCGCCTGGGCATGACCATGTCTGGGGCGGTGCTCCCGCACCACAGGGTGCGGATTTCATTGGGAGTGCGAGCAGACCTGAGAGTATGGCAGACTTTCATGACTGATTTCAATGGGGTTTCACTGGATTTCGTAGAGGACAGAACAGTGTGGCAGGTGCAGATTTTTTCAGATGCAGCGGGGGCGGCAGGTTTTGGTGTTTTCTGGGACGGAAGATGGTGCACGGAACACTGGCCGGCTCACTGGTTAAAGCAAGGGAGGAGCATTGCGTTTCTTGAGTTCTTTCCATTGTTGGTGGCACTAGCGGTGTGGGGCTCGGAATTCAGGAACCGTTCCGTGTTGTTCCATGTGGACAACATGACAGTGGTCGAGCTGGTCAACAGGCAGAGAGTGAGGGACTTGAGGGTGTTGAGGTTACTGAGGTATTTCATGCTACAGTGTCTGCAGTTGAATGTGGTTTTTCGGGCGAAGCATGTGCCGGGAGCGAGTAATGACATCGCGGATGCTTTGTCTCGTTCTTAGTGGAGCAGGTTTCGCCGCATGGCACATGGAGCAGAGGTCCTCAAGACGCAGCTGCCGGACGGCAACTGGGCCTAGGGGGAATGAGAGTCTGCAGCCTAGGTGAAAAGTCGATAGCGGAGACGACACAGCGCAGTTACAGATTGGCTTGGACTGAGTTCGGGGTCTTTATGGGCTGGACCACTGAGAGTGGGCGAATGTCCGTTCAAGAGATGGAACAGGGAGTGATCCATTTTGTTTTGCACTGTACCGAGAGGGGGTTGTCACATACGACGATCGCAGGGAAATTGGTGGGAATCTCCTTTTATTGTAAATTGTTTTGGGGTTTTGACCCGGCGAAAGATGAGATTATCAGCAGAATGCTGAGGGGGTGGGGTAGGGAGAGACGGGAGCGGGCTACGGGGGGGGCCCCGGGAAGCTATAACATTTGAGGTGCTACAAGGTTTATTGGGTATGTTGCCCGGTTGCTGCTACGATTCCAATGAGGTGGCTTTGTTTCGCTTGAGCATGGTGTGGATGTTTTTCAGAGCGTTCAGGGTGTGGGAGTTATTGGGGACGAAAGGTCGGGAAGGGAGGAGGTATGAGGATGTGAGATTGGACGGGGGTCGACTGGGGATTTGGTTGGGCCACTCTAAGACGGAACAGGTGGGGCGGGGGAAGTGGATATCGTTGAATGAGAGTGGGTGCCAGGGGGTGTGCCCAGTAAGGGAGTGGGAGGTTTTTTTGCAGAATGGGGCCAGCAGGAAAGGTGAAATATTTCAACATGCATCCGGTGATAGGCTGACGGCGGTGCAGTTGCTGGCAGTTATGCGTATGGCATTGAAGCGGATGGGACGGGACCCGAAGGGATTTGGGACGCACTCTTTTCGGATTGGGGCAGCGACGGCAGCGGCGCGTTTGGGGTGGTCCTGGGACCGGATTAGACAGATAGGGAGATGGAGGTCCCGGTGCTGCGAGCGCTACGTGCGGAAGTGACAATGGGCGGGCATCATGGGTCTCTGCAAAGGGGGGGGAAAGGAGGTTTTGGTGGTGCCAGGATGGATGCTAACACCTTTTTTCTTGCCATAGGTTGCGTGAGGGGCCTGGGGACCAAGACAGTCACCTGGATAGCCGGGCACTCTTTTGTGCATTGGGCGGCGCAGTATGCAGATCGTCAGGTTTACGGCCGTAACCTGGGATTGCGGAGCAGCCATCATGAGGTACAATGGTGGGGAAAACGAGGAATGCGCTGGGGGGCTTTCTTGCCCTGGTTAACGAAGATGGTGTCGCAAAAAGGATGTCCTGACCTGCTGGTTTTGCACTTGGGGGAAAATTATATGGTGCGGTTGTCAGGCCTGGCAATCATGCAACATATGCAAAGGGACCTGGACGTTATGAAACAATGGATGGCAGGAACCTGCCTGGTGTGGACAGAATTTGTGCCACGTAAAGTTTGGAGGGGAGTGGTAAAACCAGCAGCAGTGGAAGAAGCCCGGAGAAAGTTGAACAGGGCGATGAGGGTGTTTGCGAACAAAGAGACATTAAAGTGATTGCACACACTGGGCTTCGGCTGGAGGAGCCGCTGCTATTCAGGGACGACGGGGTGCACCTTTCGAGGATGGGTAATGCCTATTACATGATGGAAATGAGGGACACGATCAGCAAGCTCTGGAATGAGTCCATTTGGTGTCGAAGGGTGTGAGGGCGAAAGGTGCACGGCAGGGTGGGGCAGGTAACCGCCCAAAGGGGTTCCCTGGTTGGCGGAACTTTGGAGGGGTGGGGGAGTCCTGGACGGGCCCACCCACCTCTCGAGGGGAAGAGTGATGGATGGGGGTGCGGGATGCAGGAGTGCGATGGCAGGTGATGCAAAAGAGGATGTCAGGAGGCAAATGAAGAAATGGATGGAGAACGGAAATGGGTTGTTGTGGAACGTGAAGAGAGATGGGGTGCAAGGGGAAAGAATGGAGCGACTGAGACAAAGAAGTGGGGGGGGGAATTATTGTTGGGGTTATTGTTAGGTATTTGTTATGGTTTAAAGTTATGTTTACAGCCTGTCCTAATAAATGGCCTTTTACGCTTCACCGACAGCGTGGACTGGTTATTTGGCGCGATACTTTCAGTTCAATTTTTTTTTTTAAATGGGAGATGTACGGGAGGTTTTTCAATAAATGAGCAATGACCCTTACTTAGATCATCAAAACAGTTTTTTCGAGCATCCTGGATCAAGCAGACTCTATGAAACAGAATCAAGCCAGTACATATAGTCTAGCACTAAAGTTTCTACATGTATTGGGAGTCTGTGTCAAAGATTCTCCAATTCACTTGACACGCCAGTTGCAACTGAAATAGCATTTTATTTTACACTTGTTGATCTGTTCAGTTGTTTCCCTTGATTAATAACTTTGAGCTCCCACTATCCACAAATGTTTTTCATGCATGTTCAAAAATTGAGAGGCTAGGTGCATTTGATGGTTTTGAGTCCCGCTTAAATTAGAAACGTGTCTGGATTCCTCAACCGCAAAGGAGATATTAACTGACTTGGAAAACACTCTAGAGGTCTGTTTTACAGTAACTGTATTGTCCTGCATTGCAAGAGACATGATAAAAACATTGGAAAGTTGCTTGCTCTTCGTGCAATAAGACCCCGCAAAGATCGGTGTCAAAATGGCACAACCAGTTACTGCTGAATTAGAACGTCACACAGGAGGGTGCAAAGGAAATTTCAAGTTCATAAGTCTGCTTATAGGAGAGCTGTTTTGGATGCCAAAAGGAAGGCAAATGAGGACAAATGGTTGGAGTTGCACTAAATAACTTCTAGAGACACAATATTATTCTGGTATTATGTCAAAATGCTAGACCAAAGTCAGCCAGTATATTGGATTGCAGTATCACTGCAGATCAATGGCCAACACCAGATTAGAGCAAACATAAAGAGATGATGGACAGAGCGCTATTACTTTTCAGAGACTCACCCCCAGTCAAACATCTGGGTTGAATCCATCATTGTTCTTTAGCTCACTTCGTCACCCCAGTGCAGAGCCAGCCATATGCAAATTAGTCTTGACCCTGTGCCTCATGGGAGCAGTCAAGCCCGAACTGCCAAGCCTGGTCTTCCCTGGACCGAAAACAAGCATCCTGGGACCGGTTTTGCAGAAACCGCCTTCATCAGCCAGGCTAGCTTGAATTCAGTGGCAAATTGAGCAAGGGACCCACGTCTCGGCATACCCTGCCAACTTAAGGCAAACAAAGCATACACAAAGAGATGATGGACAGAGCGCTGAAACTTTTAGACACTCACCCTGTGTCATAGATCTGGGTTGAATCCATCATGGTTCTTTAGCTCACTTCGCCAACTGAGATCAGACCCAGCCATATGCAAATCAGTCTTCACCTTGTTCCTCATGGGAACAGTCCAGCCCGAACTGCCAAGCCAGGTCTTCCCTGGACCGGAAACAAGCATTCTAAGACTGGTTTCGGGGTAACACTCCTCATCAGCCAAGCTAGCTTGAATCCAGTCGCAAAGTGAGCAAGGGACCCATGTCTGGACATACCCTGCCAACTTAGGGCAAACAAAGCAAACACAAAGAGATCATGGACAGAGAGATTAAACTTTTCAGACACTCACCCCAAGTCACAGATCTAGGTTGAATCCATCATCGCTCTTGAACTCACGTTACCACCTCAGTTCAGACCCAGTCATATGCAAATCAGTCTTAACCCTGTGCCTTATGGGAGCTGTCCTGTCCAAACTGCCAAGCCAGGTCTTCCCTGGGCCGGAAACAAGCATCCTGGGACTGGTTTCGGGGTAACACCCCATATCAGCCAGGCTAACTTGAATCCAGTGGCAAAGTGAGCAAGGGACCCATGTCTGGGCATACCCTGCCAACTTACGGCAAACAAAGCAAACACAAGGAGATGATGGACAGAGCTCTGAAACTTTTCAGACACTTACCGCCAGTCACAGATCTAGGTTGAATCCATCATCGTTCTTTAGCTCACTTCGCCACCCCAGTTCAGACCCAGCCATATGCAAATCAGTCTTGACCCTGTGCCTTATGGGAACAGTCTTTTCCCGAACTGCCAAGCCAGATCTTACCTGGACTGGAAACAAGCATCCTGGGACCGGTTTCGGGGCAACAACCCTCATTAGCCATGCTAGCTTGAATCCAGTTGCAAAGTGAGCAAGGGACCCACGTCTGGGCATACCCTGCCATCTTAGGGCAAACAAACCAAACACAAAGAGATGATGGACAGAGCGCTGAAACTTTTTAGACACTCACCCCCAGGAACAGATCTGGGTTGAATCCATCATTGTTCTTTAGCTCACTTCGCCACCCCAGTTCAGACCTACCTATATGCAAATCAGTCTCGACCCTGTGCCTCATGGGAACATTCCAGCCCGAACTGCCAAGCCAGGTCTTCCCTGGACCGGAAACAAGCATCCTGGGACCAGCTTTCTCATGAACCAGGCTAGTTTGAATCCAGTCGCAAAGTGAGCAAGGGACCCATGTCTGGGCATACCCTACCAACTTAGGGCAAACCAAGCAAACACAAGGAGATGATGGACAGAGTGATGAAACTTTTTAGACACTCACCCCTAGTCACGGATCTGGGTTGAATCCATCATCGTTCTTTATCTCACATCGCCACCCCAGTTCAGACCCAGCCATATGCAAATCAGTCATGACCCTGTGCCTCATGGGAACAGTCCAGCCTGACCTGCCAAGCCAGATCTTCCCTGGACCAGAAACAAGCATCCTGGGACCGGTTTTGGGGTAACAACCCTCATCAGCCATGCTGGGGTGGCAAAGTGAGCTAAAGATCGATGATGGATTCAACCCAGATCTGTGACTGGGGGTGAGTGTCTGAAAAGTTTTAGCGCTCCGTCCATCATCTCCTTGTGTCATCATCAGATTAGAGCCTTTTACATTACTACGGAGGGGCAACTAAATTGCAAACAGACTCCTAAGACAGTAATACAGTCTGGAAAGCAACTGAGATTCTCTCACAAGTTATCAAAATAAGGATCTCATAGTGTGGCCTGCCCTAGCAGCCTTCTGTCTGCTGTTTTTAACCAAGACAATCCCTTTCCCATTCTGTCTGTTTACTGTTTTATAGGTCCTGACAGGGCTCTGTCCCTCTGTACTCTATACAAAGAAAGGCTCACACCAAGAGCTACAGAATGACTGCTTAATACAAAATTACATTCAGATTTGTTGCTAGTAGATTTAAATATCTGTGTGAAAGAAAACCAGACAGGCTTTTGGGATGATGGCAGGGTGCGATTGATAACATCTTATCCCTGCCAATACTTATTGAAACTCACACTTTTCCAGGTAGCTCTCCATTATATGCCTGTTTTTATAGATTTTAAAACTGCTTTCTATGACTAAATAGAAACCTTATGTGGAGCAAGCTAGATTGCTGAGTAATTCAGACTGGACTACCATTCAACAATTATATCAGGATATCTGGGTCTGTGAGAAACTAGTGATTTTGATCAAAACAAATAGCGACTTGAAGCAGCAATGTGTGCTTTCCCAAAAATAGTTTAAGTTCTATTTTGCAGAACTGGATCCTGCTCTCAGAAATTATAGAGCGTTCCCCCCTGTTGGGAACACCGTGACATTTTTCTAATGCGCCACAATTCTTATATGGCTCCTTACTGGTGAGAGATCAATGGTTTAGTAGTGGCAGCTTAAAATCAACATGTGGACAACTAAAGTTTTTTGTGTCCTGATAGCTTAGTCTTTTAAGAATCATGGGCTATATTAGCAAGAAGCTCGTTAAAATGATCTCCGTTTTAGTGGCAGCAAACTGCCACTAAAGCGGCGATAATGGGCTTAATAATATGCGCTATAGAATTCCAATAGAAGCCCAGGTTAGATGTGCAGGCCATCTAACCTGGGCTTCTATTGGAATTCTATAGCGCAGATTATCAAGCCCATTATCGCCGCTTTAGCGGCAGTTTCCTGCCGCTAAACCGGCGATAATTTTAACGAGCTTCTTGCTAATATGCCCCCTCATGTCTCTGAACCCTGTTTTATTTTGTGTATATAAGATAAAATCAGTGGCCAAACCCAGTATAAAGTCCAAGATTTGACCACTAATTAGGGTGTATGACACAACCACGCTTTCCTTTCTCACGCTTTCCTTAACAACGCATTAGGGGGGCGCTGGACTTTGGAATAGTATAATTTACTATTCGAACTCCAGTCCCCGCAACAGTAGGGAAAGCGTTGGACTTTAAAGCCTCTCTATGGAGGCTTTCGCCTGCAGTGACGGTCTTGGCAGCCTGCTGGGGGGAAGAGAACTAGACCCCCCAGCATTTCAAGCATTTCCGGCCCAGAGGCCGTGGTGGTGATGGAAGCCATAAATCAAATAGAGGGACTCTCTCTGGAGACTTTTGCCTGCAGTGACGGTCTTGGCAGCCTGCTGGTGGGGAATAGAACTACACTACCCAGCATTCCAAGCCTTTCCAGCCCGGAGGCCGCGGTGGTGACGTGAGCCATAAATCAATTTAAGGAGTCCCGCAATGTGGGACTCGCTCATGCATAGGCCGGGCGAAGACCGAGCCAAGAGCGGGTCCGTCTGCGCCGGTCCGTGCCTGGATGAGGCTAGGCTGGGCCTATCCTCTTGGCCTCAAGTCAAGTCAAGTTCGCTCACCCCTGGATCTGGTGTGGCAGCATCCCAGCATTGCAATAGTAGGACCTTTTATCGGGCCTGATTCACAAAGGTAAAGTTAGACAAAAGTCTAACTTTATGACTTTGTTATTCACAAAGGGCATTTACTACTTGTTAATGCCCTTTGTGAATACTGAAAGCCATAAAGTTAGACTTTCGGTATTCACAAAGGGCATTTACGAGTAGTAAATGCCCTTTGTGAATACCGAAAGTCGTAAAGTTAGACTTTTGTCTAACATTACCTTTGTAAATCGGACCCATCCTTTTTATCTACCTTAGGAAGTAAGTGGACTTCAGTAATTACTGATCAGTTATTAGTTTTAGTTTTAACAACTTTTAATGAGTGGTATTCTTACATCCTTTAATTAAGGGTGCAAAGGGAATCAAGTGAACTTAACTGTATTTTTTATTGACAACATGGGGAAGCGCAAGGGTGGAGGATCCAGAGAGCCAGTGTATACAACACACATCACTACTGACTCATTCCTAGCCCGAGCTGTGGGAGTTATTTCCAAAGAGATTGACTTGGCTGAACGCTGTTTATCCTTGGGCATGACTGGGCCAAGTGGGCAGGCGTTAATCCCTGGAGAGCCTGACTCAATCAATGTGCCATCTACAACTGGACAGTATGTTAGTCAAGAGGCAATGGCTTGTAGCATTTCACAGGAGTCACCTATAGTGACTGAGGTAGCCTCTCCCCATTGGCCTGTGTTTCTGTGGTCCATTCTCTGATAGCCAAACGTAAGAAAAAGTCCAATAGGGTGGCTGCTACTAGTCCAAATCCTACTGTATCGATAGTGCAATCCTGTGATAGGTTGAATGACCATTGCATCCCCATGGATGAATCATGTTGTGGCCCTGTCTTGCCTAACCTTGTCGCCATCATTAAGGATTTGTTCTTACCTCTAAAGGAGAAATTGGAGCATCTGGAAAAGAAAATTGCTTTATTATGTAGTAGTATGGCTAATAGGAGCAAAGCTAGGGCCAGTACTAATATAGCGGCTCCCCCACCTACAATCCTAGGCGAGAACTGCTCTGCAACCATCTCTTTCCTTTTTAGGCAACCTGCTGGAGTATCTTCAAGGGGTGGTGGCTTTTTCTGGGTCTGCTGTGGGTGGGCCTGGAACTGGGTGTGCACTGGGGGCTACTACTGATATTGATCCTCATACTCCTGCCCCCCCACTTGTGCAGCCAGCAGCCATAGTCAATCAGTATAGGAATTATCCTCATCACATAGACCAACAGCAGTCAAACCCGCTGAACCTGCCCAATTTAGGGGTAGATTCTGCTGCCTTCAGTGATCAATCGTTCCCTTGTGATTCCACAATAATTAACTTGCCACCTGCATGTTGTCCATATGTGGCCGTTTTGGTTAACATACCCCCTCGGAACCCAGAACAATGGGAATCTACAGCAATCCTCAAGAACAAAGTTTTGCATTGGCTGAATAGGAACCTTCAATTTCCTACGGAGCGTGAGCATCAAATTTTGTTAGTTAGGAGAGTGGGGTGGGTTGGGCTACTGAGGATAAGTCTTAAAGGGGTTGTATTATCATTAATTTTTGTCATCCTAGCTTTGCCAGAGATATTTTGGCCAAATCATCTTTGCCCTCCCAGTTCGCTAGAACTATGGCTCTATAGCCACTGTGTTTTTTTTATCGCCATTTACCTTCCTCCAATAGAGCACACATAGTGAGTTATAACTCCTAGGAAGGGTATAGTCTAGATGCTTGTCTGTTTTCCCCTTTGACTACGTCCAAAAGGTTCCAGGTGCTGAGCTCTCTCCATGATAACGATAGACTCATGGAACACAGTTTTACTATGAAGTCAGGTTGGGTAGTTCCAGAGGGAGGAAAGGTGGCTAATGCTGGTATAGATGCGTTCACAATAAATCTGCCCGGGAGACACTATTGTACTGATAATGAAGCCTATGAACCTATTCCTGGGTTGCTTGAGAAGAGATACTGCAACACTAGTGTTATCCATTTGCTCACTGATAGTATTGACACTGCTATTAATACTAAATGTGTTGATAATCTTGGCCCTAGGTGCTCATCCTCTACTACCCTAGCTATCAGGGACGCCAATAAGGGCATGGAAGGTTGTTATCATTTTGCATCATGGAATGTGGGAGGATTATCGAATAAAATAGGAAGTCCTGAGTGGGTATGTATTACATTTGCTTTTGATTTCCTTTGCATACAGGAAACATGGAGTATGAACCCGATATTTCCTAGACGCGATACCCTCCTGCGCCGGGCGGGCCAAAGTAGGTTTACAGATCCTAATTTCTAAGAGGCTCCCTGTAATTGTAAAAAAGAGCCTATTGGTCAGACCTCATTCCTAAGTAATGTGGCTTACAATTAAGGGAGGGAGTGATTTGGTCTTGATAAACTTTTACAACAATTTGTTTGATACAACACGTAGTAAGGTGGTTTATGCTCTTGATACTGGACTGGAAATATTCCTCTGCTCTATTAATTCTAATTACGTGATTCTATGGGCAGGTGATTTTAACCTTGAGGCTTGCCCTTTTATGGTGTAATCTGTGTGTGGACTCGCTGATCAAGATGGGGCGGACTCCACCCACTTCCATCAACCCGACTATGGGTATTTTTTAAAGTACTTATTGCTAAATATGACCTCCAGTTATTGACATGCAAAAGGGAAGAGAATGAGGATTTAATCCCTACTTTTAGAGGAAGAAACGCTGCCACGATTATTGACCACGTAATGTTGTCTGCCTCAGTAAGTCATAAATGTGGCACCCCTGATGTGGTTCAGGCTTCTATTAGTGACCATAATCCAGTTATGATGCCTTTTTTATTTTGTAGCATGGAAAATCCAGTTTCATCTGTAGTTAGAAATATTGCGCCCACAAGGCCTAACCGGTGAGAATTAAATGGGAAGGAGTTAATCCGTGCCGTTTAATCCAACATATTTTAACTAGCAACTCTCTGGAATTTAATTATTGTCTAAATGAAGAAATAATTCCTTCCATGTTACTAGAAAGATTTAATTGTATAGTAAGTTCCATCAATGCACTCTTGACACGTAAAGTGAGTTCCTCTCATTCCAAAAACAAGGGATGGTTAGACCATTCATGTACTCCGGCGGCCCGGCACCTGAAGGTAGTCCTACATAGTTCCCCTCAGGATAATGCATTAATTAAATTCCTTTCTCACAGATTACAAACAGGCACTTGCCTTGAGGAAAAAGTCTCTCCAGGAAGAGGCATGGACTAGGTTGTCTTTAGCGGTGGAATTGAATGATAGCAAACTAATTTGGGATACTGTAAATGCCCTGTTTCTAAAAAATGATGACACTCCCGAGTTCACCTCATTTGTTTCTTGCGAAGCATGGGTGGAGCATTTTTCCAGGATTTTCCAATGTAGGCATAAGGAGGCTCAAGTGACGATTTATAATCAGAATTCCCTCCCACTAGATATCTCAGTTGAAGAGGTGACCTTAGCCCTGCATGCAAGTGCTAGGGGTAGGGCTCCAGGCCCTGATGGGGTACCTGTAGACGTTTTTGAAACTGTTATGGATCAATGGGGACCCATCCTGGCCAGGGTGTTCAATGCTGCTGATAATTGTATGATTCCATCGTCATGGATTACCTGAATTGTGGTGCCAATTTTTAAGAAGGGTGATAGGTTTAACCCAAAAAACTACCACCCTATTTCATTATTGGATTCATGAGTGAAAGTGATGAGTAGAATTTTACTGATCAGGCTTGAGGAATGGGCTGAGGAGAATTCTGTCCTATCCCCCTACAGTTCAGTTTTAGGAAGCTTTAGGGACGATTGAGCAATGTGTAAACTTCGATCTGCTGATAGGGAAATATACTGTGGCCAAAACGGGGACCCTATATCTTTGTTTTGTGGATCTAAGTAGTGCATTTGACTTAGTCAACCATTCCTTATTATCGACAATGTTGATTTCTCTTGGTGCTCCTGCAGCTATTGTTAATTACCTTGCACATCTTAACTTGAAGTTATCAAGTAAAGTGCTCTATGGACCGGAGGGTGAATGCTCACCCACTTTTGAAGTGGAACAGGGCATACAGCAAGGATGTGTTCCGGCCCCGTTATAATTTTCTCTTTTTATTAATAGGGTAGACTCCTTCCTACTGGCCATACAAGCTGATGCCCTCAGTATTACCTGGTGTCCTATGCCAGTGTTCTTATATGCCGATGACGCTGTGTTGATATCTAGGACCCCGGTAGGCCTAAAGAAATGTATTAATGCCTTTGCTGAGCTCATGGATGATAAGATACGAAGATTAAGAAATCCAAAATGGTCACTATGATCTGCAGGCACAAACCAAAAAATTGCAGATCTTTTTTTATTGATAATATGCCTATTGTTGGGGTAAATTCTTTTAATTATTTGTGAGTCCTCTTTACGAGCAATGGCTGTTGGGCCCAACAGGTTATCAATGCTAAAATTAAAATGGCTAGAAACTCCAATGGAATCTTTAAGTTTTCATCCAAATTGGGTAGCCGGCAGATTAAAGAAATGGTAAAGATATATAAGGCCAGGGGGTGACCACTGCTATTTGTAGGCCTGGGCTTTGGTGGTGGCCCTCTCCGACGACTCCACGCAGGACGCCTCCAAATTTAGGAGTGGCCTGGCTGCAGTCGCGGAGTGGATGACCACCAACTGCCTCCAGCTTAACGTCAATAAATCTGAGGTGTTGCTGGTGGGGAGAGACAAGGGATTATGGAGTGAGCATTGGTGGCCCATCACCCTTGGTAGTGCACCCACCCCTAAGGCGGTGGTAAAAAACCTAGGGGTATGCATGGACTCTACACTCAGCTTCCAGGATCACACCAAGAAAGTGGCTGGCACTTGTTTCGGCCTCCTTCGAGGACTTAGGCCCCTGCTGGGGTTTTTTGATCCACCCACCCGTCAGTTGATCGTTCAAGCAGCTATCTTATCTAGATTGGATTATGCCAGCTCGCTCCTTTTAGGGGCTAATCAGACAGAGGTAGTGCGCCTGCAGCGAGTTCAAAATGCAGCAGCCAGAGCCCTGTTGGGGCTCCCGCGAAGCTGCTCAACAGCCGGTGCCATCCGGCGGTTACACTGGTTGCCTATGGCCAAGCGGATCGAATTCAAGGCTCTCTGCTTGTCCTTTAAAATTCTGAAGCTTGCGTCTCCCGGGCTTTTGGCCAACTTGCTGGTACCTTATGTTCCTATGCGCCAGCTGCACTCTTTGGGGCAACACTTGGTTGTTGTCCCTCGAGTGAACCGTCTCCATGCCGGGGGTAGGTCCTTCCGTTGTTTGGCAGCTAAATTGTGGAACTCCCTGCCCTTTCAGATTCGCAGTCTGGATAGCCTGCTGGCCTTTCGAAAAGCCATTAAGACATATCTTTTCCCCGTGGCCTAGTCTCTACCCTCTGTTCACTTCTTTCAGCGCCGAGACGTCTAGTTCCTAGCCTCTATGTTACACTGCTTTCAGCGCCGGGACGCCTCTTCGCTGAGGCAGCTGTGCGCTATATAAGTCTAGTTAACATTAACATTAACATTAACATTAACATATTCCCCTAGTAAGCCATTGCAACTCGATCAAAACTGTTTTATTAAACGTTTACTCAGTCTCCCCTCCTCTGCTTCTAATTTTATTGCTCAGCAAGAACTTGGACTACAATATTTAGAAGACTTAGGGCCATATGTAGGTGGGCTAATACCGGCCGCTAACGGCCGAAAATCGGTAAATTTCCCGTTACCGACCGGTATTTAGCCCTTTGCGATGTAGGAGGCCGGATTTAAGGAGTCGGTAATTTACTGATTCGTTATTTTAAGGAATCGGTAAATTACCGATACCTTAAATCCTATGTAGGAGCACTCAAGTGAGTGCATTTTTGGTTTAAGGATTCGTTATTTACCACCAACTACAAGTTGGTGGTAAATACCGAATACCTTTTAAAAAGCAATTTTGTGCTTTTTAAAAGTGCCATGTGGCAGACATACATGCCCTTAGGGCATGTATGTGCGCCTACATGTGCACACATGCACGATTCAGGGGTGCAACAGGGTGTCAATTTGACACCCTGCCACCCTTGAATATGCTCCCCTATTACCGATTCGGTATTTACCGAATCGGTAATAGTGAATGGCTTCCCATTCATTCCTATGGGCCTCCAGGCCCATAGGAATGAATGGGAAGGTATTCCTTATTACCGATCGGTAAATACCGAATAGGTAATAACGAATATTACCGAATCGGTAAAATTTACCGAATGTTTACCTACATTCTATTTACCGATTCTTAAATACCGAATCGGTAAAATTCAGTATTTAGGAATCGGTAAATAGAAATTACCTACATATGGCCCTTAGTCCTGGTTAAACCTTTACTCCTCTGGTTTTCTATTTGGTCCAAAGTGGAGACTTCATTTACCAAATCAATCATTATAGACTGTTTAAACCTGGATAATGCTTTTCACATTCCATGGCTGTTGTATACTAATTCATCTTTCAGTACCCTTTTTAAATTGTCAGTGCGCAGTAACCCCTTAATGGTCCTGAAACTCACTAAGAATTTGATTAAAGTGACCTTTTTTAGGCATTTGGCACATCTGAGGATAGATTCAGAAAAGATTAAATCTACAGTCCATATGTACATGTCTCTTTCCTTGGAGGAGTGTTATTAATATTATTTGTCTCGTGTCAATAATAATCAACACTGATATGTTCTGGCTAGGTTTCGGTTTGGTATTGTGCACCATCTGGTAGCCTTCCCTTCAATGAAGGTATGTCCCTCAGAATTGACCCCTTGCCCATGCAATGGAGTGAGCAAGCAGAGCACAAAGCACTTTATGCTATTCTGTAGTTTTACACAGAATATCGGTGGTACTATCTCAAACCCATCTTTGCCACACAGAGTATTAGGAACTATAATGTGGCCTTGCAGTTTCTGCTACTTTTAAATGACCCTCTAGTATGTTTTAAAGTTGCTACTTTTATTCTGAAGGCAATTAATTTAAGGAAGAGTATTATGTATTAGATTTTATTAGCTGCGGATCGATCAAAAAATGTATTATGTTGGATTGTGGAACTTATGTATTATCTGGAACTATGCATTTTATTTCCTATTATGCTATATCTTGATGTTTTATTATATTTATGTACTTTTATGGATGTAAACCAGACGAATAAAGTTGAATTGATGATGATGATGACTTTAAAGCCCAGAGCCGCTTTACCTAACGCATGTCATTGTAATGATTTGCGTTGTAAATGGAATGCATGGTTCAGATGCATTTGTTGCTCCACCGGCGTTGCAAAGGTAACGGCGTGTTCAGCGGTCGTGGTATTTGCTGTTTCCCACAGATTAGGAGAGTTCTTTGCACTAAGATTATAGCCAGAGGTCATGCCAGATTACCGGATCAGCCCCTCACAGTTTGGGAGTGTGGTTTTGCTGTTTAGCAGAGAATGCACTTTTACCTAGAGCATATTTCCTTCCCCAGCAGAACTCTGATAAAGAACCGCTGCATTGGCTGTCAGCAGATATGACGTGCTACCATCCTAAAGAAACTCTAGAGGCAAGTTTGCTATTCACTGCTATTAATAATTTATATATATACATGCAAAAAAGAAGCAGAGAACTCTGGGTAATTCTCAAGTTTAGGTGGAAAGCAGCTCCTGTATAGAGCACTCTCAACACCAGCGACACTCTAGATCTGCTCACCTCAAATGTCTGCTTTTCTATCAAAGTCTTTAAGCATAGGATTAGCACAGTGCCATCCATGCTGAGATAGAAAGGGACAAAGTCTATTTGCCATTTCTACAGCAAAGTCTTTAAGCATAAGATTAGCATTTTGCTGTCCATGCCTAGCTGTAAAATGACAAAAGCCAATTACCACTCCACGCACAGTATTACAGCTTTGAATTGGTAAACTACCAATCCAGCCAACCTGAAATCAGTAAAAGCAACCCCTGACACAGTGTTTCGCTCTATTTAGAGCTCTTCAGAGAGGTATAGCTTTGTCCAGACACAAGGAAGCACCCAGTATAAGTCAAAACAAAACCCTTTCAGGCATAGAGTGACGCATAAATTATGCAAAAAAGAAGCAGAGAACTCTGGGTAATTCTGGGTATCCTTCATGAGCATTTCCAGACCTACCCCAGTCAATGTGCCTAGGTTATTGCCACCACAGTGCACAATCATGAGGTCAGGGGGTTGGAGATGCATAGAGGTTTTAACAAAAGGCAACAATTGGTGCCACTTTAATCCTCTCTGTGTAAACCATTTAATGTCCACATTTTGTAAACCTAGGTCTTTTTTAATAGGTCTGTGTTCAGCATACCTTTTGCACCAGAAAACATAGCTGTGTCCTACGATCCATTCTAGCATTTTGACGGTATGGCTGGAAGGAATGAAAAGATGTTTGTAGCTCATGTAGTCCGTTGGTAGAATGAGAGATATGTTGAAAGGGGGAGAACAAGCTTTTTTTTGAGAAAAGGATAACTGATTGGGTGATGAAGAACATTGTGTAGTGAAAACTAGGGTGCATGTTACTTTCGTGAAAAAGTATGTTTCTGATTGGTTAATAAAAAATGTTTGAAACGTACAGTACATAGGATACCATCAGACGTGCGGAGCGCAACCACACCTGCTACTTGCATATGGAAGGTACTCTTCTGAACTTAAAAAAATGGTGAACTTGTGACCTGCACCTGCTGTTGAATGTTCCAGAAACTGTTAGGATGAAGTATAGTGAACTTATGACCTGCACGTGGCGTTGAATGTTCCAGAAACTGTTAGTATGAAGTATGGTGAACTTATGACCTGCACGTGGCGTTGAATGTTGGAGAAACTGTTGGGATGAAATTTGGTGAACTTGTGACCTTGAGCCTTCTGTTGAATGTTGCAGAAACTGTTGGTATGAAAATTGGTGAAAAGGTGATTGGGGGAGGAGTAGAAATAAAGGTGGTATTAAAATATAAAATGCAAAATTAATTAGAACTGGTAAGCTATTAAAGTTAATTTTTGAAAATGAGTAGTATGTGTAGAAGAATTGTATTCTTTAAAATTTGCAGTAGTATTATTAGATATAGGCTTCTGAATTGTTGAAAGGGTTCGGGGCTGTATGGCGATGCAGCAGTGTGGGGGAGTGTCCAATCCAAAAAATAAGAGTATCAGTTGGGGGCGTTTTAGAAGAGAGTTAGAGTGGGTGAATATGAGTAGCCAATAGGAATGTGTTTTGCAATTTGAAATAATGAAGGAAGGATTTTGATTTGTTATGTACATGTATTTATGTGCGGAAAGAGAGGGAAATTTTGCCATTACTGGATCTATTCTTGACGAGAGTCTAGAATTACATTTATTGTCTGAGAAAGAAAATATTGCATGCGTTTGTGAAATTCAAAAATTCTGCATACCAACTACAGAGGTGAGTTACAAATTAATAACGTGTGTTATATATTGTGTAGTAGTGGTTAAGTCTTTGAGGCGATATTTTAAAGTTTGAAAATATTATTTTTAAAATAATATAGTGTTGCCGAAGTGTGCTGTTTCTCTATTGTTACAAAATGTGCATAGAGTGTGAGTAGTTGCTGAACAAGTACCCCATATATATTTAGGAGTTTTTGAGGAAGAAGAAGTGTAGTTTGTCATGTTTAAAGGAGTATATGGTTTTGAAAGTGAGGTACAGGGTTAATTTGGGTTCCAAAATGGATTCGGGCAACATAAAGAAAATGTGGGACGTTTGCACGTTGTTACTTGTCGAAAAATAGTGGGGGGGTTAGAAAAGGCATGTTTTATTAAGTTGAGGGAAATAACAAAAAAAAGAAATGTTGTGTGCACACGTTGTGCTTGCACCTTTGACACTGGTTGTATATAGTTATAGTTGTATATAAGTGTAGGGAAGTGTCACAGTCCCTGGCTGTGTAGAATGTGCAGAGATTAGAAGGCCGGTAGATCGAGAGACTAAGAATGGCACGTCCCTTTGTATATGTATTGTTACACGTGTTATGCATCGGGAGATTCGTTAAGTATATAATAGTGGTATATATCTATTTCTATGTTTCTTTTAAGGATGTGCTACTAGGAAAAGATACAGCTCCATGTACGCATGCTTTCAGTGATATGGTGACACTGAACTGTGATATAAAAAGGGTTTCTGCTTTGCATTTGGATAGAGTCAACACTGGTAGTAGTTGCTGAGTAGTGAAGAATGAAAAGACAGATGAGGTGAAATACATGGTGGTAACGGGATTAGTGATTATGGTACTTTGAGTGTTTGGGAAGGTATTGTTGAAGTGAGCAGTATATATTTAAGTGTTTTCGTGAACTGAGGAATGCAGTCTCTTATGTTGAAAGGTCTGCATGGTGTTGCGAGTAAGGTATAAGGTTGAATTAATATCGAAAATGGGCCCGGTCAATGTAAGAGAAATAGGGATGTTTGTAGATTGTGCCCTGTTGGAAAATACAGGTGGGGGGGCGTTTCTTTACAAGAGATTTGTTTTATGAATGTGTGAGAGATAAAAAAGAAATGGAAATGTTCTGAGCATATTTTTTGTACGAATTTGTTCATTGGCCGGAGTAATGTACAAGAAATGGCCTTCTGCATATTGAAGCTTGTGGGAAACAACTGGGGGAGGGGGGTTTAGCACAGACATGCTTTATTAACTTCAGTGAGATGAAAATAATGATATGTTGTTTGCACACTTCGTGCATTGGTTTGTGCACAGTTGTGAAGCACACGTGAACATAAGTTAAGGTATTGTCAAGCTTCCTGCTCGTGCTGAACCTGCGTACATCACAGGGGCGGCAGATCGAGAGTCTGGCAATGACACGTCCCTTGAGCCCGCTCCCCCCTCTCCTTCCTCCTGCTCTCTAACAGTTGTTCTCCCGTTGTTTGTAAAACAAAGGTAAAAGAGGCCCATCTACTGTGAAAAATAGCACTTACACCTTCACTGGCCTGTTGGTGCCATTTGTACAGCACAGAGAAAGTCGCAATCGTTTGAATGCTACACGAGTGCAGTGTGTTACGTTGGAAGGACTACATAGTCTTGTGACTAAGGTACAGGGATGAATTGGGGTCCAATATCGGCCAGGGAAATGTACAAGAGATGGCCTTCTGCAGATTGAAGCTTGTGGGAAAATACTGGGGGGGGCAGGGGCTTTAACACAGACATGCTTTATTAACTTTGGTGAGATGAACAAAAAGGAAATGTTGTTT
The DNA here is from genome assembly GCA_963921515.1 of Calotriton arnoldi. NCBI lineage: Eukaryota > Metazoa > Chordata > Amphibia > Caudata > Salamandridae > Calotriton > Calotriton arnoldi. The sequence goes on from CAWUFW010013217.1 coordinate 57,916, forward strand.
GCACACTTCGTGCATTGGTTTGGGCACACTTGTGAAGCACACGTGAATGTAAGTTAAGGTATTGTCAAGCTTCCTGCTCGTGCTGAACCTGCGTATATCACAGGTGCGGCAGATCAAGAGACTGGCAATGACACATCCCTTGAGCCCTTCCCTTTCCTTCGTCCCACTCTGTAACCGTTCTTCTCCCGTCGTTTGTAAAAGGAAGGTAAAAGAGGCCCATCTAGCGTGAAAAATAGCACTTAGACCTTCACTGGCTTGTAGGTGGCATCTGTACAGCGCAGAGAAAGTTGCAATCAGTTTCAGTGGTACATGAGTACAGTGTGTGATGTTGCAAGAGTTACATGGTCTTATGTCTAAGGTAGAGGGATGAATTGGGGTCCAAAATCGGCCGGGGTAATGTACAAGAAATGGCCTTCTGCAGATTGAAGCTTGTGGGAAAATACTGGGGGGGGGCTTTAACACGGACATGCTTTATTAACTTCAGTGAGATGAAAAAAATAATATGTTGTTTGCACACTTCGTGCATTGGTTTGTGCACACTTGTGAAGCCCATGTGAATGTAAGTTAAGGTATTGTCAAGTTTCCTGCTCGTGCTGAACCTGTGTACATCACAGGGGCGGCAGATTGAGAGTCTGGCAATGACACGTCCCTTGAGCCCGCTCCCCCCCTCTCCTTCCTCCCGCTCTCTAATGGTTGTTCTCCCTTTGTTTGTAAAACGAAGGTAAAAGAGGCCCATCTGCTGTGAAAAATAGCACTTACACCTTCACTGGCCTGTTGGTGCCATTTGTACAGCACAGAGAAAGTCGCAATGGGTTGAATGCTACACGAGTGCAGTGTGTTATGTTGGAAGGGTTACATGGTGTTGTGTCTAAAGTACAGGGATGAATTGGGGTCCAAAATTGGCTGGGGTAATCTACAAGAAATGGCCTTTTGGAGATTGAAGCTTGTGGGAAAATACTGGGGGGGGGCTTTAACATGGACATGCTTTATTAACTTCGGTGAGATCAAAAAAATGATATGTTGTTTTGTTTGCACACTTCGTGCATTGGTTTGTGCACACTTGTGAAGCACACGTGAATGTAAGTTAAGGTATTGTGAAGGTTCCTGCTCGTGCTGAATCTGGGTACATCACAGGGGCGGCAGATCGAGAGACTGGCAATGACACGTCCCTTGAGCCTGCTGTCCCCCCCCTCTCCTTCCTCCCGCTCTCTAACGGTTCTTCTCCCATTGTTTGTAAAACAAAGGTAAAAGAGGCCCATATACCATGAAAAATAGCACTTACACCTTCACTGGCCTGTTGGTGCTATTTGTACAGCACAGAGAAAGTCGCAATCGGTTTAATGCTATACGAGTTGAGTGTGTTATGTTGCAAGGAGTACATAGTCTTGTGACTAAGGTACAGGGATGAATTGGGGTCTAAAATCGGCTAGGGAAATGTACAAGAAATGGCCTTCTGTAGATTGAAACTTGTGGGAAAATACTGGGGGGGGGGCTTTAACACGGACATGCATTATTAACTTCAGTGAGGATGAAAAAAATAAAATGTTGCCTGCATACTTGATGCATGGGTTTGCTCAGACTGGTGAAGCACACGTGAATATAAGTTAAGGCAATTGTCAGCCTTCCTGCTCGTGCTGAAGCTGCCTACATCACAGGGGCAGCACATCGAGAGACTGGGAATGACACGTCCCTTGACCCCCCCTTCCTCTTTGTTCCCGGTCTCTAATAGTTCCTCTCCCCTTGTTTGTAAAAGGAAGGTAACAGAGGCCCAGCTGGGTTGACCCTTACTGGCCTTCTGGAGACATGTGATGAGCAGAGAGAAAGTTGTATTGAACTTCTATGCTATAGAAAAAAACCGCACACAGTTGCAACTTACATATCACCCCAATTTACATTGCTCGATGATTTGTCTTAATAGTTTAACTTTGCTGAGGTACTTCTATGCTTCAACATGTATCTTTTGACACGAGTTATGTATTGGAATATCTAATACCTATAAAACAGAGGTATAGAGCTATTTGTATGTTTGTTTTAAGTAGGATGCCACTAGGAAAAGGGACAGGGAGATGTATGCATCCTTTCGGTAATATGGTGAGACTTTCAATTGTGACATGGAAAGGGTTTCTGGTTTGCATTTGGGTAGGCCCAACATTGTTAGTAGTTGCTGAGTAGTGGGATGCAAGAGGCGCATGAGACATGATAGGAACGGAATTACTGATTATGGTACTTTGTATAAGTGTTTGGGAAGGTATTTGTGAAGTACACACTAAGGGGTCGATTCTGATGCGGGTTGGAAAAGCTTCCCGACCGAATCGGTTGGGAAATGGTTTCCGACCCACTCGGATCGGGAAAGTCCGACCGGCGGAGTAGGATGCATCCGGATGCTTCCAGATACGATTTGGTTGAACTCCCATTGACTTCAATGGGAACATTTGTTCCTAACCGCATCAGAATTGGGCCCTCGGTCGGGAAGACACGTTCCCGATCCGATTTGGAAGGAGCAAATGCCGTTAGGAGGCCTTCCTAACCGCATCAGAATCAGGCCCTCGGTCGGGAAGCTTTTCCAACCCGCATCAGAATCGGGCCCTTAATATTTAAGTGGAATGAGTAGTGTTTTGAAATTTGAAATCCAGAAAATAGTATAATGTAAATAATTGCTTAGTAGTTAATATTAGTAATGACGTAATTATTTTGAAATATTAAATAGATGTAAGAAAGTATTGAAAGTGTTCTTTGTTTTTCAGAAAATTATTTTGTTTGGATCACAAATTCAAGATGGCAAGAAAAGATGAAAAGAGAAGGAAAAAAAAATAATCTACTTAAAGAAAAAGAAACAAAATGTGGTAGAAACAAATGAGAATGTTACCAAGGATAAAGTTTGTTTAGGTAACACTACTAACAGTTTCTTAAAAAAGTTGTGGAGAACTTATATGAGAACAATAGGAAGAAGAAGAGTTTTTCAACTAAGGAGAAGGAGAATGACACTTCAAATGGAAACAAAAAAAAGAAAAATAAGGAAAAAACACAAGTTACATGAAGACAAAAACAATTTCAAGAGATTCGACAACGACTCTTTCGAAGTAGAGTAATTCAGAATTTATTGAAACATTGTAAGAAGTATAAAAGAAGATTACTAGCTTACAAACAGAAGCAGCAGATTCAAACTGTATTTGATACTGCTTTTAAGTTGAAACGAAAATAATTTATTTTGATTTTAAAAAGAATGAAATCTTTAAATAAAATAATGAAGTTTCTGAAAGACAAAAGCAAAAAAAAAGACTTGTTAATAGAACTAACTTTTGCAAAAGTTTCAGTGGTAAATGGAAACACAATTCTACTAGTGAGCCTCTCTATAATGAAGAAAGCTACTTTCAACAAAATAATTTACCATTTGCAGTTGATACTGGAGGTCGCTGTTATGAAGTTCGGAATGGTTGTGCCATTGCAAAAGAAGAAATAGTTGTTATAAGTGCATAAGAATTAATAGCTGAAGAAGTGCAAGGGAAACGCACACAAGCTCCTGCATATAAGTGGGATTGTAGCAGTATTTGCAGTATTCAACAGGAATCTATTGACATAATGTGACATTTTTTACGACAATATACACAGAAAAGTGTTAAACAGAAGATTAGGTTGTTACAAGGACTAGATCCATGTAATGTAAGACAATATACTAAGAAGTACGGACATTCTCTGGCTTGTCTTTCAAGAAAAGTGTGTAAAAGTACTTTTCATCACTTAAGAATGTTAGCAGTACACCACTCAGGAATGCGGAAGTTTGTAAGGAAAGTGTATTATGTGAAGACTCCTGCATTATGTTTAAGTGAACTGAACACAGCTCTTTTACACGGTTGTTTATCAGATGTAGAAAAAATGTGTGATGAAATTGAATTTCGTTTTTTTGGTTCAGAACAGCAGTGTGTAGAACCTGAGAGCTTGACAACTGCAGATGTTTAAGAACATGGGAAAGAGGTTAGCATTGATCAGTTTGAAGATGAAATTAGAAAGTTTAAGACAGTGTGTTCTGAAAAACCGAACTATGTTTGTATTTGTTGTTGACGTACTCATTATAAAAGTCAAACTAGGAATGTTAATTTGTATTTAAAAAGTGAAAAGGAGAACAATGATAGGTGGCAGCAATTTGGAGCTTACTTGTTGGTAGAAGGTCGATTTGAGTTGGGTACTGATCAACGTATTTGTAAATATTGCTACAACAAATTCGAAGAAAACAAAATGCCAGCTAGGGGAGTACATAACAATTTAGAATTAGTACCTATTCCAGAGGAACTGGCAGATTTGAATACATATGAGTCAGTTCTTATTCAATCTGTTCACCCATTTCAAGCTATAATTCGCACGGAGCCTAAAACAGGTAAACTGCCACCAACAGACTTACAAAGAGGTCTGAAAGGAAGAGTTGTGTACTTACCTTTAGATTTTAAGAAAAATTGAAACTGTTGGTGGAGACAGAGAGGAAAATGAGTCACTAGTTATTCTAGTAAACGGTGTACCAACAAAGAGTCGGAAAATATGGCAAGAGTTTGTAGATGTTAATAAACTTCAAAAGGCTACGTTATATCTTGTACAGAACAACATTTGTTATAAAACTGTAAATGTTGATGAACAGGTAATAAGTTTAGAAGATGAATCAGAAATTTCAAGTGGTCAAATAGAGAAAGTGGACAAGTCGAGGAGGGAAGAGATTTATGAACATTACACAATATGTCCTCTACATTCAAAAGAAGTAATAGGAAACAGTATTGAGGTATTTCATATGAAAAAAGCACAGGGAACTCCAATGAGGGTATGGGAGAAAAGCTTAGAAGCTCGTTTTTTTCCACAGCTGTTCCCCACTGGAGAAGGTGGACGATTTGATGAGCGACCACTACGGATTCCAGCTTCAGAATATTGCTCAACACTCTAAAGATGCTAGATTTCGACAGTGCATTCCATATATATTTCACCTTTTGTTTGAAAGTGATTTGTCTTGTCCTTCGTATGCAGTAAACCACATACTTAAAACGGGAGTTCATCAATCACTTGTTTCAGCCAAAGAATTCATGGACAAAGTTCTACGAACAGATGAAAATTTAGAAGCACAGTTAATTAATTTGATGGCATGTCAACGTGGAACCAATGAGTATTGGTAACGTCGTCATGGTGAACTTAAGTGTATGTCAAGAAACTTAGGTACACCAACATGGTTTGTAACACTTAGCTGTGCGGAGTATGCATGGGAAGATTTACTTGAATTTCTACGAGAAGGAAATTCCAATATGAAAAAATATTGAAATGAAGACACCTGGAGAACTGTGTTCAGTGGATCCTGTAAATGTGAGCAGGTATTTTAATCATAGGTTTCAAGCTATGATGTCTTTTATCTGCAATAAAGATAATTGTCCTCTTGGAGAAGTTATTGATTTTTTTGGGCGAAAAGAGTATCAAGCGAGAGGTGCTTCACATATACACATGCTATTATGAATACGGAATGCTCCAAAATTTGGAACGGATACTGATGAAACAGTATTGTCTTTCATCGAACAGTATGTTACCTGTGAGATTCCAAGAGAAGGAGGAGAAAAAGCTTGAGACAACAAGTTCTACGTTTCCAAAGTCACCGTTGTGGAAAGTACCGTCGACGAAAATACAAGTCTAAAGGAAAATTTTATACCAAGTGTCGGTTTGGATTCCCACGACCAGTAATTTCTAAAGGAAGAGTGAATTCTTTTATGTCTGCTGTAAGGCATACAATAACTCGGAAATCTCCAAAGAATACGTACAACTTAAAAAGAACAGAACAGTCAAAGTATATTAATGACTACAATCCAGTTATTTTGAAAATGTGGAATGCAAACATGGACATTCAATATGTTGCAAATAACTCAATTGCCGTTGCACGCTATGTTACATCATATATAACGAAATCAGAAAAGACAGAGATGAAATAAATGTGGGAAGAAATTTCACAAGAGAAGAGCCTTAGCAAAAAATTGTACAGCTTTAGCTTGAAAATGCTTTCTCACAGAGAAATTGGATCCTATGAATGTTCGGATCGCTGTGCTCTTCCAGTTTATATTCAAAGTCACGAGGAATCATTTGGGTAAGTTTAGGTCTTGCCTGCACACGAAATAGAGTGTTGAAAACATCAGAAGAAATTGAATACTTAGCAGTGAATGAACCGGAAAGTACAGAAATTCTTAAAACTAATATGTTGGATACATACTATCCCAAAAGGAGTGCACATCTGGAAGAGCTATGTCTGTATGAAACACTTCAGCATTACAGCTTTAAAAGAAATGTTACACAGAATTTAAAACAAGGAAAATATGCAGTAATTGGATGTGACGGTTGTTTAGTAAAACATGCCAAAGGAAATCTCATTAACCACAGAAAACTCAGTTGCGAAACTCCAGATAAGAGAGAATTTTTCTATTTAGCACTTTTGCAACTGTTCAAGCCATGGCGTAGCGAAACTGAATTACTTGGACCTTTCGACTGCTATGAAGATTCTTTTAATGCATGTAAAGATAGTATTGCATGTACAATTTTCCCTACATATCTACAAATGTTAAATGATGAAATTGAACAAGAAAAGACTATTACAGCTGAAATAGCTAATGACAGTTCTCAAGATAGTCAAAGTTCTGGTCCAGCTAGTCAAGATCCACTGGGACAACCAATAATCGAAAATGAAGCAGCAATAGCTATGTATGAAGTAGAAATTGCAATGCAACAAGCACAACAGGAGAATACTTAGGGCCTGATTCCGATCCGGTTAGGAAAGCATTCCCACCTAGGGCCTGATTATGATGCGGTTAGGAAGGCCTCCTAACGGCATTTGCTCCTTCCAAATCGTATCAGGAACGTGTCTTCCTGACCGAGGGCCAGATTACGATGCGGTTAGGAACATAGGCTTCCATAGAAGTCAATGGGAGTCCAACCAAATCGTATCTGGAAGCATCCGGATGCATCATACTCGGTCGGTCGGACTCTCCCAATCCGAGTCGGTCGGGAACCATTTCCAAACCGATTAGATCGGGAAGATTTCCTAACCGCATCAGAATCAGGCCCTAAGTTGGAAAACTTAGAAGAACAACTAAATATTGAACAGAAAGAAATATATGTACAAGTAACAGAACAGATACAACATGGTTTGTTGCATGAAAAAAAGGAATGTATATGTTCATCATTTAAACCTATTCTTATGTACAACAGTGGTCAAGCTGGAACAGGTAAAAGTTTTTAATTAAAGTTTTGACCAGTTATCTACAAAAAACTACAGATTCACATTTATCTTGTGTTGTAACAGCTCCGACTGGATTAGCAGCGCACAATATTAAAGGAATTACTTTACATAGATTACTTATGTTACCAGTTGAACATGATAATAAATTAGAATATCAGAAGTTGTCTGGAGATGCTTCTTATGAAGTGTCAAGAGTGTTGAAGAAAATGAAACTTCTAATTATTGATGAGGTGAGCATGGTCTCAAACTTAATGCTTGCATTTGTACACTTGAGAATGCAACAGGTTCTAAAAACAGATTACGATGTTCTGTTTGGAGGAAAACATGTAATTGTATTTGGAGATCTACTACAACTAACTCCTGTAAAAGGAAAACCAGTTTTTAAAACACTTGTGCATGAAGACACTAGGAAGTGTTTGGGAAGTATTGGAAATGTGAATATATGGTTAAATTTTGAATATAAAGAACTTATAAAGAATATGCGACAAGCAACTGACGAAGATTATGGAAATATTCTGAAAGATATAAGAATTGGTGTCCTAACGAAACATGGAAAACAAGCTTTAGAAAGTCGGCTACTAAGGAACTTGTTTACAACTGAAAACACAGCAGCTGAAGTAATGTATAAGAAGATTGGAGAAAAGAAGTCTATAGTTTGCCTAATGCCTGCACATTTAATGAAGAGCTTCTGAAATTGGAAAAACAAGAAATAGTTCACTTTGAAGCTATTGATAAAATAGAGCATCAGGGAGTGACCATTCTTCTTTCAGAGAAACTACAGACTAAATTGGAATCTTTGGAAAAGTCTGTATCTAAAACTGCTGGCTTAGAAAAAACTTTAGATGTATTTATAAACTGTCAAGTAATTTTGCGGCGTAATTTGAATGTAGAAGGAGGTTTAGTAAATGGAGCAATGGGGAAAGTTGTTGATTTTGTAAAATATCAGAACAGAGATGGAATAGAATTCTTGAAAATAAAATTTGATCAGATTACAGAGGTAAGACAGATTGGGCGTTGGGCTGTACGCTTTTTGCTCGTAAAAGACTTGTATGTTCGCAGAAAACAGTTGCCTTTGTCTTTAGCATATGCAGTAACTATTCAGAAGTCAAGGTTTAAGTGTAGACAGCGCTTTGATAAATATTGGAAGTACTGTGTTCAAAGAGGGAATGGCATATGTTGCATTATCTCAAGTTAGAACATTGGTCTGGTTTGTATTTGATTGATTTCGATGACAACAAGATTAGTGCTGATGTAAATTGTGTTAGAGAATATAATCGTTTAAGAAGACTTTATGCACCAAATTTAGGTGAATATCCCATTTATGAGCAACGTGTTGTGTGCTCAAAACGAAAATATGTTAAAGAATGAAGTGCGGTTGAAAAGCATAAAAAAATGGAAGACAAAGGAAAAGGTGTAAAGAAACAAAAAATGGAAAGTGTTGATGACGTTGTGGGATGCCAATTAGAAAATAGTTCCGGTATCAACTGCAATGGTAATGTTATTCAAAATGTTGTATTTTCCCTACAAGATCTTCATCATGAAATTATGGGAAATCAGGAAAAAAGATTATGTTCTGCACTTCATAATGTATTTCAACAATTGACAACTGACAGAAGTAAAATCCATACTGCTTGTGGTATTCGCCAACTCTTGGATATATGTCTTGGTTCTTTGACATTCAGTCTTAATATACAACAAGATGCACCAGAATTTCTGATGGTTATGTTTGGAGTACTAGAAGATGAAGGAATACAGATTGAAAACTTATTTGGACTAAGTTATAAATGGGATCATAAATGTGAACAGTGTTCATTAACTTCCAGCACTGAAATCGACACAGAACGATTCATATACTTAACGATACCAGACTGCAAATCAGTACCTTTTAACAAACTAGTAAAAGCAGCAAACCATGATATGAAATGTTCTCGTTGTAAATCAGAGATGTTATCTACATTACGCATAGAAAGGTATGGAAAATATCTGATTTTAATGCTACAACATTGTAGAGCTAATGGAAGAAAACTGGAAACCAGAATAAATTTTTTGTTGCCAGTCAAATATCGTTTTTCGGGAAGAACTTTTACAACAGTGGCTATTATTTTCCATGCTGGACCTACTACGACATCTGGACAGTATACTGTGTATTTAAAGTGTAATAAAGGATAGACACATTGCAATGATACACACTTGGAAATAAAACCCAGATTGCCTTACGAATTACCAAATTCATATTTGATATTTTTGAAGCCTAAGTTTTGAATACATTATTCGGCCTATTGAGAAAATGTGGAGAGAAAGTAGAGAGCACTGGAAACAATTACTAATGATAACTAGTGTTGGGACTATTATTTGTGCTGATTGATAATGTATTTGGAAAAAGTGCGTTGAAATGAAAATAGTTTACATATTTGTTCTGTATATTGTAGGAGATGTAAATTTGTGTACATTTTGAAAATGTTGTTGACTTAAATAAAAGACATCCTGTAGAAGAAGGATGTAATGAAAAAAATTGTAAGGAGGAACACATATAGGTACAGATGTTGAAAATAATGTTGTACAGTCATTTGTTTTTTTTTAACAATCTAGTTGATTATTTTTTTTACCCCGCTGTTTCATGATGATACTACATTGACACCACTGTGTATAGTGAAGTTAAGTGGAATCTGAGAACAGCAAAAAAGGGAAAATAAAATGTTATGTAAATGTTAAATTATGTTGTAGTGTTTAAAAAGTAACAGTGTAATTTCTGAAATACATTACATTACATAATAGTTTTTGGTTTATTTTATTGTACGCAGTGGTAAACTTTGAAAATGTTTGTAATGATAAATAGCACAATAGTATTTTGATATTTACTGAAAAACATAGGTTTCAGGGATGTTATAGGTAGAAATTAGCATTTAAAAAACCTTTGAAATTCACTGAAAAAACCGTAGGTTTCTGGGACGTTATAGTTAGAAATTATCATTTAAAAAACCATAGAAATTCACTGAAAAAACCATAGGTTTCAGGGACGTTATAGTTAGTTGGAAATTTCACTCATACAAAACCAGAGAAATTCGGCTGTTATAGTTAGTTGAGCTAACTATAACTCGCGCCCCCGCAATGCACTGCTGATGACGTCACATATTACATCATTCATGACATGGTCAGTGACATCACTGATGACATCACTGATGACATCTCTGTGTGAGCAAGGCAGGGGATCCTGCCGAAACGCGTTATAGCCTTTCATGAATAAATAATTGTTGGAAACTGACCTTCGGTTTGCTGTGTCGTCTTTCTGGCCGAGAAAAGTTGGAGACCGGAAGTGGTAGAGGATACATATATATATATATATATATATATATATATCACAAAAACAGCACGCCACCGCTCCGTCTCGTCCCGGGTGCTCACTCCAGCGGTGGCGAACCGCTAATGATTAGAAAAACAAGGCAGACCCTTTCGTAGCCAAGTGGAAAGCACACACGGAAAGTAATTCAAGCAAAGTGCTTTATTGTGCAGACCCCCCTGCACTGACAGACGCGTTTCGCCTTCCGGCTTTCTCAATGTCAGTTTCTCTGTGCTAACACGACAGTATTTAAAATAGCAATACATCGCGTGTTATTCTTAAACATCAAGGACGGACTTATGCAACATTAAGGATACAATGTTGGTGCACTTGGAGTGATAAGACTAGAGATAAGAATATATATGTGTGTTTTATTAATAACTTAACACGGAACATCATAGGCTCCTGTGCCGCACTACCTCTTGCGTGGAGTTCTGTTGCCCATTCAAGGCTAAATAATTAATACAAGGGGGTTATGTTGATATCCTGTATATACAAGCATATACGTAAACAATTATGTTTTTAGCATATTTTTTATATTCAATGAATGCCATCCATTTTTGGACTGGAATACCATCTATAAGTGTATATACATGAACTTTTCCTCCCTTAAAAATTGTAATGATGTTTTTAACCATGCACAATTGCACTTAGCACTTTGGTGATATCACTCATTGTAAATAGCATGCTCAAAGATGGCCGCCATAAATTGTATCCTTAATGTTGCATAAGTCCGTCCTTGATGTTTAAGAATAACACGTGATGTATTGCTATTTTAAATACTGTCATGTTAGCACAGAGAAACTGACATTGAGAAAGCCGTAAGGCGAAACGCGACTGTCAGTGCAGGGGGATCTGCACAATAAAGCACTTTGCTTGAATTACTTTCCGTGTGTGCTTTCCACTTGGCTACGAAAGGGTCTGCCTTGTTTTTCTAATATATATATATTAATATATATATGTATATATATATATAGATATAGTGTAGAGCTTAAAATAGCTAGAGGGTGTTAGGATACTAGGAAACCTCTAAGCATAATAAACATTTTCATATTATTTTCTCTGCTTATGACATGCATAATTACTTTCATGTTTTAGTGCTGTGTGTTTACTGTGCACATTTTAAGTACTAGATTAAGACTTTTGAGATAAATATTTCAAACAAACCCTTGTTGCACATATTACTATGCCTGATTGTGTTGTTCAAGAGCAAAAGACTGTTTGGATTACTACTGTGTCCCTAAAACATGTAGGGGACTGATAAGTAACCTAACAATTCTACCCACACCGAAATGCCTAGTGGATTAGTGACAGGGCTGCAGTTCAAAAAATATTTCTTTTTTAACGTAGTGCATTGAACAAATTCCTTGCACTCATGGGCTGAAAACCCAATCCTTGTAGATCTGGGAAATTCCAGAATTTGTATAATTTATGAACAAGGTGTGGCCTCGGATTTTTCTTAACTTTTAAGTAGTTATTGAATATATAGAGTCTAAAGACCCAAGGATTATTTGAATACACAAAGACGTCCATTGCAATCTTGGTTACCGCCTTTAGATAAAATAAGAAACCGCTCCGGTGGGGATAGGGGTAAACTACATGGCAGCAGTCACACAACATCTCAAAGACAGCCCCTGACACCAGGGGTGCAGTCACATTTGTGATAAGTGCACATGCTGCTTATGCTTTTGAGCTTTTTTACTCATGGGTAGAGCTTGATCCTATAAATGCCAGGACAGGGCACATTCATACGTATAAGGCTGCAGTCATATCTTCAGATAGCAAAGTGCATCATTACCTGGAAATACCTCTAACCAACCAGGAACACGAACATTGGTTTGGTGGTTTTCTACCACACACACACAGAAATGTCAGATTGGGTCCATTGCGAAATAACGGGGCTTACTAGCTGGATATACTCCATATCCAAATCCAAATAATCTACCCTTAAATTATGTAGTAGGAGTATTAAACAATACATTTTACGTATGTATGACACTCATATAATATTTATTGAAAAATGTACATGGCAGACAAGTTCCCGTAGGATCTGCACTACAGGGGCAGGTTGCCATACAGGCAATCAGTCCACAGACTATAAACACCATCATAGGGAAGACACTGAATAAAACATAATGAAATTGCCTTCAGGGTTGCTCATAAGACCCACCAATAGGAAGAGGTCTATCCTTTTGCTTCACAGCAAGACAAGCATAACATCTTGACTATCTGTCTTCGCCTTGGGGTGGTGCTGCACATAGAGGCGTGCAACACCTGGGAAAGTATATTTGCATGTATTTGTACTAGTACGCATGGCACACCTTCATTATCGGTTTTTCCAGATGTGTTATGACAAGCACAAAATGAACACACAGCAGCACCAGCTCTGAATTAAGGGATGAATTAATGAGGAATTTTGAAACAGATTCCTAAATTATTCTGAGTAATATTAGTGGAAAAGCAGCAGCTCTGGCTATGCGTCAGAGGCTTGCAGCTGTCCCTGCTCAGGATGGTGAACAGGAACTACCAAAAATAATTTCAGAAACATATAAACCTGGGTTCACAGGCCATTAAACCGCAACTCAAAACCAAAGGTGAGACTGAGAGTTCCAGTAATAAAAAAACAGCTGAAGTTAAAAATAAGCTGACATTGAGGCAGAAAAAACGGACTGGATCTCAGTCAACTCAGGAGACCAGTGGGGATGGTTACGACTCAAAGGACCTTGATAAAATTAAAAAGCCATTTCGGTATCAGTATTCGGATAACATTTGACGGGAAAACATACAGCTATCTTGCATAAAATTCAACTAGACATGCTTGAGACAAAATATTTACTAACTAGGGACAACAAAACAAACCTAGCTATTAGAATTGTCTCCAGTACCTCGGGTTATGCTTACAAAATCTACAATGATGATCAGACAGTTCCTATTGCTTACAAGTTGCAATAGTATTCCAAAGCAGAAGCATGTTTTGCTTCTACATAGAAAATTCTCACTGTTTCACCAACTGCCAGTTTGAAAGATCACCCGTTGGCACAGGGAAAACATACAGTCATAGTTTCTCCAATTCATACACTAGAAGCAATGGCAAAAGCAAGCATACCTAATACTCGTGCTTTACACCTGCATTGGTGCAGTGGGCCTCTTCGTTAAGTGCAGCAAATGTAAAGCAAGAGTATGATTCGACTACGTGCACGCAAGAATTTCTCCAGTATACACAAGACACAATACAAATTGCTAAAATATTACCTAATTAGTTATTTTAGAGCTTGTTTTTACATAGGGCCTTATTATGACTACGGAGGTCCATTGGACCACCGTAACCATGGTGGCGGTGTGGGCACTGCCGCACTGGCGGTCCGACTGCCCCATTACGACTTGGGCGGTCGGACCTCATTGGCACCACCGCACCTGCCAGGGATCTCAGATCCCTGGCATTGTTGGAGCGGGCTTGAGACCGCAATATGCTTGGCGGGGCTGCAGCATATTAAGAGTTTCCTCTCTGCCATTGTTTTTCATGGCGGTGAGCCCGCCATGAAAAGTGTGGTGGAGAGGAAACAAAGGGGGCCCTACAGTGCCCCCTGTTGCCTCTACGCCAGGGGATGCATGAAGGGGGGACGCATGGTGTGTCCTCCTCTCTGCATGCACCCCCAGTATCTGCAGGGCATGGACTTAACAGTCCATGCCCTGCAGGAAGCTGTATTGGCGTTCCCATTACGGTGCCTGTTACGGCTCTCCTATGAGCCTTTAAACAGGCACTGCCGTGGGCCAGCCTCCGCAGGACTGCCTGACCTGGATTCCAGTCAGAATCCGGTGGGCTGCCTAGTTATGGCTTTAGTGGTGCAGGAGCAGGGCGCTGGTGGTCCGCTCCCGCACCGCCAAAGTCATAAAAAGGCCGATAGACAGCTCTACTCAACCCGTGGTAGGCATTAAGCTGAAGTACTCTGCGGCTTGTGCAATAGTGCAGAGAATCATTAAAGACTGTAAATTCTAGCTGAACCGTATGTAAACTAAAATTCTAGGTGATTGCACTGCACAGTTGGCAGTAATTCATGCCTTGTTACTTGCTCTACAGAAGGCTGATCCCTCCCTTCCCACAGTAATAGTGTTGGATTTGTACTTCTGTGTGCAACAATACAATGTTAATTTAGCACATTGGTGCCTGATAGATTCATAGATTCAAAACGGAAACCAATATAATATATATATCTCTGCCCAAAGGTGGTTGTCTTCTAAGGCAAGCTTCCTTTGGTCGATGTACAACACACCATGGCCCATAGAAGTGTAGGAATTCACACCAAACAGGATTGTGCAGCCTGCTCTCCCACAAAGTCAGCGGTTCAGACAGCTAAAATAAAAGCAGTAACCAGGTCTCAACTGAAGACTAACAGAGATTTTCTGGAAGCATTACGAGTAACAATTAAGGGTTAAAGACCTCTAGATGGTGTTTCTAGCAAGTACTCCTACACACCCAATCCAGATAACAGTTTGTTGGCTTCTTTACCTGGAGTGGGGGATGGGATAATACCTAAAAAGCAGCTTAGATTGAATTTAGTGAAAGAAGCCCATGAGGGTATAGTATCATATAAGTGCTACTGTGTCAATGCCCTAGGAGCTATAATTGTGGCCGAGGGTTACCTAAAGAATCTAGAGACTATTTGCATCAATTTAGTATTTGCCAGCAAATTGAACAATCGACTATTAAAAGACCAGCATAGGCTCCCCTTACTATCTCCAATCATCCTTTGGGGCAGCTATCTCCTCTACTTAAAGTACCTAGTAGCCATGGGAGCAATTCAAAATCATTATTCATACAATTGTCCTGCGTTTGCTGCAAAAGCTTTCAGGGATGCTATGTTTGCTCTCGGAGTAGCTCTCCACTCTTCGTACAAATTCTGCGTGGAGAGCAACAGAATTATTGAGCAAGCCAACAGTAAACTTAAACAAGCCCCGACCGCTAGGTTATTAGGTTCAGAACTGAGTTGGTTCCATCATCTGGGTGGAATCCGGAAAGCACTAAATAACTTGCATAGGGGAGGATTAGGTGGTTGCATGTGCAATGCTCTTTTAACTATCTATGTATGTACTTAACCTAGAGAATCTTGAAAAGGTGGCGGGAGAGAAAAAGTTTGACTTAGACAATCATTTCACTATTTTACAGAGAGTCCAAGAGGTCAAAGACAAGCTATCTAATTTGAAGCATTCCTCGTCCGGCACCAGTGAGGACAAGGCTTTGCAAGCTGTTGACTGGTGGATCCACAAAGTGGAGGATACAGTGTAAGCAAGGATTCATGATAAAATAATGTTTGGTCCATCTTACGATCTATCCATTACTGTACTTTGGGTAGAAGGTACACAAACTCTAATCCTGCTCCGTTGCCCGGTTAAAAAACCCAGAAAGGTGCCCATTGATTATGCTAAAAAGCACTATGTGGCCCTTTCTGTACAACAGATCCCCTCTGACACCAGGGAGTCTCCAGAGCAGATCCTTGCTACCTCTCCCTACTAGGAAAGAGCTACCCCAAGAAGAGGACAGTGACAATGAGAGCTTGAGTCCTAATCTGGGGTCTGTAAAGCCTACTATGTGTCCAGCTTTCCACTGAGTAACAGGTTCCGTGGAGGAGTCTGATACTGACTGTTAGACCTGGCATCCTTGGCTTGGGTCTCCCTTCCATTTTTTCACTATGCCTCCACTGTTGTTGATATGTTTTTGCTGGTCTAGATGCTTTGGGCACTTTGCCACTGCTATTCAGTGCAAAAGTGCAAGTGCTCCCTATGGTAAATTAATGTGTGGATTAGTGACTCCATGTTTGGCCTATATGATTCACTGTCAGACCCTGGTACAGTGCACTGTTTGTGCCCAGGGCCTGTGAATCAAATGCTGCTGGTGGGCTTGCAGCACTGGTTGTGCCACCCACAGGAGCAGCTTGTAAAGTGTGTCTCAGGCCTGCCATTGCAGAGCCTGTGTGCAGTCTGGTACTGCCATGTCGATTTGATAAGTGCACCCACTTACCAGTCCCCAAACCTTCCCTTTCCTGCATATTAGTCACCCCTAAGGTAGGCCCTAGGGCAGGGTGCATTGTATGTGTAAGGTAGGACATGCCCTGGTATGTGTGGCATGTCCTGATAGTGAATTACAGCCAATTTCGTTTTTCACTATTGCAAGGCTACCTGTTCCCATAGGCCAGAATGGGCAGTTTGATTATAACATCTTATAATCCTAACTGACCCAGAGAACGTGGTAGAAAACCGAATTTAGTATGCCTGAACTCAGAATGATAAAATACATCTTTTAGTGAAGTTGGTTTTAACATTCTGTGTTTGAAAATACCACTTTTAGAAAGTAGGTATTTTCTTGCCTAACCATCCAGCCTGCCTCTGCTAGCTTGTGTATTGTATGTCTGGGTTTGTGAGTGACAGGGGCTGGGGGACTCCAGGAGACAGGGTGAGTCAGCACAGAGCTGAATAGACCTATCTGCATGTATAGTGGTGGGAGGAGTAGCACCTGGGTCTGAATAGGGCTGTGCCTGCCTTCCACAATGCTGGCTCCACCTCCTGTGGTGCGTCTGATGTCCCTGGCCCACATTGACAAAGTAAGAAGGTGTGCACTGGCAGAATGCACCCAGAACTGGTTTGGACTAGGTACAGGACCCTCTGCCTTCAGAGGACAAAGGATTTGCTAGTATAAATATTGGGACCCAGACCCCAAGACTTTAGATCACTTCTGGGAAACAAAAAGAACCTTTGCTGAGGAGAGGAACCAGAGAAACTGAAGGAGGAGACTATCCCTATGCTGTGTGCTGTTTGAGGGATCGGCCTGCAGTGGTTGCCTGATTGCCAAAGAAAAGAGAAAGGAACTTGGTGCCTACTTTCATCATTTTGCTGAAAATCTCCATGGGCTTGAAGATTGAGCTTGCCTCCTGCTGAAGTCTCAGGGATACAAGACTTCACCAACCAGCTCCCCTGAATTCCCTTGCTGGGAATTTGAAATGCCTACTGTTGTGTTGGGCCTTCTGAGAGACTGCGTGTCGCTGGGAGCTGGAAGCGCGACTCATGAAGAAGAAGAGTGTCTCTGCCGCAGCAGTTGTCGTCGCATCGTCGAGAAAGCGTGCTGCCGCCATCGCTTCACCGAAGCGCCTCGCATCACCGGAGAAGAGTGTCGCTGTCGCAGCAGACGCCGTCGCATCATCGGAGAAGCGTGTCGCAAGGCCTGTCGCGGCTCCGAAGATTCACCGAGTCGCCGCACGGCCATCGGGCGTGCACGCATCGCCCCCTTCGTTGTCGCATCGAGAAGAAGACGCCATTTTGTTTCATTGCACCGGGTCGTCATCGCATCGAGGTGCTGCTGGTTGCATCGCCACAGAAGTGCAGTAAGAAACCGACGCATCACCTCCCCAAGCAGTGAAGAACCGACGCATCACCTCCTCTCCGGTAAGGAACTGATGCATCACCGTCCCCTACGCAGCAGTAGGGAACCGACGCATCACCTCCCCCGGAGCGAGGACCCGACGCATCACTGTTCTTGCGTGTAAGGAACCGACGCATCCCCTTCCCTGCAACTCTTTTGTTTGTATCGCGTTACGCATCCAAAGGTACATTGAACGTAGAGTGTCACATTTATCACCTGCATTTGAACTGAACTATTTTCTACCATTGACATTCATATTTTTCGTATTGTATTGTGGATTTTTGTTGTTTTGGGTCTTGTGTTAAGTCTATATAAAAATACTGATTTTTATACTACAACCTGTGTGGTGTGTCCATCTGTAGTGTTGTCACTGTATTACTGTATGTATTCACAAATGTTTTACACACTGCCTCTGAGATAAGCCTGCCTGCTCGTGCCAAGCTACCAAGGGGGTGAGCAGGGGTTATTTTAGTAGTGTATCCCCCTTACCCTGACTAGAAGCAAGGGTCCCTATTTGGACAAAGGTACCTACCTCTGCCAACTAGAGACCCCCAGTTCTAACACTGACATGTCTACAATTCCAACTAGTGCTGTGGTTTACTATGAACCCCTGGCAGTGCTGACATCAATTGAAATGATGCATTTGCAAGAAATAAAGCTTTATGAAAATACGGCTGTATTTGAAACAAATGATTTATCATTACACACAGCAGCCACTCAACAACAATGATTCCTAATTGCTTCTCATTGGTTTTCTAAAGTTATTTAATACCACTGTGGTCCAATTTCTGGATTGCTACAGGAGTGTTTTTTCTCATTGTGTGGCTCATCAAGTTAACTGATGTTTTGCTGTTACTGAATGGACATTATGTTTCTGATAAAATTATACCACTACATGTGGCTCGAGAACTACAACCACATTCTTCCTCTCACAGAGCTCAACAAGATCTTTGTGCTGCAAACATTAGAGACTACCCTGTGCCTGATGGCATGCTTTGGGAAAGGATTCCATGACATGTAAAACTCAAAAGTACATGTCCTACATTTTAAATACACTACACCCTGCTCATAGGGCTGCCTAGGTCCTACCTTGAGGATGACATATGTAATAAAAGGAAAGGTTTGGACCTGGCAAGTAGGTTAATTTGCCAGGTCGAAATTACAGTCTAAAATGCATACACAGGCTCTGCAGTGGCAGGTCTGAGCCATGTTCAAAGGGCTACTTTGTCGCCGGCTGGGAACTGCAAGACCACAGGGGGATCCAGAGTACCCTGTCCCTAGTAATCCAGAGGACGGCTACCCCCCTTTCTCATAATCTGTGCGCACTGTGTGACAGAGGTGGCCAAAGGCGCCTATGCATCCGACCCCGTAGAGCCCTAGCTGCACTCACAGTAGTGAATGAGCTCTCATCGGGACTTCCAGGGCAGCCTGGCCATCTGGCAGCGCCTTTGGAAAGCATTGTGTGTGGACAGATGGGCGAGGGGTTCGGCTCGACCAGATGACTGGGCTCGAAGGGCCACGCTGTGCCTTCCACAGGGGGCTTCTGCTTGTCCTTTGTGGGTACAGGTGCTCTGCAGCCATGAGGCTCGGAGCCCTAGCTGGGCCTCAGGCACAGTGCTTTGAGGGGGCCCCTACGGACCTCCTACCTGGGGCCCGTAGACACTTTAAAATGCAGGAGAAGCGGGAAGGCCTTTCTGGACCCGACCATTGGCGGTGCGGCAGGCTGGAGGACGGAGCCTAGGGTGGGAGTGCTAGGGCCCAGTCGGAGCTCTTAAGGCCAGGACACCCAGGGGAGGCCTCCCTGGGCCTGTGGGACACCACCCTGGGTGCTTTGCCATGCTTTGGGCTGGAGGACAGAGCCCAGGAGGTTGGGGGCCTCCACCACAGGGTCCACCGAGGCCCCCAGTCAGAGCTCCTCAATCCTGCTAGGCAGGGGAAGTCTCCCCGGGTGAGTTGCCCACCCCGTCCATCAGGTCGTTGGCTGAGAACCACCAGACTGCAAGGGGTTCCAGAGTACTCTGTCCCTAGTGATCTGGAGGAAGGCTAGCCACATTTCTCATAGTCCGTGCACACTGAGGGACAGAGAGGACCACCGGCATAAACACACCGACCTCCCACAGCCCTGCCTGGGTTTAAGGAAACCAATGATCCCTTATTGGATCTTCCAGGGCAGCTGGGTTGGCAGCTTAATGTCCCTGCCTGCTCTCGGGAAGGCAGGCTCAGTGGAAAGGCCCATCAGGCAGGTCTG
The DNA here is from genome assembly GCA_963921515.1 of Calotriton arnoldi. Lineage (NCBI taxonomy): Eukaryota > Metazoa > Chordata > Amphibia > Caudata > Salamandridae > Calotriton > Calotriton arnoldi. The sequence goes on from CAWUFW010013217.1 coordinate 78,158, forward strand.
GGAATCAGGTGTTGACCCACCCAAACTCTTGGAGCACTGCCTGAGCTCAAGGAAGCAAATGAGCCCTGATCGGGACTTCCAGGGCAGCCCGTCATCTGGTCCCCCGAGTGGAAAGCATGGCATGGAACCAAATGGCCAGGCTCAGGGGATCCTGCATCCCAGGTGCTCAGAGCCCCAGCTGGGCCTCAGGCACGGGGCTGCAAGAAGGGCCCTGATGGAGGTCCGACCCGGGGCAGCTCTGACCCGGGGCCCCCAGGCACCTTATCACGCAGGAAAAGCAGGGGTACCCTGTTTTGGGGCCTTGGTGGTGCAGCAGACCTGAGGACGGAGCCCAAGGGACCTTGGGTCTGGTCTGAGCTCCTGGACCCGGTCACACAGGTGAAGGCTCCCTGGGACAGGAAAAATGATAATATTACTTGTTCTACCATTTTCGTTCCCTTAGATTTTGGACCCAGCTCAGCCAGCCCCCAAGGAAACCTAGCCAACCTAGGGCTATCCAAGGTGGACTGACTTGCGTGGCTCTCACCATGTTTTATTACCCAGAATGTCTTGTAAACTTCAAACTTTGACTATAAAAAACACATTTTCCTCACGTTTCTGTGATGGAAGGTTCTGGAATCTGAAGGGAGCCACAAACTCCTTTTCACCCGGCATTACTCTAGGACTCCCTATACAAATGGCAGGGGAAGCACTTCCTCTGCTCCCGAGGCTGAAAATAAATAAATAAATGAAATCCTACTGCTGTATACCGCAGAGGGATTTCCTGGACGTGCGCAGAGGATGTAACGGTTATATCCTTCGCACACGGCTACCGTGGCGGAGGAGTTAACCATTACATCCTTGACACAGAAAGGGTTAACGATCTTACTGTTTTTTTTTTTACTTGCACAATGTTCATAACTATATAAAACATTAGATTATTTCCTTTTTATAAGCAAATATCTGAGAGTGAAGGCTAATATAACAACAGAGAAGTGTTGGGTTGCTGCCTCTAGGGTGAGTGCTGTGTTGTGGGTCAGTATCTGTGGGATGCAGAATAGAATAGTGAAGTTGTTTTTAATATGACATTCTGTATAGTGGATCAGTCCCTTGTAATGCGGCGCATTGTCACTAGAAGGCAGCGCAATCTGAAAGCTTAGGATCTTTAGAAAGCTGTGTGAAGTGGTATGTTAGTGTCAATGTAATGCACACTGTGTGGCAGTTTTGTCATCCCAGGATACAATACAGTTAGATCTTTTCATATAGCTAAAGGGCAATGCGATGGGTTAATATGCCTATACATTTTGGTGGATTATTGTGCCTATTGTTCGGTGCTAAATGGTGGTACAGTGTCCATAGAATGCAGTTCTGTTCGGTGGGCCTGTTTCTTCAACTATTACACTTGCGCAGGGCAGCAGGTCAGATTGTGAACCTGTGATGCAGTACTGTGTCAAGGTCTCTCTGGTGTGAGAAATGTGCTGGTTTAGTATTCTCAAGATTCAGTCTAATTAGTGTCTTATGGGTGCGTTACTTTGCTCTAGGTTAGTATTAATAGGATGCAGTGCTCTGTGGTGTTGTTTTCCTAGTATGCACATCAGTATAATGGGTTAGTATACCTAGCTTGCAGTGGAAATTGACATATTAGTACCCTTAGGGTGAAGTGAAACGTGTTGGGATAGTTTCCAGGTCATGCAGAGCAGTACGGTGCATTAATATTCCTCCAGTGCAGTTAGGTGGGCATTTCAATAACATATATATTTTTTAATACATCAGAGCACTATGGCACTGTTCAACTGAATTAGAGTGCATACATACATATTTGTCCTTAATTATATTCAGCTTCAGAGTATTCCACTGTCCTATCCCAATAACTCTGTAAACCTAGTTGACCTTGATTCACAACGCTAGAGCAATTACCTCTTCTAATTTAGCTTGGGAATTTACAGTGACCCAATTTGCTAAAACACCTGTGTTGGAAAGCAACTCTTTGGTGATTTTACAGTTTACCTTTTGCTGAGCCTAAACTTTGAGCCAGCACAACGTTCAGGAAATATAGAATTTACTATAACTGTTTTGTCAGCAAAATGTTCAGGAAAATTAGAATTTACTATACCTCTTTTCTTAGAATATAACAAAATACATTGGTTCTGATTCACAAAGCTATTCTTCAGCCGCACCTTTATGGCCATAAATTGTTCCATTTGCAGGTATCTACAAAAGGATACCAAGAAGGCAAAACCATTTTACTACCGCATATTTATATACAATTGAGTACAATTACTTAGGCCACATACAATTGAGTACAATTACTTGGGCCCTAATTACGATGTTGGGCGGACGACACCGTTGTGGGAAAGGAACCGCCCGACTATGAGTCGGCTCTTCCGCATTCCCCATTAGGATGCGACCGCACATGGGGGGGATATTCACAAGAACGTGCGATAAACATCGCCAAAATAGGCTAACGCAATTTTTCATATCGTCGTCTATCGCGTCTATCAACGTCGTATTCACAACACGGCAGTAACATGCAATAGTTTCCCGATAACGCCTCAAATGTCCGCGATACAACTACCGCGACGGCAATAAAAAAGGAAACCCAAACGCGAAAAAAGTTGCGATGGGCCCAACTGCGATAGAAAAATCGGCGACAAGCAGCGCCAGGCTTGCAATTCACACGTCAGGCAGGAAAAATCACCATAAAAGCAGCACATTTAAAAAAAAAAAAACACATAACAACTACGAAGCACAATGGAGGCAGCCGGAGCAAGTACAGAGGACAACCCGAACCCCACAAGCCCCACGGAGGACCAGCCTGGGACCTCGGGGTCAAGGAAGGGCAAGGAGAAGAAGAAGAGGAAGACGCGGTTCAGTCCGCAGGAAAACAGGATCCTGATTACGGAGGTGGTCGAACACCATCAACAACTGTTCGTCACCTCCACTGTGTCATTGGCAACAAAAAATGGAACATGGCAGTACATCGTGGACAAGGTGAATGCAGTCGCAGTGATGAGGAGGACAATGGACGAGGTCAAGAGGCGCTGGAATGATGTGAAGCGCAAAACCAAGCAGAAACTCGCAAACAACCGCAAAGCAGCAATGCAGACTGGGGGTGGGAGCCCTGCGCCGCAGGAGGAGCTGGATGAGATGGAGGAAATGGTGTCCACAGTCATCAGTGTGGAGACGGTGGCAGGAGTCAGGGGACCGGACACTGCTCAACATGACCTGACACAACAGAAACAGGGTGAGTAACCACCAGGGACTGGGGGGACGGGGGGAGATGGGCACAATGGCACACATGCACAATGAAGTATGGCACACTGCACAACCACAATGACTCTGGATCATGTCCCTGATCTCCTTGCCATACTGCAGCACACATAGAAACAGCAAGTAGTCCCCCGTCCACAATTTGCCCAGAGGGGGCCCTCCCCACACATCACCAATCTCACAACAAACACATGCACATGTGCTGAACCCAGCAAAGCTGCGGATCCGTGAGCCCCACTGACAATGCAAGTGACACTGCATGACGATGAGCATGTCTGCAGGCCACTAATCATGACATGTTGCACGCCACGACATCCGGAAAGGAGCAGGTCACACACTGACACATCCACGTGCACAAATAACCCCTGACGGCAACAATACATCTGCGGACAAACCATGCCCAAGAGTCTCAACTCCCACCAAGAGCCCAATTCACCCAAGTATGCAACATCTCAGCACTGCATAAGCACAGAAGTCAAAGGCACACCGCCTGAAAGGGAGAAGGCCAAGCAAAGTCTGAACTGCAGGGGCGACTCTCCCACAATGCAGCACACACACAAGAATCAGAGCACATCAACATTGACAACAATGTGGTACAAACTGCAACACTTTCACAACAGAACAGAGGACACAACTGCTGCCGCTTGTGTGTAGAAACTGGACAATCACATTTGGCATAGCAGGAAACTGTGACATGAAAATGGACAAGTACAACCCCACATCCCTGATGGTGCACAAATGTCCACTGTACCGCTCCAAATAGGCAGCTCCTCCTAAACAGTCACAATGTACATTGTCATGCAGTCTGTTTGGAAACTTGCCCAGTGAGTGAACATACATGGAACACACTGTTAAACTGCATCTCCCCTTTACAATGCAGAGGGAGAATCATCACCTCCTGCAGAGCAGACCGAACACCTCCTCACTGATGACGAGGAGGACCTCCCCACCTTTGACACCGACGCCCTCGAAGAGCTCATGGACAGCTTTGGCAGCCCACCTCCAGGAGCAGGGCAGCCCAGCTGCATCGAGGAGACCCCACCCCCTACACAGACCACACAGCAGGAAGCACCCACCACCCCGGCTGTCTCCCAGGATCCCCACGACCAACACATGGCATTTCAACGCCGTGTGTTGGAGGGCCAGAAGGAGATGGCTGAGCAGGTGCGGGTGGGGTTCGACCTCATGGCAGCCAAACTTGATGCCATCCATGGGTGTCTACGTCCCATCAGGGACCACTTACAGTCCCTAATGGATACCCACAGTCCGCTCCATGGTCTTCAACGAGCCATGGCTGACATCGCTGGAGTCATGACTCGGAGACAAGAACACCTGTCTAGTCAGAGTGGCTCCAGCGATCTCAGCCGTGAGTTAGGATACATGGAGGACTCGGTGCGGATGGAGGCGGAAAGGATAGCTGCCACAGCTGCACATCAGCGAGATGTGGCTGGGATCTACCATGCCCTACAGATCCTCATCATGGCATTGCTGCCACATGGCCTGGCGCAGATGAATGCTGCTGCTCCTACACCATCCACATCCCCGCCCCTAATGTGTCAGTGCCCCACAGTGCGGCAGACATTCCACCTCCGACACCTGATGTGTCACTGCCACACAGTGCGGCTGGCAATCCACCTTCGGCCCCTGATGTGTCAGTCCCACACAGTGCTGCAGCCGAAGCACCAACACCCACAGGTGAGGCACATCACACATCAGAGGACGATGATGTGGATGAGACTGCCGTTGTGGTAATGAGGAAGCGGTAGCATTCATCTCCACCATATGGCCAGTTTCAGCTTGGTTCGGCCCTTTGCATCATCACCTTCCACTGTCCCCCGATACACTCTGCGGCACTCACCTTGGACCTCGACATGGACTGCCATATTCTGTTTGGTTGCCAATGACACAGCAATCAGACTGCGGACTGAACTCTTCCTCTTCGGATGAACTTGTCCTTCCCTAATGGACTCTGGCTGGCCCTCCACGGGGCAACAATGTCAAGTGGGGTGTGCATGGCCCTGTACTGCTCCAGCTGCAACACTCCACTGGATGTGAATAAAACATTCAAATTCACACAGATGTGTCATGTCTATGATCCTTCAAGTATGATAGTATGGATGAATGTAGGGTCACTGATTCCCCCTCACGTCCATTTTGCACATGTTGTGGGGCTTGGGTCACAGGGTGCTACATTGCAGATTGCGGTCCGGGTGGTGCAGACACTACAACGAAGACACACGCATTGGTTAACTCCTTGTCCAGGCCAGAACTGAACCACGCCCAGGGCCCCGGGCTCATTGTTCACACCCCTACGCTGGACTGGCATACGCCAGCCCAGCCCACTCCGCTTACGCTCACAGGGGGTGACAACACACCTGCATGTCCCAGGTCTTCCCTGTAGTGATCTGCTGGTCACTGGTCTAGTCGTCAGCATGCCACAGCCACTCCCTGAGGGCTGGTTACACCCACACCACACCCATCCAGCACAGGCGTCACGGGACATGTGACCCTGCCAATATGAGGGGCCCACCACAGCACATACCACACTGCCAGAGGTGACATGATGGCGTCCGCATCCACGGAACACAATCATGAAGGGTCCGTGACTTGCGTTGCCCTGAGTTGGTGGCACCAGATGGCCTGGGTCTGGCACGGGACTACCGCCACGTGGCGATGACTTGCGTTGCACTGAGTTAGGCCCACCTGAAGAGCTGAGCGGGTGTGCAGCCTACGATGAGGCGTTGGCCTCGATACGGCGTCCAGCATATCAGGACTCGATTTGATTTGTGAGCCCTGCTGGACCACAGTGTATGCGCAGGCAGCAGTCAGCACACACATGACTCCGCGGTGCGGTGCCGCAGGGTGCGCTGGGGGCCTGTGGCGCTGGATCCAGCCATCGGCTGAGGAGGTTGCACCGCCACGTGGAGGGCCCTCTTGGAGACACGCCGGTGGCGGCAGATGAGCATTGAGGCCTGGGTGCGCAGGGGCGGGCAGTCATCGCTGAGCGGCAGACTGGTCTGGGGACCAGGGCTGGGGTGCAGCAGGCGCACAGGATCATGCAGGCACCACCGGTCATGGCGGCAGCCTCGTGGCTGGGTGGGGGGCGCCGCCCTGGCAGACACAGCCCTGAATGCGCTGACGAGATGTGCGCGGGTTGGCTTGGGACATAGTCACCTCGTCTCCAGTGTGAATGCGGCCGTTGATTGTGGTCGGGCACGTGTGTGTAGGCCTATGGTCACGATATGGAGGACACAGAGACACACACAATAGTTATTGTGGTGGCCATCCCGGAACTGGACCACGCCCAGGGCCCCGGGGTATTCATTTGCGACATACGCCGGCCAAGGCCGCTCTGCTCAGGCTTACAGGGGGGGACCACATGGCTACATGTCCAAGGGCTTCCACACTGCCTGGGGTAACCTGTTTGAGTCCACTGTCCACTACACTGCATACACCAGCAGTAGATGTCCACATGGACATGTCTGTGCTCTGCATACTGCAGTCTGTCCAGCACATCTCCACAACATTTGGCATTGTGTCCTTTCTTTGTGCTGGGTCACTTGCCTCCTTCGCACATTCTTGGTTCCCACCTCTCCCCACATTCTGCAATTGTGTGGCAGAGGGGCTCTGCCTTTGTGGATGGTTTGTCTACATGTCTGGCCCCTGTTACCACGGTTACTTGTGTTGTCGTGTCCGGTAGTTGGGCATGTTAGTTGGCATGTTGCATGTGATTTTGTTACGTGTGCTCTCCCACAGTTGTGAGTTGTGTGATTGTGGAGTTGAGGTGTGTGGTGTGTTCAGTTAGTACTTTCCAATGAGCAGTGCATTACCATGGGTGCCATCCTGGAAGCGCTGGTTGATGATGGGCTGTCGGAAGATGTATGTATCATGCACACTGCCTGTGAAGTTGGCGACGACATTGGTGAACTGTCCCCGGTGGTCCACTATCGCCTGCACATTGATGGAATGCGTTTGCTTTCTGTAGCGGTAATTGTGTGTAGGGCCGGCAGGGGGCACAAGTGTTACATGTGTACAGTCAATTGCCCTTGACACGTGCGGTAAGGCAGCTATGGCGTGATTCCCTTGCATGGTCTCCAGCTGTTAATGCACAACGTGGGGGAAGTGAAGGTGCAGGGGTATCAAGATGATATATACTGTGATGTTTACAGGTATGATGAATCCTGCATGATAAGACCGTAACAGATGTTTGTGTGGTCGTAACCTTCCTTTTCTTTCCTGCGGAGGTTACGAGCACACGGACTTCTATTACAGTATATTTGGACTGGATTCATCATACCTGTATGCATTCCGGTTTGTCGAAGTGCAATACACTGTACCAGTTTACGTTTCTGACTGTGAGGACGCTTGACCATTGTCACCATTTCTCCAACAGGTTTCTGACTACTGATTTCGGGATATGGAATGGTATTGGGGAGTACCCGCAGCATTTGCAGTTTATTGGATCCACAAGTTGCCCTGGTGCAGTTCCCGGTTGGGAATGGAACGCGTTGGCTGTGCTTTTCGTCTTGTTGTTTATGTATTTGTATTAAAGTTCTGTTTTTCCACTACCGTTGACTATTGGACTTCATGACCTGGGGGGGTTACGGGGGGTGGTTGCGGTGGGTGTTGTGGCCCTCTTGGGTCTCCAGGCTGCATGATCATTGTCTCCAGGCTGCATGATCATTGTCTCCATGGCATCTGTTGGTCTTCAGATGTGGCTCTAGGCTGGGCTCCCTTTCATACTGCAGGTTGTCGTCCTGCTTAACACCAGTAAGAGGCAGGTGTTGTTTCCCTACTGCTAACGCACATTATCGCCTGTTTTCGGATCGCATCGCTGATCTGGCTGCTCGTTGGGAATATCGCGAAGTGGTGTTTTCGTGTGTTTTTGCACGGGAACGCCTACTCTGCATATCATTAGCGTTAGTTGTCCCTCTCATCCGTGGCGATGTGTTTTGCAGCAGCTATCGCGGGAAAACTGGCGATGTCGGCAGTTTGCACCAGCTTGTGAATGGGGCGATAAGTCTGTCGCCACTTTTGCGGCGCTAAAGTGCCGATCAATCGGCGATAAGTCCTTGAGAATATGCCCCATGCTGCGGTCGCAAACTTCCATTGAACCAGCCCACCGCACAAGCTCCCATTGAAAAATTGAAGTTTGTACACATCCCTGCACTGTGTTTCAGGCACCTCATGGTGCCTGCCACACAGTGAAGGGACATCCTAATGCGGCAGTTGGAGTTTAAACCTACCATGTTGGTCAGAAAGCCTCCAACCAGCGTAATTAGGGCCTAAGTAGTAAAAACCATGCAAGGGGTGGGAAATTAGCAGATAAAGAGGTAATTTGCCTTGAGAGTTGGTGATTGCCCACTAATATGATTTTTGGGCATTCACAAACTCCTCTTTCAACCTTTTGCATCCTAGAGTAAAATCCCTTTTAGATTCAGAATTGGAACTAAACACTCCAAATTTTATGTGGGTGTCGGGGAAGGGAATTCTCCATCGGGCAAAATGCTATCTCCATGGAGCAAAAAGAACAGAAAAGAATTCCTTTGCACAGCAGTCTACCTTTCCTCAGTGGGAATTGTACTGTGTGTACAACATTTGTGAAATGGCAACTCACAAAAATGTTACATGATAATCTCAGTAGTATGTCTAAATACCTGTGAATGTGCAGTGTTCTCGGCGCACTGCGAGGATGCAGAAGAATTCCCAAAAGTCATATATCTGCACCTGTGAATTGAAGTATGTGTACAGGTATAGTTTTTCGAGTTTTCTAGATAAATCTTGTCCATTATTTATGCTAGGACTTATTTGAGGTGCTAAACCTTAAGATGACAGTGTGGATGAGGATGACATATATAAGGTTGTGGGGAATGTTGCAGAATTAAAAGTAATACATTAATTACTGTTCCATTGTTCTAGATAAAACGATCAGAATAGGTCTTCTTTTTAGCGAAAGCTTCAAAAAGTTAACTGGAATTAAAAGGTAATTCAACATTTTAAATCTCAGATTGATTTTGGATTAGCCACCTAAAGAACTGGGCATTTGGCCCGATAGTAAGTGAAAACAACAAAATAACTGAAAAAATAAAATGCAAAAGAACAATATTTTACTCGTACATTAAAGGTTACAAAAGCTTTCTATGTTGTTCAATGCCACTTTAGGAAGTCAATGCATTATTGCAAAATTCCATTGCTGTAAAACAACTGAGATTTAAAATGTAACCTCTTTAATGCTCCGTATCTGTTTTCAATGTCGCGCTGTTCAGCAGAGTATAAATATTCAGATGTGTGGGTGGCTTATGCAGCAAAAGTGGAAGACAAAATGGAGTTGCGTGTGCAAACTTCAAAGGCAGCAGTTACATCTCTCAAACAGACTACGCGTTAAGGAAGAGCTTTAAGACTATTTTTGTGATTATTTTTTTTGGTCTGTGATTTTCTCATTCCATTGCAGTAATTGCCACCAGACCATCTACCAATGACAGAAGTACATAAAGCAGGCAAAAGAAATACAGAGCTAAACAACGTAAATATTTTATGTCATTTTGAATTAAAGTAAGCCTACTACTCGGAGAATATCCCTGTCTGGAAAATGCGAATTCAGTCCAGGTGGAGCATTCCACCCCAGCATGGGCGTAAATCTATGTGTGCCGAGATCGCCACCCATATATTGACTTAAGCGAACAGGCCACATAATTTATACTTTAATAGATGCTGACAATTTTAGCCAATATAAAGATTGGTTTTACCTTTGAACCCAAACTAGCGAATCCACCAGGCCTATATACAATATTCTTCTACGTTCACATGATATAGATAGCTGGGTTACTTAAGAATTGCCATGTTGTGTCGCAATAAATACACACTGCACTCATAAATTCTTCATTACAAAACATGTCTAACAAATTCCTTTATGATGAAAATGTACATCACCTTCTCTTACCCATACTAAACTTACCCTCAGCTTTCCCTAATAGCAGCCCTAAATTTTAAAATTACACTAAAAATCACGCTAACACCAAATCTAACTCTAAATCGAGCCCTATCTCCCTGGGTTAACCCTTTCACTATTCCTGTGTGCAATTATTACCCTTATTAATATTTTGATCCTGTTATCTTTATGTCTCATTTAAATTTTTACTGACTGTAAGAAAATGGGCTATTAATTAGCGTGGATGTGAGTCAACCAGAAGGAATTAGGCCACCAATTTGTTGAGGTAAAACACATTTTCAATAGTTTGAACATGGACAGCCCCCCCCCAGTTGCTAAGTAAGAGAGCAGACAGGCTTAATTTAGGAAAATGTGTAAGTATTTAGCAGTAATAATACAGTTGAAAAGTCAAAATACAACACAATAAGAATCCCACTAACAATTTTGATAAATAGAGAAGATTGTAACGAGCAAAATGATACGAAAATGACAAAACTCTAATGAGATGAACCAGATAAATAAATCTTTAAATATTTAAGACTGAAAGTGCCAAGAAAAAGTAACACACCAATCAGAGGTCACTGTTTGCGGCTGACCCAGATCCTGGCACAATTTCAGGCTATCCACATTGGAGTGTGGGTCAGATACTCCAAGCGAGTCATTCCGGTCAAAGATTTTATCTTCTGACTTAGGGCCTCATTACGATGCTGGTCGTAATGGCTTCTGCTGTGCTGTCGTAGATGGTCGGACCACTGTGCTATTGTTGGAAGCGGTCGCTCTGGCCGCCTTATTACGATGCATTTGTATACATAGAATTCTGACCGCTGCGGTCCCTCCGACTCCACCAGGATATTTCGACCGCGGTGGTGTCGGAAAGGACCAATGGAGCCAGTCAGAGAGAGGACCACCTTACGAACCGCCTTTTCGATGAGCCGTCCGTGGTGTTCCAACCACCTCATCTGAACTGGCAGAAAGGAAGGGATATAAGGCCGATACTCACCTGCACACAGCTTATCATGTCCTGTGCTGACACGAAGCCTGTCGCACACATCCTGTTGCTGCTGTACAAGCTTGATGATGCCCTAAATCAAGACCATTGTGGAAGCAACTGCTGGTAAGTGTCACATCTAGCCAGTACATGAAGTCCTCAGTTATGTGCCCCCATGGAAAAGCAGGGGCGTAGCTTGCTCAGTATGAGTGGGGGTGTGTGAGCAACATGTTTCCAGGTCATCATGCTGGGGCATCTTGCCAATACATATTTCATAAGAAGCAGGACAATAGGGGGCGTGAAGGGACAGTGGAAAGAGCGAGTAATGAGAGTTGCATAGCAGAACTTGAAGTGGTCTGGGGTCTACCGTTGCTTAGCACCGCAGGTCATAAAAGCAGATGCAGAGACGGATCCTATTGGACTCTCCATATATTCCCTCACCCTCAGGATGTGAGATAAATTCAACTCTGCAGCAGTACTACCTCCCACTGCTGCAGATGTAACTGCAAAGAGACTCGTAATAATCCATTCCCAGAGTTGTCAGGTCAGAACTGAAGCATTATCATAATATTATGCAATGAAGTGACAGTTGTTGCTTCAATAACTAATGCAACTTACAACCATTGGCAACTCCAATAATCCTGGCTTCTTGTAGGTGCAATGTAACTTGTTGTATCAGATAACTTGATCTTGTGCAATGACAAAAGTAGGAATACATTGTTTGTGCAGGACAATATGCCAATCACAGATGTACAGCTTAAGCGTACTTCCTAGCCGCACTACTTCAGTGGCTGTTCCACTGGACAGCAGAGCGCCACCTGGGAGAAACCATTACAGAGACCGGACCAATACCACTGCTGGCACTTCGCCGACTGCTCCTACCCGGCACCTGAACCATGCCGACATACCCACTGCAAGTGACTGTGGCCTGAACCTGCATCTAAAAGGATACACTGCATGTCCCCAGGAGTACCACTCTACTCCCCGCTGCTGCCCCTAGTCGGATTACCCAGAAATGAGGGATACTGCATACCACGAATGTTGCAGACACGGACAGACCACTCACTTCTCGAGATGGAGTCCTTATTAGAGGATGGACAGTTACGTCCGTACGATCAACTGGCGGAGGACAGCGGTCTCCCCTCCGGACAATCCCTTATCCATAGACAAATTATCGCCAATTGCCGTTTACCCTGGGACTTGACTGAAGGGAAGTCTGCAACACATCCGATGCTACACACCATTCTCCACATGGGTGCAGGCCTGCACCTGGTTACATGGCTTTACAAAGCCATAAGAGAACTCACGGCCAAACCGCTATACTCATTGTGAGAAGTTGGCCTGGCATATGCTGTCCACTAGTTATAGTGGGCACCTTGCACCAGTCCAAACGACCCTTATTGATGATAGGTTTAAAGACTTCCTTTATTGAAAGCTATCCTAGTGGTAGCTATGGAGAGCAGCCTTCAGGCTAAGTCTTGAAGGAGTGTAAAGCAGCTTGGTTTACCAGATTATAACCTCCTGAATACCTAAATGAAAGGAGAACCACACAAGATATATATAAAATATATGTATTTATTTCTAAACACTAACTACTAATCTCTTTATGAGATTAGAGTTCAAGATACACAGTATCACAGTATTAAAACGACAGTAAATAGCACAATAAACAGTGGGCTCCAGGGGGAGACCAAACCATATATTAAGAAAGTGGTATAAGAACCACGACTTGACTAGACACAGTGCCTAGAGCACGTAGAATCGCTGGGACCCCAAGGAACCACCCAAGGTGGTGACACAGGAGACCCACGGGGGACGTGTGCAGTGTGAGAACACAGCCGCGAGCGCCGTAGGATTCAATGCGGAAAGTCGCGGTTGGAATTTTAAAGATAAAGGACACTTAGGAGAGGACTTTGAGCAAACCCCTTTAGACTTAAGGGGTTCTAGGGCCAACACCCTCGGGAGCACCGGAGTGCTTGAGTTACCTCACCCAGGGAAGCCGGGTGCATAGGTGTCAAAAGGTGTCGGGAATCGTCGTCGTTTTCAATGGCGATCTGCTACAAAGTGCTGCTGCCGTGAAGGAGAAAAGTGTCCGGTGTGATCCAAGCCTGGATCGAAGATGTGAAGAACCTGAAAGCAGAGGGGACAGAGTCTGGGTCACTAGCCAGTGACCAGGAGCGGAGCAATCGAATGCCCACCGATGTCGGGTGCTTCAGGTGCGAAGAGGTGAAGCTTGACTCTGCAGCCACGGGGTCCCGGAGGCGTTGACGATGACCAGGAGCCGGGTTCGAGCTGTCCCACAAAGGATATCGAGTGCTGGGGTGTCGGTGATCGGAGTGACCACAACAAGCCTTGGCAACAGCAACCCACGCAGGAAGAGAAAATATGCTTCTGTGCGGACCAGCAAGGTCCTGGGGACTCCCCAAGCGATGGAGAGTCAGGGCACGTCTGGAGCAACCAGAGAAGCCCAATACAAGTTAGAGTTGCCTTCTTGGGGACCCACAGGTCAACGGACCAGGGATCGCAAAGGGACCTCGAGAGGAATCACAAAATGGCGGCCCACGAAACACTCGTTGAGTGTAGGCCTGCAATCTTCGGTGCAATTACTGCTCGGGTCAGGGCTACAAGTAACCCAAAGCTCAGCCTCAGGGGTTGCCGGCAAGCTGATGCTTCTGCAAATGGTTGCGGTGTCCAGGGGTTCGGGTTGCACGGACTCCACGAGGGATACGGGCCTCAGACTTGCTGTGGGCACAGATCGACCTCAGAGTCCTTGGAAAACCCACCTCCTGTATGGCAATATTCTTCAGAGATGCCAACTGGTCAGTTGCGTTAAAGGTGCCTGCTTTGCAGGGGAGTAACTCCTTTACTCCAAGGGAGATTCTTCAGTCATCCAGCGTAGTGTAGATCGTCGAAGTACTTGGTTTCTGGTATCAGAGTTTAGTCCAGGTGTAATCTAAAGTCCTGTAGTCAGGATTTCCTACTTTATACCCAAGGAAGGGGTGGGACAAACTCTGGGGATCCACCTATGGGAGGATCAAGAAAGATGGGTGGCTACACCCATTTCCTTTGTCCAGTTTCGCGCCAGAGCAGGGGCTGTGTGCCCCTGCAACCGGTTTGAGCTGGACTATGCACAGGGACACCAAATGTGCCCCCAGTGCAGACTTCAAAGCACTCTGAGAGTGCACCCACCCAGCCCCAATACACTAATGCCTGTCTGGGAGGTGGTCACACCTCCCTGTGACAGGAAGCCTATTGTCCAGGCCTCCCCTGCCGGAGTATCATCCAGCAGCAGGAGGGCAGACTCGTGTCTGTGGCTGCAGCATCCATTTTGTGATGCCAGGGTTCTGTTAAGCTGGTACCGGGTGTACTGGTGGTGGCATGTTTCTCCCTCTAGTAGGGTGGAATCATACCTCCCACCCCAGTAACTGGGGTGGAGGTATGATTCCAAGGTGTTTGACACCAAACACAACATGTTTCCATGCAGCCATTCTCAAGTTTGCATTTACCGCGAGGTTATAATGCACTTAAGAGTATATGGTTGGCTGCATCACAAACAACCCCGGAATGAAGATTCCGAAAGCTGCAGAGGGGCTCTGCTCATGCATGGGCACCCTCTCACATGAAACCCAGCACCCTGCCTTCAGGATTGTTAAGGCCTGCCATAGGGGTGACTGATAGGTTTACATGTGCAGTGATATGGAGAGATATAGGGAACCTATATCTCAGTAAAGGGTGGATACACCACCTTACACAGGCTGCTGTAGCAGACCTGTTGTGTCATTTTGGATGGCCTCTCAGGGGTGGCATAATACATGCTGCAGCCCCTGGGAGGCCTCTGGGGTACCTATTCCCTGGGTACATAGTATACCATATACTAGGGACTCATAAGGGTACCCCAGAATCCAATCTGGAGTGTACCTAAAGTACATGCAATCAATTTAAGGGGAAAGCAGATAGGCTGGGGTCCTGAATAGCAGGATCCCAGCCAAACTAAGTCGAAAACCAGCAAAACACCAGGAAAAAAGTGGGGGCAACCATGCAGTCAGATTCCACCTTCCTACACTCATTACGACAGGCTTGGGAAGAGGAGTTAGGATGACCACTACACAATAAAGAGTGGGAACACGCAGTAGAGTTCCCCAAGAAAGTATCCCGAAATGCGTGCTTTAAAAATATACAATTATATATCCTACATTGTGCATACCTAACACCGGCGCGCCTCCACCGATTCTATCCAGACACCCAGTTTTCATGCCCCCGGTGTCAGGCTCCCGACGCAGCATTCCAACATGTTTCGGAGTTGCGCCACCATACAACCTTACTGGAACTCAATACACGAGACACTACAGGAAGTCACAGGACTAACAGATATGAACACATGGGAGGCCAGTGCACAAGGGGTGTTTCGGCATCGAAAACACCATAAAGTTCTGACACGCTTTGCATCGCTGGCTATACTGCTGGCAAAAAGAGGAATAGCCATGCATTGGCGGGCCCCAACAGGGCCCCCACTAGCAGCCTGGGTGGGAGCGGTTAATAAATGGGGAGCAGCAGAAGAGGATGTGATTAGCAATGATGACGTGAGGGGGTTATGCAAGTGCCACATATCCACAGACTGAGCCCTGCTTCTACACCAATTCAGACAACAGATAACACACAGCCAACCACCCTCAGTACCCTCATCCCCAACAACACAATTGGACAGTATCTCGCCTATCAGGCCTCGCACAGATCCCCGGCCATCATCGGACCACCGAAATCCCACACAGATACTGGAAACTCCGGACATCTTCGCAGGGACTGCCGCATCTTCCCATACACCTAACTCCATAACACTAACGGCATAACAGCCTATACATGAAATGCACCCGCCTGGGCACATCCCAAACACCCCCACCCGACCTCAGTTTGATCCTCAGTTAATAGTTAATAAATCACACCGGTAGTTCTACAGGCCGGAACTAACAGGAAGGACTTAAACCCTGAAGATATACTAGAGCACACAGCGATACCACCAGACATACCCATATGCTCACAATCCACACATCATCTATTGTCTTTCTTTCCTTGTTGTAAACATATCTACTTTGAAAAGGAATGTATAAAATACATTTGAATGTCGAAAATGTTGCTGTGTGACTCATGTAAGCTGAAAACTAATAATAAAAAGTTTTATTTTTTAAAAATCACAGATGTACAGCTTACATGCATGTAAGCCACGCCCTCATGTACATCAGCCACACCCCTGTGAGAGAATCCCCCATTACCGTCATCCCACTCAAAGTCCTCTTGTGGAGAAGATGAAAAACGCAATGAAAGACAAAATTCACAACACTGTACAAGTCCACCACAACATAGCAGTGTCTGTATGTGTCAGTGTGGGCAGGTCAAACATCCCTGGTGAAAATCTACAGACACTGCACATCACCTGACTGAAAGTACTCCGAGCCAACTTTGAACCCACACAATACATCATTCATGGGGTTTTGACACTACATACACCCCCCTCAAGCTGCAACACTGTGGATAAGGGTAGAGGCATTGTAGCCCTGGTCCATAGATATGTTGTGGGTCCCTGTATGCAACTACACAGAATGTGTGTTTTCATCACATCTGAAGGATGCCCTCTATGTCCAGGTCAGTGACAACATAAAGGCACACCCTCATAAACTCTACATGTGTGGACATACCAGAAGCTGGTGTACTGATGTGTTCAATAAACAGTGTCACAAAACAGCACCTCCTCATGAATAACATTGCAATCATCTTCTGTGACACCCTCACATTGCTCATAAGCTAGGTTCTGTTATGACATCGAACATAGAGTGTGGATGTCTCAGGAAAATAAAACACACCTCCACTGCTACAGCACTGTAATGGGCCTTCATAGATCATCCACATGAAAAAGGAAAGTCAGGTAAATGGGATTCCCACAAACCACGGTCGCATACACTTAAAGGCCACAATGTAAAGACTCCCTGCAGATTTGGGTTTCCCAAACCAGAGGGACTCTCCCTGCAGATTTGGGTTTCCCAAACCAGAGGGACTCTTGAAGACAATGGGCCAAGGCCACAGTCCATATTGCACGTGCTTCAATGTCTCCATGCGCACAGGACCTGTCGCATGAGGTATATCAACCAATCAATCAATCAACCAGGGGTTTTAAAGCGTGCTACTCACTTGTGAGGGTCACAAGGCGCGGGGGTGCGAGCAGCTCCGTCGGTCATTTGAAGAGCCAGGTCTTGAGATCCTTTCTAAATTGGTGCAGTGTCGGGCGCTGTCGGATGCAGTGGGGGAGTTTGTTCCAAGTCTTGGTCACGAGGTAGGAGAAGGATCTGCCACCCGCTCTGGCTCTGTGGATGCAGGGGACCATAGCTAGGGCTAGGATGGTAGAGCGGAGGTTTCTCTTGGGGGTGTGGAAGGAGATCCGCTCGTTGAGGTATTGGGGTCTGGTGGTATGGAGGGCTTTGTAGGCAGGTATGAGCAGTTTGAAGGTTATTCTTCTTTCGATGGGGAGCCAGTGGAGGTCACGGAGGTGTTGGGTGATGTGGTCATGTCGTGGGATGTCGAGGATAAGTCTGGCTGCAGCTTTCTGGATGGTCTGGAGTTTGCAGTGGAGTTTTTTGATGATTCCGGCGTAGAGGGTGTTTCCGTAGTCCAGTCTGCTGGTGATGAGTGTGTGGGTGATGGTCTTCCTGGTGTCGGGGGGATCCATTTGAAGGCCTTGCAAAGTATGCAGAGGGTGTTGAAGCAAGTGGAGGACACAGCGTTGATCTGCTGGCAGTTCATGGTGAGTGAAGAGGTGAGTCCCATGCAGAGGGGGTGGAGCTGAGGATGAGGACTTCTGTTTTCTCCGAGTTGAGCTTCAGGTAGCTGCTGCTCATCCAGGTTGCGACGTCTTTCATCACTTCTTGGAAACTGCACCTGGTGATGTCGGGTTCCTTGGTGAGGGAGAGGATGAGCTGGGTGTCGTTGGTGTATGAGACTATGTTGAGTCCATGTTTTCTGACGATAGTTGTGAGGGGGGCCATGTAGACGTTAAAGAGCATGGGGCTGAGGGGGATCCTTGGGGTACTTCGCATCTGATCTCCGTTGGTTCGGAGAGGAAGGGCGGGTGTCTTATTCTTTGTGTTCTGCCTGAGAGGAAAGATCAAATCTAGTCTAAGGCTGTTCCCTGGATGCCGGCGTCATGGAGTCTGGTTGCTAGTGTGCGGTGGGAGATGGTTTTGAAGGCTGCTGAAAGGTCCAGGAGGATGAGGACTGATGTGTGGCCTTAGTTGAGGAGGGTGCGGAAGTCATCGATGGCGGCTATGAGGGCGGTCTCGGTGCTATGGGTGCTGCGGAATCCGGATTGAGAGGTGTCTAGGATGTTGTTGGTTTCTATGAAGTGTGCTAGCTGGGTGTTGACGACTTTCTCGATGACTTTGGTGGCAAAAGGGAGTAGTAAGATGGGCCTGAAGTTCTTGAGATCCGTCGGGTCTTCGGAGGGCTTCTTGAGGAGGAGTTTGACTTCGGTGCATTTCCAGTCATCGGGGAATGTGGCAGTTTCGAGGGGACAGTTGATAGTTTGGCATAGTTTGGGTGCAATGGTGGTGGCAGCCCTGTGGAAGATGTGCGGCGGGCAGGGGTCAGTCGGTGCTCCGGAGTGGATGCTTTTCATTGTCCTTGTGGTGTCTTCTGTGGTGAGAGGGGTCCAGGTGAGGAGGGTCTGTTGGATGGTGTTGCTGGAGGCGGTGTTGGGGCGGTGCCGTGGTCTTGGTCGTCGAAGTTGTCGTAGAGCATCTTGATCTTGCGTTGGAAGAAGGAGCTGAGTTTGTTGCAGAGGTCTTGGGAGGGAGGGACGTCGGTTGTTTCTCTGTTGGGTCTGGTGAATTCTTGTATGATGGTGAAGAGTTCCTTGGAGTTGTGGGAGTTGGATAGGATTCTGTCTTGGATGAAGTTTCTCTTTGTTGATTTGATGAGTTGGTGGTGTGGTGCTGTGGTGGCGGCCCTGTAGGCCGAGCGTGCTTCCGGGGTTTTGCTGTTTCTCCATGTTTTCTCCAGTCGTCAGCAGGATCGATTGGATTCTTGGAGGTCTGTGGTGAACCAGGTGGCTTTCGTGTTGTGTTGTCTGGTGGTGTTCTGGAGGGGGGCAAGAGTATTGGTGCAGTTGATGATCCAATAGTGGAGGTTGCTTGCTGCTGTGTTGGTGTCTATCATAGTAGGGGGAGGAGTGCAGCTGAGGGCAGAGGTGAGGTGTTCTTAGGAGACTTTGTTACAGTTTCTGCGTTGGAGGCGTGGTGTGCATTTGTGTGTGGCGGATTTCGAGAAGGAGAAAAGGATGCAGTGGTGGTCTGTCCAGAGCGGTTCTGTGGTGTGGCTGAAGCGAATGTTGTTTCCTCCGGAGAAGATGGGGTGGAGCGTGTGTCCAGCCAGGTGTGTGGGGTGGAGACAAGTTGCTTCAGTCCGATGTTGGTGAGGTTCTCCAGGAGGGGCGTGGTGTTGGGATCGCTGAGGTTGTCTAGGTGGAAGTTCAGGTCTCCAAGCAGTATGTAGTCCATGGAGGTGAGGGCCTGGGGAGCGATGTAGTCTGCGATGATGTTGGTGAAAGGGGAGCGAGGTCCGGGCTGGATCTAGAAGTGGATGTGATCCATGAGGGGCGAGGCGTCGTCTGAGTTAGTGGTTGTTAGTCAGAGGGAGCTTTTGTGGACGATGGCGAGGTCTCCTCCTGGGCGGTTGGGGCGGTCTTTCCTCAGGATCTTGTATCCGTCTGGGATGGTGGTTGCGATGTCTGGAGCGGACCTGGCGTTGGTCCAGGTCTCTGCGAGGAAGGCAACTTTGGGCGAGTGAGTGTTGAAGAGGTCCCAAATTTCTACAGCGTGTCTGTGCATGGAGCATGCGTTGAGGAGGGTGCAGCTCAGGGGCTTGTGTTCGGTGACGTCCGGTGGGTTGAGGGTGGATGTCTGGGACCGGAGGTGGGTGAAGGTGTGGCGGCAGTGTCAGCAGAAGATCGGGCCATGGGTGTTGATCGGCATCAAGAGCTGGCAGTTGTTGTTGCGTCCAGGGTTGAGTGCTTGGAGAGTGCTGGGGTCATAGTGGCGGGGGGTCGGGGGACCAGGGTCCCTGGCACTGGTTGCGGTCCAGTCACGGACAGGCGCAGACAGGTTTTCCTTTGGCGCAGCCGCTGTTACGTAGGGGTTGGGGGGAGGGTGAGCAGATGGGAGGCAGGAGCGGGAACATGCTGGGGGGAGAGGCCACAGGGAGAGCAGCGGCGGGGAAAAAGGCAACAGAAAAAAGAGGCAAAAAGAGAAAAAGGCAAAGGAGAAAAAAGGTAGAAGAGAAAAAGGCAGAAGAGAAAGGCAAAACAGAAAAGGCTGACACCCACAGAGCGGACTAGAAGAACAGCAGGTTCTTCCACTAGATCACCAGGGATGAGGTGCAGGCAGGAGCCTGTGGGTGGAGGAGGGCCTGAAACACCTACCTGGGTCACAAGGAAGTGCTAAGGGCAGTGCCTTAATGGCGGAGCTGTGCGAGGGGAGAGCAGTTACAACCAATATGGTCACAAAGTGGCATGCACATGTCGCTAATGTGTAAGTGCAAGTCCTGAAAAAACACTGCAGCAACAGCAGTTTTCAGACATCTTGTTATGTACCCCAATCTAGGCCTAGGTGGCTACCAGTAGCGGCTCATGGAGGGAGTGCTGCGGGGCGGTGAGGTGGGGCGGGGGAGGGGCAGGGTGGGGGGTAGTAAACCACGGAATACGGCCGAACGGAGGTAAGTACATAAATAAATAAACAAAACGAATTTCACTGCGCACGCTGCATCGCCAAATGGCGATGCAGCAAGTGCAATGTAATTCGTTTTGTTTATTTATTTATGTGCTTACCTCCGTTTGGCTGTATTCCGTGGTTTACTACACCCCACCCTGCCCTGCCCCTCCCCTCCCCTGCCCCATCTCACCGCCCGCAGCACTCACTCCACGAGCCGCTACTGGTGGCTACACAACCTTTTACCTACATTTGTTATACCTTGCTCTGCATAAAGGTTCTAGCACTGACCTTTTACCCAATTATGTGCTGAAAAATGTCGATCAGTTTCCTTTTTTTTTACAGAGTTTTATATAGCAAATCGGGTATCAGAGCGCTTTACATAGCACCAGTTGCATTACATGAGGACACATTCATTTTTGTTAGGCACAGGGAGATTAAGTTATTTGCCCAGAATCACAGGATTTTGAGCGCCATTGCCGAGACTCGAACCCAGTTCCCCAGATTCGAGGTCGACCGCCCTAGCTGTTAGGCCAACTCCTCTACCCTAAAACTAGCCTCATTTATTATGCATGAGGATTCTTAGAAAACTCCCAGCACATGACATACATAACAGCATGAACATACTCTGCGTTAAAGTCATGGTCATCTTCATCCGAGGGCAAAAGAACTGCTTTGCATAATCGCAGGTATTGTTCTAGGCTCATTTGCATAATTGTATTCACAACATATTGATTATGAAAGGAACCCTGAGGATATCTATATGGTATAAAAGACCCATACCACCACTAGATAGGCAGAGGAGAAGCTTCACGCTGACACCAGACGCTGAGGTCCTGGCCTGCAGAAGCTACAACACGCAGCGGCCTGACATCCCTTGCAGGGTGTCCAACTCAAGACCAAGACAAGATCCTTTGTTCTCTCCCATCAGGTAATTGGGCTGGCTCTTTCCTAGGGGATTCTTGGCTTTACACCCACATACATGCTAAGTACACTTACGTATAGTTAGGTAGGGTCAGTATCGTAGGAGTACACTTGATTACCGTCATGTAGCTATATGCCAGCATATATTCACTTTTGTAGTACAATGGTAGAATTCTACTTTTTATTTACTCTATTGGTGCTTGTAATCCTATACATCTGTTTCTGTCTAATGGTTATCGCAGCACACATGTTTTATTCTAGAATGACACTGGTTCAATAAATGTCTATTGAAAACGTCCCCATCGTTTATTCTGTGTATCTCTCTGAGACTAAGTGAGCACGATTGACTGAGCGAAAAGTACTGCACTGTTTCCACAATCCCTGGTGGATCAAGGGTTGTCAAGTTCGATAGTTGCCAGAAACTATTCGCTCCTTGGTAAGGTTAGGGGGCATATGGTGGCACTGTGAGCTAGCTGGTCTAAAGGCTGGCATATCCTTTGGGGGTGTCTGGAATCAGTCTGGACACCAATCCCTTAGGTTATGTTGTCTAAACGTGCAGATCCTATGTACTTTTAGGAACTACACAACAATATATTAAAAGTATGTGGAAAGAACACACATAAAAAAGGGTACATGTGCATCCATAACCAATTAGGCATGACAATACAACACCCCCATGTGTAGAGAAACAAATACCTACTTTGCACACATTAAACACATATCCACCCTACATCTCTGGTAGTATAGCAAGCTGAAAGATGTGGACATTGGCCAAGTCAAGCTGGAATACTTACCATAGCAGATCCCACCCAATGCAATGTAAGCCCCAAATGGAACTCATCCCGCATATACAACCATTGAACATTGACCCTCGTCCTCTGTAACACCATTACCTGTCCCAAGGGGTGACCACACTTACCACTGCAAATGGATCAGCTATCATGGTCAAACAAACACAATGGTAGTCACGCATTTCAAATTAGCCAATAACAGCAAGTAGCATCAGTAGCCATGGCCGGACAAGATGTTATAAACAAAGCAAGTTGGTTATTATGGAGTACAAATTGGGATCCAAAAACAAAGGCTAATGGCCAGTCCAAAATCTAGTATGTGGTCCGCACACTGCTGTGCCACATAACTTGCCTACCAGAAAACTGCCAGGGAGACCTCCCTAAGGAGGTGGCATCTAGTGGGCAGTACAGGCGCCTAAAATATGTTATTTAGGTGGGCTGGGGTTGGGACTGGGAGAGCTTGGTTGGTCCCTGGGAGGACTGGGCTCGGGATTGGGAGGGTTGGGTAGGTCAGTGGGAGGGCTGAGCTCTGGTTTGAGAGGGCTGGGTTTAACCATACGGGGTATTCTGTAAGCATATAGGGTAGTGATGGGTAAAAGGAGGGGAGGGAACAGGTTTAGTCGTTTTTTTGTTTTGCCTGTGGTGGGGTGGGGAAGAGATCCTTTGGGTTTTGGGCATAGGTGTGTCGGTTTCTGAATGGGAGGTCCTTTTTTTATGGCTTTGTGGGGTAGTGAGGAGTTTAGTGGGGGGATGATATTTTTGGGGTGGACTTGGAAGAAGAAGGGAAGGGTAGGGATGGGAAAGAAAACCTTTTGGCTTTGCAGGGGGAGCTGTGGTAGGGAAGAGATCAAGGGCAAACATGGTTAGTTTTTTGGGAGACTGGGGAAGAGGTAAGCCAAGGTGTTGGGTGTTGGAGGCAGAGGGATGTAAAGTCTGAGGTGTCGATGTGTGTGCTGTTTGTGCATGTCTGTGTGTTTTTTGTTGATGAATGTTTCTGTCCTTTGCCAATGTGTGATGTGTCTGTAGCTGATAGTGTGGTGTCTGGGTGTGTGATGCTGGGAGTGGCTATTAATGGTGGTGTGGTGTCAGGCTGTATGTGTGTATTGGCTGTGTCTGCTGGTGTAGTGTCTTGCTGTATGTATGTAGTGGCTGTGTCTGCTGGTGTGGTGTCTGGCTGTATGTAGTGGATGTGTCTGCTGGTGTGGTGTCTGGATCTATGTGTGTAGTGGATGTATGTGGTGCGGTGAATGTGGTGTCTGGGTGTATGTCACTGGATGCGGTGGTAAGGGGGTCTAGTGCCTGGTAAGTGGTTGTGTGCCTGTCTTTTTTCTTATGTTTCTGTTGTTAAGGGCTGCACCTGGATGTTGAGGTGGATGTGTGCGTGTGCTTTGGGCAGGTATGGGAATATGGACTGTGGATGGGGAAGAGGCAGGAGGTGGGAAGGAAAGTTGAAATTGGTGGAAGGCTGCTGGGAGTGTGGAAGCCAGATCCTGAAAAGATCTCTGTAGGCCAGACATGTCAGCATGAATGCCTTCTATGTACAACACCATCTGCGTTAAATGGGGGCTTTGCACCTGGATGGCATTCAACACTGTAGTCTGGCCCACAGAGATCAGTCTCAGAATGTCAATTGCCTCTACTCTCAGGGCAACAGGGGAGACAGGGGCAGGGGGTGAGGTGTCTGGTGCAATGGAGACTCCTCCCATTTTAGGGGAGTGGGCCCGGACAGCTGGCTGGGGAGCAGTAGGGAAGGTGGAGGTGGAACAGGGGGTGGCGGGCATCGATGTTGCGGACGCAGGTCAAGGGTGGTCCACCACCACCAGGGAGTGGGCACTAGAGCTTGACTGTGATGATGCTGTTAGTGATGTGTTGTCTGGCTCCTCCATGGCACTCGCATCACCCTCTGGGCCACTGGTTCCCTCTGTGTCTCTGTCATGACAGAAACCACTGAGGCCAGCTGCTTCCCCAACGGTCTTGGCCAAGTATCCTCCACTGCCCTGGGTTTATGCTGAAATAATAGAAATATGTTCATTGCAATTCCGTGACGACACCGGCAAACAGATCAGTAGCAGCACCACCCCTCTCTTCCCCCAGCGCCTTGAGACCCTCGCGGGTATGTAGTGCGCTTTATAAGTGACATGATTGATTGATTGATTGATTGATTGCACAAATCATAACACGTACAAGGATGACTACATTGGCTCCAACATTAGCATGAGCACGTGCATTGTTGCTACATGACCGGTGCACAGTCACACATACTGGTGTCATAACCACAGGTGCTCCAACGGCATATATGACCTTGTCCCGATTCCAGCCTCGTGTGTAGCAGGAGATATCATCACCCTGTCAACCTAGGCCCTTGTAGCATGCTATAGTTACCTGATGCTATCAAATGGGATGTCCACATGGAACGCATTACTACCTATCCACACAAGCCCTGCAATCATCAAATGGTCAGGTGTCCTTAACCCACAACAAGTAGAACTGCTGGGCACCTGCTACAGCTTAGTTGCAGTAATATATGACTACCAAAAAGAAGGTGACATGGAAGTACCGATTCCAAATGTTCACACTTCCCAAGTCACACTTTCACATCTGTCCACTGCCAGTGTCACATGTAGTACAGAAGAGTTGAATGGAGCGAATGTGGCTGAAATTGGTGTGCGATTTTAGCACAAAGAAACATTGTACATGAGTCTGCCTAGAAACATCCCCAGTCAAGATTGGTTCATGTGAGCACACCTTTTGCACATTACAAATGTCAATGCCATTAGAACACTGAAAGTACATGAGGCTTAGAAAATATCCAATCCATAAAGAGGTTTTACTCATGTCGAAAATGGAAGGGGATTCACTGTACCTTCCTTGTCTCGCAAACACAAATACCAATGTAGTACTGAGTGCTGAAACACACATATGACCCCAACATGTCAGCATGTCAATCCCTGATGCATGTCACCAACCGCAGAATTACCCGTTACAAATGCACATGTGCATCACATCGAACTGAATACTCTATTCACAATGGCATGCAAACTCACATTGCCAGATAGCACTGGAAGTCTTTCAACCATATGTGTCATTGCCTCAACAATTTGACGTGGCTAATGACATTCATCA
The DNA here is from genome assembly GCA_963921515.1 of Calotriton arnoldi. Taxonomy (NCBI): domain Eukaryota; kingdom Metazoa; phylum Chordata; class Amphibia; order Caudata; family Salamandridae; genus Calotriton; species Calotriton arnoldi. The sequence goes on from CAWUFW010013217.1 coordinate 103,907, forward strand.
ATGTCACTGGGTATGTGTGACTCACCTACCTATGTCTACACACCCCTGTATGTGGTTACTTCTACTCTGTATACCCATCACAAAATACTATTGTCATGTACATATTGGCCAGCATATAAAATGTGATGGAATCAGAATGAAAACCTTGTAGACCCTCAAATCATGTATGGAACAGTTTTACACATGACAGTGCAACACCTAAAGGTACACATGCCAGCATGTAGGCATCAATACAGATGGCACCAGTGGTGTTAGCCACCTCATGATACTGTACATTACCCACTTACCAAGAGGAAGTAGTGCTCAGTGTCTGCATCCAGAGAGCATTGTATGCCATGACACAAGTAAGTGTACCACCATTAAATGAGACACAGTAGTGAGGGAGCATCACTCCAGACACAAGGATGACAAGGGGCCTGTTTGGGACCACCGTCACACATGACATCGAAAGATAATTTTGCAGCCATGTGGCTGTTCAACTCTGGAAACTCGCATTTGTCTATACTCTGCTTAGTTCCTGGCCACATGGACAATAGTCTACGGTTAACTCCATGCACCTACTACCAGAACTACACATGCAACAACTCTCCCATTGCATGGGAAATGAGACACCATCAAGCTTGATGGTGAAATAGCTGCCTGTAACAAAAGATATACGGTCATGCATAATGTTTCACTCAGACCAATGCTCACCCCTTTCTAGCTTTTGTTGGGCTCTCAACTGCCAATCAAGGTCCGGGTATGCCACCTCCACTATGCTGGCCATTAGGGGGTGGTCAGAGTCATGCACATGCCCCTTCTGCCTTGGGAGGAGAGCCCCAGCTGGACCTTCAGATCTTCCGGATTCAGCGTCTCATGTCCTCAGACCTTTTCCTGCAGTGAACACTGCATCGACAAGTGACCCCCAGGGTCCACCGCTTCCGGGCGATGGCTTTCCGCATGGACACCTTCTGGTGGACATTGACCTGTGGATGCAATAGATGAAGAGATCGAGTAGACATGCAACATATAGGTTATCTGCTAGGGTGACTTAGAGTTTGTAGACAGCTAGCATAACCATTGATCAATATTGCACCAACTACATGTATAAGGCGCACATGCTGAGCACTGCAAAAAGTATTACTACACACTGTTTAACCGGTTGCGTGCATCGGACGGCCCCCGGCCATCCGATGTCACAGTGGGCGTGTGTGGAGGACGGCCGGGGGCCGTCCGAACCACGCCCAGTCATAAATCACCCGCACCGCGGCGGAATTCGCGCCGTGGTCAACGGGTTAAGTTATCTGAGGACTACCCTCAATACTGATTATGTCTATACTGACTGGGCCAGCCCACTGACATCATGTAGCCCTGGGACACACAGCATATGCTCAGAAATGAGTTATCATGTAACACAGCACACCATTGTGTCCTCCTGAAGGGTGCAGTGCTAGTGCATCACTGGATAGACACCTGAACAGTCTGGACAAATTGCTTTATTCAAACAGTCCAAGACATCACTACTACCATTGCGTTGACTACATTCCAAGATTTGGGTCACAGTGAAAGGGCTGGCATGCGTGTTACTGAGAGCTCCCACTCTGAGGATAAGTGGACATGTGATTTTCTCTAAGCCTGGGCGTAAAACTCCGCTCCGCTTGTGGAGTTTGCAGATAAATTCCGCACTTCGCAACAGAGCAGAGGTTTCTTTTTGTTGGCACGCTCGAAATGTCATTTCACGGGGGCGCCATGAGAGACTTGCCAGGCGCTCACTAGCGCCCACAAGATTTTCTCACCACCCACCAGCTCCAGCGGAATTTTGCTGCTGCTTGCGCGGCTTTAAGCTGCACCACCGACTTCTGGTGCTTCTTTTATGATGTATGCGGGCGTGAGTGAGCGCTCTCGACCGCAGCTGTAACCTGGGGAAGATTCTCTCCTCAAGAAGTAGCTAAATCGCCTCAAAAAGACAATTTGGTGTTAAAAACCGTCTCAAATGGACCGTTCTCACAGTGTTTTGGTGCGAGGAGCACTTTTTAAAACCTTTTTTTTCCAACAGGAAGGAAGTGCCCCAGAGTCTCCAAATTCCTGTTCCTTTCCAGTAGGCTACTCCCAATCCTATGTCTATCTCCTGGTCACTTTTCATTTGGATTTGGAGCTGGAAAGATCACACTTGCTGTCTGCTGCATATAAACCATTGGATCTAAGGACTTTGTATTTGAGATTTCACAAGTAAGTTAAAAAACTGATGTTTAATGGTGTTGTTTGTTTGATAGAGGACTTGCACCAGGATTTATTTGTATTTCTATTCAATATTTAAAATGTATTATGGTGGGTAGCCTGCAGTTTTAGTAGGGGCCTAGTTATTTTTTGTATGTAATTTTTCTTCTTTTATGAAAGGAAGAATGTTGCACAGTTCAGTACATTTTCTCCATGTTGTTTTAATAAATTTGCAATATTCATTTAATTCACTATAGAGTTTAGTCCGCCAGTAGGCCCAGTACTAGTAATGGGTGCATGAAACAATTGTTTCTGTGGTGTCAATTGAATTAAAACATCATTTAGCCCATGGATGGCATTGGATTAAATTATGAAATGTGTTTTTTTGGGGGGTATTTCATTATTTTTTCTGCAAACAGTGTATAGGTGGGGTAGTATATTTGATGCATTGGAAGGATGTGTGTTGTTGTAAAAAGATGTAGCCCATTTAACTTTTGTTTTTGGTATTGCTGAATTATTGCTGTTTTCTCCTGTGTTACCATGCCTTCTTTGTCTGGCCTGTGTGTGGGTGTGTTTGCCATAGGCCACCATTTGTTTTTGTTCCCAATGCCATCTGGCCAGGGACCATTATGTATAGTCATTGCCCATAGGCCTGCATGTGTTCTTTGTTTTCCATGCTTCCTGCTTGCTGTTTGACCGTGTGATCGGCGGCCATTTTGTGTAGCCAGCCAGTGTGTTTTTGCCATAGGCCGGCATTTGTTCTTTGTTGTGGCCATGCCTCCCTGCTGGTTGTTTTGAAAATGTGGCTGGTGGCCATTTTGTGTAGGCAGCCAGTGTGCTTTTGCCATAGTCCTGCATGTGTTCTTTGTGGCCATGTCTCCTTGCTTGCTGTTTGACCATGCGGTCGGTAGCCATTTTGTGTAGCCAGCCAGTTTGCTTTTGCCGTAGGCCTGCATGTGTTCTTGTTTATTGTGGCCATGCCTCCTGCTTGTTGTTTGACTATGTGGTGGGGGCCATTTTGTGTTGCCAGCCAGAGTGCTTTTGCCATAGGCCTGCAGGTGTTCATTGTTGTGGCAACTGGCCATGCCTCCTGCTTGTTGTTTGACCATGTGGCTTGTGATCATTGTGTGTGTTATGCTTGAGGCCTAGTAGCTCAATTCTCATACTAATTGTACTGTATGAACAGTGTTTTATATAATATTACATCCTTTTTTTGCATTTTTCATCTGCACCACTCCTTGCCCCCCAAATCCCAGTGGGTTTCAACTTTCATGATAGTACCCTTCCATCGCCAATTATATGTTTTTAATTTTTATTTTTTTGATAATTGTTTTTTCACAAACTTTTTTTATTTAATGTAATTTATTTCAAAATATTTTTACATTTCTTGTATCTGGTTAATTTTTTACTTATGTTTTCAATTTTAAAAATTTTCTTGTTAATTTTTTTAATCAATTGTTTAAAATTTATTTTCACATTTCTTTTATTTCTTTTTTTTTTTTTCTTAGAATTTTTTTAATTTTGTTTAAAAAATGTGTACATTTTTGTACTTAAAAAAAGAAAAAAAACAATTTCCCATTTTCTTGACATCCGATATCAACTCCATGTTTGCTATAGGCGCTCAGCAGCACAACAGCTTTCATTTTCTAAGGATAATTCCATCATCACCTGCACCCCGGAGTGCCACATCAAACTTGATGCACATAAAGCAAACAGTTACATCTGTTTGTTGTTGTTGCTCTTTCTTATCCTACCTGAGTGTACATGAAAGTTTATGTTCGGTGTGGTTTTACGAATGGATACACTGTATTGTTAATTATTTATAACTTAAGTAACCACACTAAATGATATTGTTTGCTTGTACTACTAATTCAACTGCAACATTGCCATGTTTCACTGATTTTCTTCTTGCTTGTTTGCTTTTAGGTGCACAAGAGAAGAGACATCACCCCCAGTACTGCCAGACAGAAGGCCTGTGCACGGCATGTGAAGCTAAGTGCCACTGTAGAAGCCTAAAACAAAATCCTAAACCAATCATACCAACTCTCTGTCAGCACATAAGATGAATAGAATTTCTTACAGGTCAACAAAAAAAGGCAAATACATGCAGCACGGAGGCAGTCAGCATATGAATGTCCGAAGAGGGGAAGTTTCTGACAGCTTTTATTGATACAAACCACAGAAGGAAAGAACGTCCAAATGCATGTAGTACAGATAAGGCATTGAATATTTGTCCAATCAGAGGAGGCCTAAGCTTCGTGATACCTTTTATGGTCTGAGATATACTGTAGCTGACCACGTGTCCTGAGTACGTGACACTTTGGGACTGTCCAGCCTAATGAAATATACCAGCCTTAGCACTTTTCCATAGAAATGATTACAATATCTAGCACGTAGCAGTGTTACTTCTTAATATGGTATGCTGAAGCGCTTGTGGCTAAGCTAGCATCATGTACTGTTCGAATGTGGTTCTTGAGCAACCCTTGCGTTGCAATTGCATCTTTCTTTCTGCGCCATGGAAAAGTGTAAGCATTTGTCTAATGATTTTGTGTCAACTTTGTACAGGCCTGTAGATTAGACATTTGGTATCAACTCACAAACATGGTTTCAACACCACTGCCAGCTTCAAGATGACGCCAAAGAAAGGTGCTGCCAATCATGTGGCCTGAGGAGAGGAGAACAAGAAAGAAGTGCCAACCAGAATCTTTTTCGGCAAACTTTTGCCTGCTGCACCCGTCTCCGGGGAGCAAACTTGGAGCACCACTCCCGCATCAGAGGCCCCACCCCAACCTAGGCCCAAGCCCATGTCTGGCACAGAGGCAGACACTTTATTCACAGCAACACCGATGAGCAGTGACGTTGAATTGGACTTATCTCTTTCACAAAATAGTATCCAATCGTTGGCGTAAACTCAGCTAAGTGGACAACAACAGCTGCAACCAACAATAGTCGTTCCTCCTGAAGTAGAAGCACTTCAGGAGATGGAGCTTCATGCTGGGGAAGTAGAAGAAACCCCTCTCTCAGAAGATCAATTGTCTTCCAGTTTTCCTGCAAGAAAAAAGAGGGGTAGGGGTACTCCACCATCTTCTTCTCCAAGGCCCCCCATCTGTTGATCAAGACTCCACTTGGATGACGTCTTAGTCTGAGACACGCCAGAAGAGACTAGTAAAAATGAAGGTTCCTGAACGCATTAGAGTTATGGATGAAGAAGAGGAGGATGATGACAAGCTAGTCTTCATGGATTTTAGCCCAGCCCCACTGGAGATCAACGCTACCCCAGCTCAACCTGTTCTGACGGATGTGGCACAGATACCACTACTACCAGCTTCCATAATTGCAAAGCCCCCGCAGCGACCTACATCCACAACCATCTCAGTAGAAGTAGGCACTGCACAGAGGCAAACCTCAAAATGTCCACCTACCGCCACTTCTTTTGGCATTGGCACTAGTGTCAGAAAGTGGACCTTCCCAGTTTGGGACTTCTTTACGGTTAGCAATAAGGAGCTGAACATTGCCATATGCTCCATTTCTGGAGCAAATGTTAGTGTAAGCTTGGTATGAACTACGGCACTGGAGGCCAAACAACCTATTTGAGAAACTACCACACAATCCGCTGGGAGTAGCACTGTAGCGGCTAAAAAACTGCAAGTGGTGTTGGTGAAGGGGATAAGAACAGGGAATCCGATCTGAACACGGTGGAGAAGAGGGTGACATTTTCATTACGCAAATAAGCCCTCTCTCCAGTAGTGCAGTAGTATCGCCCACATCAGCAACATCTCAATGGCATAAGACTCAGGACGAGACACCAAGGCAAGAGCATACAGTGACTGCCCCGCTGAGATGCACATCCCGATGCAATGACTAAAAGAGGTGTCTGAAATGTACACAGGTGTATATGAAAAAAGATGCAGATGAATTGGTGGAGAGCTTAATCCTTATATGTTAAAACAAGGTTGCAAAGAGACTGTGCCATTCAAACATTACATCTGTGCCACAATTCTTGATCCACAGTACAAACAATTACTGGCCACTTTCATTCATTTATTAGATGGGGATTTTTCAAACTACAAGACGTGGATTGCTGAGCAAGCCAGCGACCTAAAAAAAGAGCTGCTGGAAATTTGAGACCAAATCCAGGGCACACGTTCTGTGGTGCAACCTTCAAATTCAGAGCCTGAGGGCAGTGCTGTTGGCTCACAGCAGCCCAGACTGACAGCAATAGCACCAGCAACAACAGGAACAGGAGCATCGCTCCAAAATCTGCATTTCATTGGTTTCTGAAGGCGGGGCTTAAGTCCAGTGCAGAGGCGAAGGCAAAAGAGGTCGAGCAAGGTAGAGCACCAATGACTATCCAGAGGATGGTCCAGGTCTATCTGGATGCCACAACAGAGGTCTATTTTGATACCCATTGGTGTATTGGTATGGGAAGAGGTGCCAATGGTCAGTGCTTAGCAGGCTGGCAATAAAGTATCTGGCTTGCTCAGTAGTCTGTGCTTCCGCTGAGCGTGTGTTTAGTGCAGCTGATAAGTTGTTACAGTGAGAAGGACCAGTCTTTCACCCCAAAATGTGGAGAGATTAACTATGATCAAAATGAATCAGCACATTATACCACCGAATGACACCATACCTGAAGTACGACAGGAGGAGGATGAGGGTGACTGGTCCGACTCAGGTCATGGTAGTGTGTTAGCTGATCAACTTCTGGGTGAACCACCACAGTTTGAGGACAAACTCTACTTCCCTGTCTACTGAGTAGGCCTGGGCCACCATAGAACTTTCTATTTCCGAATGCTTTGACAAAAAAAAAAAAAAAAGGATATAGCTTGGGGAACATTATAATATTTTGTTTGTTTGTGTCTCACTGACTAATGCAGAACCAATGTTTTAGACACATGTATGGCCAGATTAGACTTAGACCATTGTGCAGTGAAGGAGCCTACCCCCCACCATTCCCTTCAAGTACATTGGAGAGTCTATGCATGCTGCCATCCTGTGCCTATCCTTTCTTTAATCCCCTAGAAAGACTGCCTCAGAACATTTCATTTATAAGACTGGCCATTGTGTGCTTTGTGAATCAAAGAGGATTGATAATGTACCACCCTGCTTGAATTGGAGCAGGTAAGGAATGGACTAATTAGTGATGTATGAGTGTTTGTTGTTTGTGAGTGTTGAGATGTTTCATGTGGTAGAAGACAGTGAGAGTGGGCGTTTAACATTAATTATTAAGCTTGATTGTGTTTGTGATGATTTACAATGTTGGTGGCTTATGGGCAATCTGATCATTTTTTCCTGAAGATGATTTTCCTCTTCCCCTTTGAAAATTAGTGAGATGTGTTTGCCGCGTCCACACTGCTTTGTTTTCTGGTTCACACTCCTCAAAGACCCAACCAGTCCCTTTAGCTAACAAACACAAATCTAGTCTACACAATAAAATTACTCAATGTTTCTCTTGTTGTTCATCAACAGCATTGTTCTACAGGTCGATCTCTCTTATTTGAATTGGGACTGGAGTCAGTATGGAGTTGGACATATTCGTTACTCGGAGTCAGGAGGATGATGGAAGGACTCAGGTTGCGACTACTTCAACAACTGCCAAAAGAAAAATGTTATCAACTTCACGAAAACAACATGGTGATGACTCTAAGAATCCTACTCAACTCTTTGGTCTGGTGAGAACTGTGTTGATTACTTGATTTGGGAAAGGCAATGCTGCTGAGTGTGTGTGCTGGATGGCTCAAATTTGAAACTATGTGGTGGTTGGGTGGGGGGGCCTGTTGTTGTAGGTAACTGGAGACAGACGTGATGATCATCACATTATGCACGCGCTAGGCTACATATTATGATAATGATAATTACAGTTGCGAGTCTGATCAGCCCGATACGTGCAGCCACTAGTCTGTGATTGTTGGTTGTTGTAATTGTTCTCACCTAATTGATTGCACATCACTCATAAAATGAATGATTGAAAACGACTATTCTCTTGCTCAGCCTCTGAGTCATCTTGGTGCACTCCTCATGAAGTTTACCTTCTGTCCTTTTCCTTGATTCTGCAATATCATTTCTGTTTTACGATCCCCAGGCTTTCTCTTCTCCTGCTCAAAAGTAAAAAGCACCATAAAAATCAAACTTACATTACCGGACTGCTTCAGCCAGGCACTCAACATTGACAGAAAATCCAAAAAGAATGAAGATGCACCTCCCAATTTGGCAATACAGTATCATTTTCTTTTAATAATAATTTTCTAGAACTTAGAGTGTTGTTCAATTTACTCCTACATAATTTGTATTTACTATTTTTCAAACCTAGGTGACAGAACCTTTAAGTTAACTTTGTCATAGTCATTCCTTCATTTCCTTTTCTTCCCACAACAGACTGATGATGGTTGGCTGCTCATGGCCCAGATGAATATTGTCTTTGTGTATTGTTTGTCTTTGTCACACCATTCCCTAAATCCCCTTTCCCATTCATTCATCAAACCCCTAACCCTCTTCTCCCAGGCTTTGTGATTTATTGAGGTGTGACTTAATAATTTACACTATTAATTGATCACACACTTGGTGAGGCGGATGTGGTGGAAGCAACACCAACTCAGTGCTGGATGTTCAGTTCTAATTCTATTAGCCCACACTGGACCCATTTACCCGCCCTTGCATAAAAAGTGATCGATATTTTAGATGTAGAAGAACATCATTTATCAGCATCCGGTATTGTGTGTTGTGTTATGTAAACGCTTAATCATGTCCACTCCAGACTTTGAGTTCTCTTCACGATTATTGTGTAACTTCTGTTTTAATCAAAATACTAGCTCACCATTGCTCTGAATAATTTAGTATTGCTTGTTATATCTTCACTATCAGGGATTATTTGTTGTGTAGTCTGTAAAGCTATGATATAATAATATATAACCTACACTAGCTCTGTTTTATGTCAATTTAGTTTCCTGCGATGAATAATCCTTCTGATTAAAATCCTACAGTTGGAGCTCACCTAGGTGGGAGTGGGACCTTGCTTCTGGTTCCTTCACTGTTAGTGTGCTAGCCTGAACTACTACTACCATCATGGCACCTTGGGAAGCCCTGTAGCCCTCGCTTCACCTATTTGGTAAGAGAACTATGGAGCGTTGTTCTAATAAGTTGATGGCAATATATGGAATGGCAACTGCCCCCCCATAGTGGTCAATATAGCTGCCAACTGAAGAGACTAGGAGAGTAGTAGGACAAGGGAACCATGTACCTAACTGTTCTACACAATCAGAAAATTTTGAAAACAGGTTGAACTAAAAGGCAGCAGTGAAAACACCCTCAAAATGATTTGAGGCATAAATAACGTAATGTAAATATATATTACCCAAGCAATAAAAACCCACCCTTCAACCCACAACAATTGGCCCACCCCTCTCCCCAAACAAATCTCCCCGTTCCCAACTTTTGCGCCACCAAAATGTCCCTCATTGTCCAAAAAAGACAGTCCAAACTGTCCCACTCCTACCTCTCACATTCTAACCCTCCACCCACAACAATTCGCAATCACCAAAACAAAAGTTACCAAAGAGGCAGAAGGACACTACACACAGCGGGCAAGGCCCAGGAGCTCGTTTGGGTGCCCGTCCATCTAACTTTGATGGGTTTCTATCCGTGCCAGCCTCAACAGAACGTGGTGTTGGAAAGTGCTAGCTGGGGGGGCAGCAGTGTTGAATTAGCGGCTGCCGGTGTTGAGAGGCTGGAGGCACAGGCGCCTGGCTGGGACTCTGGGCAGCTGCCTCCTCGTCCTCCTCCTCCAGGGCCACCAGCCTGTATCACCTCTAGCTTCTGTTGCAGCCAAGTTGCTATATCCTGACAGATGGACCATAATCAGGGTAGCTAGAAAGAAAAAAGTTTGATTACAAACAATGCTCTGTGCAAAAAACTTGTTTAGAATTATGTTGTGTGTGGCACAGTAGCAATACATTGATGGTCCCCTAGGGCCATTCGATTTGATGTGATTAGAGTCACAGCCATTACCCACACATGCCTCACATAAAACTAAAGGCAAATGCACTAACTGTCTGAAAGAAGTTAAAGCAGAATAAACACAACAGCACACCAGTGTAAAACAACAGTTATTTTCTTTTCTTTTGCATGGATTTCCTAGCAAAAAGTACCTCATCAGACACTTTGTGTGGAAAAATAAAAATAACCTCTCATTAATGAGGAAGGCATTATACACTATGGAATACAAATATTCATTTTCTTTTCTTGGTGTGCTAAATTACTTATGGAGGTATGCTTGCTCAGTTGGCGCTCTAATTGTACTCGTTAGTTGTACTTTGCTAGTCTCTGCAGTCTGCAGCTGGGGCAGCTGTAATAGACAATTATCTTATTCCAATTGTCCTGCTCTACTCCAAAATTACTTTCAATTTTACCCTAACTACAAGGTAGATGAATAATATAAATGATACAGGTCAAGTATAAAATAAATAAATTTTGCAAACATCCTGTCTGCATAAGTAGACAGTGGGAAAAGTGATTTGCTGCAGGACAGGGAAAGGATTAAGGAATGGGATATAGCTTTGGCACATTCGTCACAGACTATCCCATTCGTAGAGTCAAGCAATTATCTTTTCATTATTGCATTGTTCTTTTAGTATTCTCAATCTTCACCCTTGGCTTTGATATGCACCATTTAAGCTTTACATTCTCTCATGCAGTCTTTTATCATATAAAACCATCCATCCATATATATATATCCAATCTATCCATCCAAACATGGCTCCCAATGAACCTTTCACCAACATTCATTTACTCACCCATGCATCCTTTCACCCATTCACCCATCCTGCTTTGCCTTCAACCCACCCGAGCATTCCTTTCACCCACCCAGGCAGGCATCCTTTCACCCATACCCTTTCACCCACCCAGGCAGGCATATTTTCACCCATATACCCTTTCATCCAACCTTCACCCACCCATGCATCTTCCTATTACCCAATTATATGCATCCTTTCATCCTCACATCCTTTTCACTCATATTACATACATTTCACCCATCCTTTCGCCTGCCATCCTTTTTTCCCTTTCCCATTAACCCATCACTGTTAAAGTTTATCTATGAACCTTTGTCTGCTGAGTTGCAGATAGAAGAGGCCATAAATACTCAACTCTCTCTGTATCTGCTTAAACGGGGTATTCAGAAGCCAACACCCTTGTAGTGAGGATATTACTAATTGTCAATAAGCAAGCAACATACCTTACCACTTCCCACCCTGCCGCCGCTGGGACTCCCCCTTCATTGACCGCTGCCACGTCCCCTTCACTGGCGCTCTCACTGCCGGCCTGGGCACTGGTGGTCTGTGCGGCTAGAAAAAAAATAACACATTTTAGATGCCAGATAAGCCTTCCCCGATTAATTTTTTTATTAAAACAGCAACCACTAAACATCGCTACAGTTCAGTTACAGTATCTTCTATCAAAATATCAAGTTAGGCATTTTGTTGTTTGGCAATGTTTGAAAAGGCAGGTAGTCGAGCCATCCAAAAACTTTTTGTAATGGAGGGGCAGAGCTATCATGAATCTGAGTCATTGAAGCTCAATGAAGTGGTGCAATAATTGGTCAATGAAGGACATATGGTCTTAGTTGGCAAATGCAATGGGGCCGTCCTCCTCATACTTCCAGCCATACTGCACTGTCATCAACTGCTGGTACACTATGATAATAATATATATACAACATTGGAGGGTCCAACAGGGCCACTCTTTTGTTTTACTGTTTAAGCAAGAAAAAGAATGCCTTCTCAACTAACATGTGTAGAAATACCTTACTTGGGCATGCCATCTTCACAGTTGACTTAAAATAGGTTATCTGAGTCTTAGAGTACCACCTGTCCACAAGATATGTAAGGGGAGAGGGAAAGCTTACTGAAAAAGAAAAAGAAAGGAAGCTACAGACAGACTGTTTGAAGTCAAGTGTAGAAACTTGAATATATCAAATTAGCAGATAGGATAATGCAGGGATATTGGAGAATTTAGGAAACAGATAAAACAAAGAGGAGTTGGGAAAAAATTAGGAGACAGGTACAGTAAAAAGGAGACATACTTCTAAATATGGAGCGGCCAACAGAGCCATCTGCAGCGGCACTCGTGGAGGCACTTCCAGCTTCCTCACTCGCATCGGTGATATCCCTCTTGCCCCTTGAAACTGATATAAGAAATATACAAAATAAAAAATAAAAGATTAGTGGTACAGTTAATAATCTCCCCAAAACCTTTTTGACAGGGAAAGGCAAACGCAGTAACATTGAACTTTTCTAAATCAGATCTCCTATTAGTATCATGGACCTCTTCCTAATTTCCTAAACCTAACCCTATTCCAGATTTCCTAAACTATATTTTGGAACTACTAATAAATTGCAACAAATGATCTCTTTGCTTCTCATCTCTCATTCTCAATCTCTCAGTCTCAACCCCCTTAGATGGGCCAACCCAGTCTGCATTTTTTTCAAGGTATAGATGCATGCATAGTTGCATACTACACATCGTTAAGAAATTGCCTGGGGTTGGGACTGTACGAGCTACTAAAAAGAGCACAATGAAGTGAGAGAACGCTAAACCACTAACACTAATAACTGCCACTATCTCAGTGACAGGACAGTGGAGTCTCTGCATGACTTCTTAAATAATCAGCCCAAGCGAGCACCAACGAGTAGGATTAAGTAGCACCACTGAGCACCTGTCTAGATGATGATTACATAATATTTGTACCATAAACTTCACTTACCTAAGTGTCGGCAGGCAGCATGCTTGCTATTTGGGAAAAAAATATTAGCATAGAATACAACAAAAAAATAACTATTACTTACTGAGCCCCGCAACCCCCACCCCCCACAGGTTTAGCAGGTACTGGTCCCTATCCATGATGTTGGCTCACCGATGTGTAAGCTGCTATAAGGTGCGCCGGACCTCAGAGCTGCATCGCATAGCCTGGCGCACTCTCTCCCAGCGCTGCTGATGCTTCCAGAGGCCGTATCCGCTGCCAGGCCTGCCACCTGCTGCCAGGGTGAAGGAGAGGTGGCACTGCACATAAAAAATTAGCGCAGCCACCTCCACCTCCAAAAAAATGTCACAAGGCTGCACCCCTTCACAGCGCCGCCAACTGCAAGGTAAGCGGCTAGTGTTATGAGTGGTTTGGGGGGCCTGGCATTGCTGCTCCCCTGCTCTGCCTTGGCTCAAGGTGGAAGGAAGAGAAGAAAGTGAAACAAGAAGGAAAAAGAAAGAAGGAAGGAAAAATAATAAGAAAGTAAATTGAAAACTAAAAAAAGTACAAAAGTCATGCAAAAACACACAAAAAATTTGAAAAGATAGATTAAGAAAGCATTCAAAATGTAGGCCCCAGCACCATAAACAGAGCAAAAACAAGATGGCTGCACCCATGTAAACCATGTGGTGCTGTTCACGTGTGATTTACGGCGCAAGAAAACACTTCACATTACATATGATGTAAAAAGTCATGTGAACGAGCGCTGTGAGCAACTCTGCCTGCTCGTGGAACTCCGTTCCGTGTAGCGCTGTGGAGTTTTTGGGCCACTTCGTGGAGTTCCGCGTAGTGCCACTACGCACACTTCACCCGGGCCTAATTTGTCTCATTTGGACATCATACTACATCTACATGTGTTTCTGTGGGAAGTCCTGGTATCACGGGACACAATGTATGCCATATGTGGCATTGTATATGGGAGGACATCAGCATACCATTGTACATACTTCACAATTTCTCATTCTTACATAGATGATGTTGCACTACTGAACCATACTGCAGAAGTAACCAACTATCTGCAGTATACATGTTTCACATGAGCAATGTTTCTGTACAATACTAGCATCACTCATAGGACAGTAAAATCCCAGACATGTGGGAGTAAGGTGCCTGTCCTAAGGCAATTTCACACAGTGATAGTATGGGTCCGTGGACAGTAGTCTCGGGTCTGGGGATCTCATTATGCCCCATACCAACTATAGAAATACTAGGTGCATTTAGGTCAACTCCTGGTCCTGTGACACTAATTTAGAATACATCTGAGGATCAGCAGATCTATAGCCAGATAGCCACATTATATCAGCCTCAGCCTGGGCCATTGACCATACAAGGCAGAACTCATTGTCAGGGTTTGCTCTCTGCAGGACGAGCATACTGTTCCCACATGACCATCATATGCCCATATTTTCCATACCTAGCAGTACATCTTGTGGCCATTCTATATATGACATGAGAATTGTGGGTCATTCTGAAGGGGTATGTGAGGTGTTGGTATCCTCCAGACAACAGTTTGGTGAGGCCTTATGTGTGTTGAGTGATATGTGGGACTGTACACATATCTTACATCATTATTTTGCTCGTGGACTCTGCGATCGATTGCTCCAGACTGACTCTTTCGCTCCGTGAGTGTGCATCAGTGTGTGCTGGAGGAGTCAACGGAGCTACTGCTGCTGTTGCCAGGGATCCGTGCTGGGGAAGTAGTGGAGTGAGCCAGCGGGACAGTAAGACAGCGGCAGCGTTGGTGGTGGCGTTTTGGGGTGCCGCATGCTCCGGAGCCCCCGGTGCAGGAGTGGAGTCTGGGCGCCACCCTTGGGGCAGCAAGGGAGTGACCAGCTCCCTCCCACTTGCCCGGTCGACGTCCCCTTCCAGCTTTCACCCAGCCCAGCTCAACTTGGAGAAACGCAGGCTGGGGGCCCATTCCGGGACCATCTGGCCATCCATCACCCCCGGGGGAGCAAAGAAAGCAAAGGCAGTAAATGCAGCTGAAAGGTACAGTGGTATCCAGTGGTGACCAAGTGCTTTAGAGTGTCCCCAGGCACCGCCAACAACCAACACAACGAGCTCCGCGAGAGCCGTATCCGGCTCTCGCAGAGAGTGAGCCCCGGCGTGCAGCAGAGGTGGCCCGGCTAGGTCCAGGTGCAGCCTGCTGCTTGACCGGTCAAGTCCCACTCGCCAGAGCTCCAGCCGCAACTCATCTGCGCAGAGTTTCACCGGAAGTCTTCACCGCTCTGCTCGACTTATTTCTGAAGATCAATGGGCCAGGAGGGGCCTACCTCTGCTCAGGTAACAGGGGCTATGAGGGGTTGGAATCTCACCCCCAAAAGAGGGCAATCAAGCAACATTAACAAGCCACGGCTGCAGCGTAACACCCCCTGTGTAAAAAACCCAAGTTCCCCAGTCCTCCGACCCTTCAGAAATCTGCAAAAATCTGCAAAAATCTGCAAAATCTGCATAAATCTTTTAAGTCTCGGAAAGCCGGAAGGAACCTAGGAAAAATCTTGGAAAAATCAGCGAGGGCTGGAGAGGGTGGCACAAACAGCGCAAAACAGCACATACACAGAGAGAGCAAAAGAACAGAGGGAAAAGGAAAAAAGAAAAAAGGGGCTTCAGAAATTAGTAATTAGCAGTTAAAAGCCAGAAGAGGCAGGTAGAGCACAAGCCTCTATCTCCAAAGTGGCGCAACACGGCTCCGGCACAGCACAGTTTTGACAGCATAAGGGGGCCGGCAAGATAAATAAAAACAAAAATCTAAAATAAGGAAAGGAAAAGGTGACCAAAAGAAAAGGAAACAGAAAGTGACTATTACAGCATGCAAACAAGCAAAGATCAGGCCCACCTATTCAAAATATAAGGGCCACCAGGAACCTCAAGGAGCCTTAAGGGCCGCAAAAGAGATAAGATCCGGAAAAGAGAGACGGTCGGTTACATCCATACTTAGCAAAAGAAAGAAGAAGAGCAAAGGCCTCTACGAGATCTCTAACAATGAGAACCAAACGATGGAAGAGAGTAGTGTAGTTCCTATTTCCCTAATAGGCTCTGCGCATTGGAATAATATATCCTATAGATTAGACATAGGACTGAGGTCAGTATGTCCCTATCAAGTATATTAAACTTAATTACTTTGTGCCAGCTAACTCAGAGGCCACTAGAAACTCCTTGTAAACAAGAAGGGAGTAGTTTTTGGCAACCGCATAAACATGACAACTTTGTTTCCTTTAGAATCGGAACGCTCTCAGAATCGTGGAAACAATAGATAACAGTTTCACTCAGCTAATCGTGCATGCTTAGTTTCTTCAGAGTTACACAGAAAGAATAGACGGGCGTTTCAATAAAAGGATTTATTGAACAGTCTTGTTTCTCGTGTAAGAGATATGAGCTGTTATGATCACAAGACAATATGCGAGATATATAATGTACAGCGTAAGCAGTTGAAAGAAATAATACTGCGCTAGCATTATTTTTTAGCTATGACACATATATTCATATACATAAATAACATAAGCTAAAAATGCGAGTACTCATAAGATGCTTCTCTAACTAGTTCTACCCCAGTGTACCTAACCTAAGTGTAGTGCGAGGTAAGAAGTAGGTGATATATTCTATAGTATGGTATGCTATAGTATGCCAAGTCTCTGGTATGCCAAGAGTCTGGTATGCCAAGAGTCCCTCTAGGTTCTAGTCAGCTCCATACCTTGAGAATGAGAGAGGTGGGAATCTCCTTCCGAGTCTCGAACTCTAACACCCCGCAAAGGGAGTCAGAACACTGGGAGCTGGATTCTCTGTGAGCAGGGATGACATCGTCTCTTGTCAGTGCGTCAGGCCAGGACACGGGCTCCTCTAAAGTCGAGGTCTCCTCCTTCTTGCTTGGGCAAGGGAAGGTATATTTATACCTGGTAGGTGCCTTGGAATGTTAGCATTGATGTAAAGTCGGGCAGAGGAAGACGTCAGGAATGAACCCTTAAGGTATAGCGGTTCATGCATAATAAATGAGTTCTTGGAGAAATCAATAATCCTGTGCTAGGGGAACTCCCAAGAGCTTAAGGGTCTGGTTTCTAAGAACTCGTTGTGACGTTAGGGTGGACGGATGTAAGTGACCATGCCTGTATTTGGATAGCATGGCTAATGCCTAAATAAGGACTGGGCTCTTATGCCTATATAAGGGCAATGCGAATTGTGCCTATATAAGGACATGTTTCAGGAAAACCTATATACGGACACCTAAAGCGGAATACAACACCCACTCCACTTTCGAATGAACGATAATACTAAATGCTAAACATTAAACTGAGTACCACATGTTGCTAAAAACATTTCTAAAAGCACATTAAAAGAAGTTTAAAAGTAAACTGTTGAATGCAATAGGTACTGTACATTTTAAAGCATTTTTCTCATTTCATTCTAAGCATATATTGGAAATAAATGCAACATGAATGAATAAACAGAAATATACACATATGACGAAATGGTTGACAAGTTTTCAAAAATCAAAGCCATTGCGTATCATGGTACTAAATGAAATTGCAATAAAATAAGGTGACAATGTGTCCCTGGAAGTATTCAAAGAAGTCCGTTTTATATGAAAAGTTCTACTGTAAGCAGATTTAGTTGCCATGTATTTTCAAAAATAGAGAAAAAGAAAAAGTTCAATTTTAGGAAGAGTTCCAAGTTTTGTTCTGTTTTGAAAATATGGAGGCCAAATTTAATTGCTTCCCTGGTACATTGTGAGCCGAATCAAAGTCAGTGTATGAATCTGGTGTAAACATGAAATCATCTATTTCTGTAGACAAAAGATCGACTACCGATGTCGGTGACAGGTGGAATACCTCATTTAGAAGGTTAACTGCACAGAGATGTGAAGCATCGCCTTCAGCATAGGATGCCGCAGCAATGTTCGCGTCCGTTGTTACCTGTGTGCCTGTTGATCCATCTCGTACCTCAGCAGCAGCAGGAAGCGTCTGTGAGATCTCAAGGAATGCCGTCATCAGGATTGGTAGCCTTTGGGGACAACACAGAGCATGGGCCGTTATCGGGTCCAGCAGAGTATCGATATCCATTGGCATGACTGATGGGAGTGTTAGACAGGTGTCTAGCATGCATTCTTCACCACAAAGCAGGCAGCGTAGAACAGGTAAGATGCAATCTTGCCAGATTGGTCTAAATGACAGAAACCATGTTGTATTAAGTTCTCGTAGACGAGGTATGCCCAAAAGTTGCACTATGCGCTCACGGCACTTCCGTTCTAGGAGAGCTTTCTCCAAATTGCTGGGAGTGACGCCGGTGGATAGGCTTGCCATAGCGTAGCAGTAGGAATAAAAACAGGATTCCCGCAACCAGTGCTAGAATTAATGGCACACCACCAAACACCGAATGTGCGAAGTTTGGAATGATTCCGAGGACTGCCTGAAAAGGTGTTAACAGTCCTGAACAGATGGTCTTAAATGCATGTACAATCCCGCTCGTATCATGTTTAAGATACGTCCCATCATTTCTACGAAATGTATAGGGCAGTTTGTATGAATTAAAGCCTGTATCTCAGCCGAAGTCCTTGCAATTTGTAAATCATAAGTTTCTTTGGCCGAGGTCAAAGGCACGGTTTGTTGCAAAAGCATGGCTTTCATTCTGCTTAGAGTATCAAAACGTATAAAAGAAACATTCAATGAAGGCCATAGAGGCGACTCCCTGACTGTGTCTATTGGGGGGAACAATACTTGCATACAACAAGTAACCCTGGAGCCGACCGTTACCAGATATGGGATGCCTGGCAACATGCCACAGCAACTCTGATCATTCAACATGAGGTAACTCCCATTAGAAAGTTGGCCAAACGTTGGATTAATCACAGTAGCTGGTGTACCCTGCTGGTGGCAGGACAAGTTTGCCACAGAACCATTACAAGCCCCGTGTAAAGAAATGTCCTGATATATGAGTGAACCGCTCAGTGCATTTTCACAGTGTGTACCGCTTAGAAACACTTCACGATCCCACTCCAACATCTGTATTCGTAAGGTAAATCCCAGGATGTCTTAATGTACTCCTTACCCAACCTTTCATATTTGCCTGCTTGCATTTGTTTGAGGCAATACTGAAAATGAAAAGTAGTGACAGGCAGAGTTATTTTGCCATGAATAAGCCATTCTGTAGCTGGTTTTTCTGCTACCGTAAATGGTCATTTTTCCAGTTTTTCAATGCTCAGCACTGTATACTTTGCTCCCCTTTGTGCCAGTTCGATCTGTTTATCCGTTAGATTGTATTCGGCAAACAGAGACGACGTCTTGATAAAACGCCAAGGCACATAGCCTGCACGCAAAGATTGCAGCGTCCAGCTTAATAACATAATAGAACGTAACTGAGATTGGCCTTGTAACATGGCTAAATCTTGTTCCAGTATGTCAATAGCAGAGGATACAATGTTGTCCAATGAATAAATTCTGGATGACAAGGTTGTTAACCCATTGTCGACCACAGTGAGAGATTTCTCTAAGTTAATACGATCAAGTTCACGTATTCTTTCTGCGGCCTCTGCCTGTGAAACCTTCCATACTTCATTATAAGCAGCATAAATGCCGGCATATATGAAATGTTTTTGATGCAGTTTTCTTGGTCCTAGCAAGAATTCCCTAAGGTCTGCGTCTTCTTTTTTTAAGTTTTGAAAACCTTTATTAGGAGTATAAGATGTCGTCCACAGCAGAATGCCTACATCCCTGAAAGGGCCGGCATAGCAAGACGATATACGAAGATTTGCTACAGGTAGGAGGGGATAACACAGCAAGCCGCCTACAACCACATCGGGCCGGCCGCGTCAGATGGGACAAGGAGCGTTGAAGGATCATATATTTCTCTGTAGGCACGTGATTTTGAACAACATCTTATAAAGAATAACCTTTCCACTCTCGCGTTGTGTGCACTTTATACATAGTTTGTTTGGTATGACGTATTCTGTACATGGGACTATGGAGTAGTGTGTCTGGATGACCCAACGCCTTCTATACATAGTGTGTGTCGCGCTGGGTGGGGGATCTTTTCTCTTCAGTTCACCTCATGCCGTTGGGGTAGTATGGGGAGGGGTCGTGGAGTTTGTGCTAGCGGTGTGTTCCAGTAAGTATGTTTGCAGAGGTGCCCAGATATTTCGTGAACGGGAGGAGGGGAGGTAGAAGTTCCGCGTACGTGTGTAATTGTTCTTGGCAATAGATAAGGTCCCGAAGCCAGTCCTTAAATTTTGGCACTCTCCCCCTACCCCATCTGCAAGCGACCCTTCTCTTGGCGAGGAGGAGTGCAAGGGATGTGTATCTACAGATTTTGGCAGCAAGAGGTTCAGTGTAGCCTAAGAGTGCAGTCAGGGGATCTTCGGGAACGTGCAGTCCCGTCATTTGGTCCAGTGCTGCAAGTACCTCCGTCCAGAAGCGATGGACGGGTGGGCAGTCCCAGGCTATGTGTTGAAAGTCAGCCCCCTCACTGCCGCATCGATCACATCTGTCATTGTCCCGGAGTCGCAGGTGGTGTAAGCGCGCTGGTGTGTAATAGAGACGATGGACAAATTTGTAATGGATGATTCGAAATTTGCTGTTGGCGGAGATATCTCCCGTTTGTCTACAACAAAAGGACCATTGTTCCTCAGTCAAAGGATGTCCCAGTTCTATTTCCCATCTGGCCTTAGCTAAAGGGGGTTCATATTCTCTGTTTTTCTGTACTGTGCGATATAATAGTGATATTACATGGGAAGGGGCGGTTTGTTGTTGAAGGGCGTGCAGGGGGGACATGATGGGGGGCTCCTGAGGGAAGCAAGGAGTGAGGGCTTTCACATCTTGGCGCAGTCTGATGTAGTAGAATCGCTCTAGGGGGGAAGGGGTTGTGGAGCCAAAGAATTCTTCGCTCGTGCGGAATTTGCTCTTATCGTATAGCTGCCCCCAGGTTTGTATGGACAATTTGCGAAGGAGTCTGCGACAACCACCCTCCTGTGTGACCGGGATGTCTTGTCTGCTGGCAAGGGGTAGAAGGGGGGAGTATAGCAGGGCGCTTCGTGTAAGATTCGCTAAATCTCGCCATGCGCTGGTGGTGCATTGGACGGTGGTGAAGGCAAGGCGCCGCGGGACTGCGGGGGTGCTCAAGTAGGCAGTGCTTGGAATAGGGTTCATATATCCGTCTTCAATTGCCAGGTGTGGCATATAGGAGGGGGTGTATCCAATATGAGGCGAAGTGGGCTTGGGCGCAACTAAAGTATAGGTCTAGGTCTGGTATTTCGAATCCGCCCTCACTGAAGAGACGCGTAAGGGTGTCCCAGCGTAGCCTAGCCTGTTTACCTCCCCAAGTAAGCCTAATGAGTTGGCTCTTGATGGTCGAGAAAAAGTGTCGGCCGGGGGCATAGGGAATGTTTACGAACAAATATAAATGCTTGGGCAGTATTACCATTTTAATAAGGGCGGCTCTGCCCGCCATGGACAGTGGCAATGCAATCCACCGTGTGATTTTGTCCATCAGTGAGCTCAGTGCACATCCATAGTTAGCCCTCATTAGTTCCTCTCGGTTGCGGGATATTACTATGCCTAGGTAAGTGAGTGTGTCTTCGCACCATTTTAGGGGATAATCCGGTACAGATCTGGGAGTGGAGTCGGTGAGGGGGTAGATTTGGGATTTTCCCCAGTTAATATTAACTCCGGAGAGATGTCCGAAGAGGATGAACAGTCTGAGGATGGGATTCAGGCTCACCTCTGGGTTCCGCAAGTAAAGGGTGAGGTCATCTGCATATAAAGAGATTAAGATTTGCCTTTCTGGGAACAGCTTTCACATTGAACGACACTATCCTAACCGTAGACAGTCACATCTGCCTACAGCACAGTACAGGCACCTCCATAGCACACGAAGCTGGCCATGCTGGGGACTGAGACCAGGCGGGAGAGCAGGGGGAGACATTTTGCTTGTGGACCTCGAGTTACTGCGACAGCCAATTGTCTACACTTAAATGCCTCACGTGGAATGTGAGAGGTTTGAACGACCACCGTAAATCTCGCCTTGTACAAACTTATCTGTCCAGACATGGGGTAGATATTTGTCTCCTACAGGAGACTCATCTCCTTGAAATGGCTGGCGCAAGACTGAGGGTTGCTCGTTGGAGCGAGGTTCACACTGCAGGATATTCAAGTTACTCCCGAGGGGTAGCGATTCTCATCCGCAAAGGGATTCCCTGGCAGACACACCAACTAATAAAAGATCCAGAGGGGCGGTTCCTCCTCCTACAGGGCACCCTGTATCAAAGACCAATAATTGTAGTAAATGTCTACGGCCCTAACACGGACGATTCGACATTTTTCCGCCACCTCTGGCACAAGATCCAATCTTTGGGAGACTCTGCAATAATATGGGGTGGGGACTTCAATATAACATTGTCGCCTCACATGGACAGGGAGGGGGCATCCAGGACTCACCACCCGCAGGCCACAGCAACACTGCACAGCATCATACAAGACTACGACCTGACTGACCCCTGGCGAACGTTACACCCCGAGACTCGGGAGGGCACCTGCATTACACATCACCGCCAAGCCTGGTCGCGAATAGACTTCTGGCTACTGACTAAGGACGTACAAGTGTGGATACAAGACGCCATTCATCACGCGCGAACGTTATCGGACCACGCTCCGGTGGCATTGACTCTGCTGGTCCCACACCACTATCGACAGCCATTTTCATGGAGGCTCACCACCAACGCTCTATCAGACACAGCGTTTTGTGAGACTATTCGCACACATATCCAAGACTACTTCACACAAAATACTGGATCGGTGTCCACTAAGAGCGCCCTTTGGGAGGCGTTCAAGGTGGTGATTCGTGGGCACTGTATAGCGGGTCAGTCCGGGGTCCTTAGGGATATACGAAACAGTTTACACAGAATGGAAAAGGAGCTGCGAAATTTAGAGGCACAATATTGCACAACGCCCTCTCCCTCCTCCTAGCACATATACGCACCATGCTCACATCCTATCAGGAGGAGGCTGACCGAGAAGTCAAATTCTTACATAAACAGGCTACAGCGCGTAGATACGGAGAAGAGAGACAGACCGGGCAAAACGCTTGCCAATCTCTTACGTTCGCCCCGAGGCTCCCCCTTCATCACGGAATTACGTACTACGAACGGAATAACAGTGCGTTCCCCACCCGACATTTTATCTACTATGCGCAAATTTTACGCACAATTATACACATCCACCTCTGACACGACAGAGGCGCTATTACGCGACTACTTTGATTCCATAGCCCTGGTGTGGTTTAACAACGTCCATCGGGAGTACATGGAGTTACCTTTCACGATAGAGGATATCAAACGGACTATAGGGAGTCTCTCAGCCGACAAGGCCCCAGGGCCAGACGGCCTAACAGCCAAATTTTATAAGGAATATACCGATATCCTGGCACCCCGCCTCCTGGCGGTCTACCAGGAGGCTATGGAGATCGGCCACTTGCCCGCTTCAATGCGGGAGGCCTTAATCATAACAATTTTAAAGCCAGAAAAAGACCCCACTCAATGCGACTCCTATCGCCCAATTTCTTTAATTAACATAGACGCAAAAATTTTCGCCAAGCTCTTAGCCACTCGCATGCAACCACTGCTCACCCGGATAGTCTTGCCGGACCAGTCTGGCTTTATACCGGGCAGATCCACGTCCCACAACCTCCGGACACTGTTCGCCCTAATGCATTACCTGGCACCACATGTACCGGCCATCGCGGCCTTACTCGATGCCACCAAGGCGTTCGACTCCTTGGAGTGGAGCTTTCTTTTCCCGCTGCTCCAAAGGATGGGTTTCAGTCCCATATACATCCAACAGATAAAGTTACTTTATACTATGCCTACGGCGCGCTTACGGGTAAATGGCCTGGTTTCTGAACCCATCGCTATCACTAGAGGAACACGACAGGGCTGCCCCTTGTCACCCCTACTCTTTGCTATTGCCACCGAGCCGCTGGCCGGGCGTATCAGGCAACACCATTCGCATTGTGGTATAGGGCTCACAACGCGGAGCCTGACAATATCACTATATGCGGACGACCTAACATTATATATGACTGACCCTAAAGAGAATCTAGCGCCCATGACACGGGAATTAATCCGCTATGGGGAACTCTCTGGGGTGCGAATAAATTGGAGTAAATCCGTGATTTTCCCCCTGACGTCCGGCACAAGACCCTTTGAAACTGAATACCCGATTACATGGGCAACGGGGCCAATTCGCTATTTGGGGATATGGCTCAGCAACGATCTTGCTGAGCTATGGTCTGAAAACTACGGCAGAGCGATGGACTGGGTAACGGAAAGGGTACGCCGTTGGAAAACATTGCCCCTGTCCCTGATAGGGCGCATCGCGGTAGCAAAAATGATTATTCTACCAAAGTTGTTATATCTTTTTGTTAACGTTCCAATTCCCCTAACAACTCACTTTTTCAAAACACTACGCTCCCTGATGATAGACCTAGTATGGGCGGGGCGCCAACCCAGAATAGCATGGGAAATACTCACCCTACCCCAGTCCCAGGGAGGCCTCGCCGCACCCGACTTTGTGCTATACGCCTACAGCGCACAGGCCCACTTCCTACACTACTGGATACACCCTACACCCTTTCAGCCACACGTAGCCATTGAAAAAGATAGGGCGGCGCCGACGCCACTCACAACCGCAATATTTCACACATACAAGCGGTCACGGGATGAAGTGAACACAGTGGAAGCGCTACGCTGGGCATGGACGGGACTCCGCAGGAGAGCAAAACTAAATATGCTATATGCACCCTCTATGCAATTGGCAAGTCACCCACAGTTACCTCCACTGGGGGACCGCAGGGCCAGGGAGAGAGCCGCACTACATAAGATACATACGGGCAAGGACCTTTTCCCTGCAGACATCTTCCTGACACTTCAACAAATGTGCGACCCAGCGCCCCCCTCGGCCGCGGACACGCTACTTTACTATCAGTTGCGCTCCTCTTGCAGAAGCAGATTTGATACCTTTCCAAACCCCCCCCCTACGCTACCAGCATTAGAAAACGTGCTCGCGATTGCTCATGGCCGCAAGCTGATCACCCGCATATACAATACCACACAACGGGAATCCCCGATTCTTGTCCCAGGGGCTAGGGAGGCTTGGGCGGGGGAACTGGGGGTGGACATATCGGACGCCCAATGGAACTCGATATGCGGCCAGCTACGGCTTCTATCCTCCAACTACAGATTGCGATTAATTCACTTTAAGTACATACACTGCTTCTATCGGACCCCGGTACAACTGCACCGCATGGGATTGCGACCTGATGATCGCTGCTGGAGATGTGGGAACAAACAGGCCACTTTTATACATGTAGCATGGCAGTGCCGCCAGGTAGCTAACTTCTGGGTAAGTACACTACACTACATACATGACATAACCGGGCACGACCTGCCCTGCACGCCGCTGGTGGTATTGCTGGGCGACAACACTTCTGTTCCACCAAAAAGAAAGAAATTAACTGCTATGCTTTTGATCATGGCAAGCGCCAAGTGGCCCTTCATTGGCGGGCGGTTTCACCACCGACCACTAAGGATTGGATTACCAGTGTAACATATTGCAAGACACAACTGGAGACATATTGGGGACTGCTGCCGCCGAGGTCTCGCCCACGGGACATCTGGGAGCCGTATGTAAACTGGCTAAATACTGTAAATGTGGATGAGTTTTAATAAACCTAGAGATTACAAAGGATTTACTATCACTGAGAGACATGACCACATAGGCCCCTACATACTGATATTGGTCATCGGGGTAACAACCAGGCTAGCCAATGTGGTAACACTGTGCTATAATGGAAATGTGTATAAAGACTTCAGACTATATGTGTACGAACACAAAATCAGATTATGATTATGCAGACGTCGAGAGATATTTGTGGACTGCAATTATTCAGCTGTTCTGTGACTGTTGGTTCCTTTTTGTTTTAAATGCCAATAAAAACAATTTAAAAAAAAGATTTGCCTTTCTGGGTAAATGATGGCGTACTCTCGGAAGTGTTGACGTATCTTGGCGGCCAGGGGTTCGATAGCCAGGGCAAATAAAAGGGGAGACAGGGGGCACCCCTGTCTGGTGCCTCTGGCTATAGTAAAAGAGGCTGATCGCTTGCCGTTTTACCAATACTGTAGCTTGCAGGCCTGTGTATAGTAGATTTATCCAGGCTAGGAATGGGAGAGGGAATCCCATGCAGTGCAATACAAAGGCTAAGTAGTCTCATTCCAGTGAGTCAAATGCCTTAGTGGCGTCTAGGAAGATGGCGGCGGCGTTTATATCGGGGTCTATATCATGGAGGATCGCGAAGAGGGTGCGCAAATTGTGGGAAGTGCCTCTGGTCGGCACAAAACCCGACTGATCGGGGAGGACCAGGACAGGCATGAGGGGACTGATGCGGTTGGCGATTAACTTAGCTAAGATCTTGGCGTCTACATTAATGAGGGACAGGGGCCTATACGAATCCACTTGCATAGTCGGTTTCCCCGGTTTGGGCAGGGAGATGATTAGCGCTTCGCGCATTGATTGAGGCAAAATCCCCGTCTCTCGCGCTTCCTCGAGCACGTGACGCAGTGCAGGAATACATTTATAAAATTCAGCCGGGAGGCCATCAGGCCCCGGGGCCTTGCCAGATTGCAATTGCATTATTGCTGAAACTATTTCCTCATCTTTGTGATGTGCAAGGAAGAATTCTCTCTGCCCATCCCCCAGCCAAGCAATAGCAGTGTCCTCAAAAAATGAGGTAAAATCTACTGTTTGCTTTCTATGTGTTTTATACAGTTGCTTGTAAAATGTTTGGAAGGTGTCTGCTATTTCAGAAGTATTGCTGTGTATCTGGCCGTCTTCATCTTCTATCTCTAACATAGTATTGGCAAAGCGGGGGGGCGGACCACTGAGGCTAGTGCCTTTCCCGGCCTTTCTCCCTCACCGTATCGACGTGCCTGATGGTATTTCCCTCTAAATTTACACTCTCTCTCCGCTGTTTCTTGGTATTCAGTGAGGAGGTCGCGTAGATGCGCTTTCTGCTCAGGTGTGGGTGAGGTCTGAAGAGACATTTCCACCTGCTTAATGTTCTGTTCTAACTTCTGCAGCGTATTTCGGATATCCTTTAAGACACCACCGCTTTTGGCTATGCAGATGCCCCGTATGGTGACCTTAAAGGCCTCCCACACCGTAGAGTATTGTGGAACCGAGCTATCGTTCCGAGGGAAAAAATCTGTTATTTCTTGCTCGAGTTCATCTTTGAATACAGGGTCTAGCAGTGATTGTGGCTTGAGCCGCCAAGAGATATAAGGTGGGTCTTCATAAGGTGGCGTAAGAGACAGGAGGACGGGCGAATGGTCCAAATATGTATGGGGGAGGTGAGATGCATGTGTCAGCCAAGCTGTTAATCCTTTGTCTATGAGCCAGCTGTCTATGCGGGACCAGGAGGAGTTAGCAGTGGAGTAACAAGTCCCTTCTCGGGTTTGTGGGTGAAGGGTCCTCCAGGCGTCTGTGAGGCCATGTTCCTCCACAATGCTTTTGAGGGCGTCTGCGCGTTAGTATAATGGCGAGTCTGTGGATGCGATCTGTCTAAAGCTGGGCTTATGGTCACGTTGAAATCCCCCTCCCCCCCATAACAGGTGTGTAGAGCCTATGTCCATTATTTTGCCCCAGAGGATTCGGAAAAATTCCGGGTCATCAGTGTTGGGCCCATAGCAGGAGACAAGTGTAATGGATTGCGCAGATAGTCTACCCCAGAGAATACTATAGCGGCCCTGTGGATCCCCATAAGAGCCAATGGGGGTGTAGGGGAGCGAGCGTTTCACCAAGATGAGGGTACCCCGGGCGTATGATGAATAGGACGAGAAGCATTTGCTGGTTGCCCACCGGGCTGCGAATGTGGGGGATGGGGTGGGAGCAAGGTGCGTTTCTTGAAGCATGGCGCAGTGGATGTTGTGACGTTCTAGATAAGAAAGGATGTGACGACGTTTTCGGGGGTCCCCCAGCCCTCGTATATTCCAGGTCAAAAAGTTATATTTAAGTGATACGGGACGTGACTCCATTTACTTTGTACATACTATGTGGATGAGGAGTGTTTAGTATATAACCAGGATTTTCAGCTTGAGCATATCTGTGCGAAGTGGAACAATGGAACTCAACATAAAAACTTTCCCCATGTCCTCCCCCCTCCCACAACAGCGAACCAAACTCGCCGTGACCCGTCCCTCCCCCCTCCCAAAAAGATTCCATTGCCATCTCCCCAACAGGTGGCGGAGGGCTCAGCAATTTAACCATTTACGGTATGAAGTACTTAGGGTTCACCTTTCGGGTAGTCTCTAGAGGGCGGTCAGTTTCTCCTCGCCAAAACGAGGGCGCTCGGGTGGTATTGTGTAGTTTCATCTCGTCGTTGTTTGAAGAACAGTTCTGTAGTTGGTGAAGTCAGCCGGCAGAGTGCTGCACTTCCAACGTGACACAGCGTTCAAAGAATTCAGTGTCAGGATAATTGGTCTGAAAAACTTCTATATAGGCCGAGCATTGGTCCCCCTCTACCGGCAAGCATAGCTGAAAGGTATCGAGAGTGTCCTGTAGGCAGGCAGTTGTGACGCTAGTCAAGTAGCTGTTCTTGCCTTGCCTCAGTGCACGTGGTCGGCAGTGACCTCTCAGACTTTCCTGCGAAGCGTGTGTGTTGGCCGCAGCGTGTTTTCCATTCCGTGGAATATAGGCGGAGTGCTGTGGGCCAGTTCAATGTCCGCCGTATGGCTGGGGGGGGGGAATGCGCACATGTATAGGATCTGTATGTATTGCGTAAGAGATTTGGGATCACTCTCCCTGTGGCTTATTCGATATCCGACGTGTTTCCACTATCTTCAGGGCGATGTGTAGGGGACGATTGGCCTGTAGGTGCTTTGGGCAGGGTCTTGAGGAAGTCCTGGGCGTGTTGCGGGTTGGTAAAAAAGTGGTGTTTTCCCGTATGTGTTACCTTGAGGCGGGCCGGGAATAACATGGCAAAGGGCATGTTAAGTTGTTGCAGTTTTTTCTTCACCTGCAGGAATTTACGTCGTTGATCTTGGACGGCCATGGTGAAGTCGGGATATATTGATATCTCCATTCCCTCATGTTGAAGTTGACCTTTTTCCCTAGAGAGACGGAAGGCAGTGTCTCTGTCCTGATAATTAAGTAGCTTGGCGATTATGGGCCTGGGAGGGATCCCAGGGGTTGGCCGGTTTGCCAATGAGCGGTGTGCTCGTTCAACAACGAGGACTTGTGAGAAGGCCTCCCTGCCGAAAAGTGCAATGAGGAGTCTCTCTACATATTCCTCCATCTTTCCGGTGGCTGTCGATTCCGGTATTCCGAGGACCCTGAGGTTGTTCCTCCTCGAGCGAGATTCCAAATCCTCGTTTTTAGCAGATATCACTTTCAGGATCCTTTCCATCTCAAGGGTACGGCTGGTGGTGGCGTTGGTTGTGTCCTCCAAGTCTGAGATCCGTCATTCCGCCTCAACGAGGCGGTCGTCGTGTTTCTCCACCCTGTGCGTGAGCCCTTCCAGCCTGGCATTCATGGAATCCATTTTTGATTCGATGGAGGTTAAGCTCGACTGCATCACCAGCAGTAGTTCCATAAGATCCGCGGTAGAGGTGGTCGGCGCGTCCTGTTGATCCTCATCAGGCTCCGTCTGGGACCGGGACGATTTGCGGGTATCAAAGTTGAGTTTTGGCTGCCGCCCGTCTGGCTTCCCCATGTCTGCAGAATGGAGAGGCAGTGATGTAGTTGTATTAGGGTGATGGTACGCAATGCGATTTTAATGATTACCTCCCGTGTCCGGCAGCGCGGGACACCGTCTTGATGCGTGGGGAGCCGGTGGCAGCAGGGACCGGCGATGTTTGAGAAAATATCCCCTTATGTTTGTATGCAGTGTCTGTAGAGTTGTAGAACTGGTATCGGGGGCCAGCAGCTTCTCCCGTAGGTCGCACCACCATTCTGGTCCCCACTCTCCCCGGGTGGTGTCAACGAAGGGTGTTGAGCGTGTGCCCAATGCTCCCCAATTACAGCCCAGCACCAATAGTATTGACCCATGTGTTGGTGCAGGATCCTGGACATGCACGCGGCACCGCTCACATCTCATGCGCAGCCAGGCTACGGAGCTATGGGTTCCTCAGCGTGGCGGGCATTGGGTGCTAAGCTGTCCTGCACTTCCACAGTCAGTGAGCGTAATGGCTGCTATAGGAGTCCAGCAGATCCGGTGGGTCTATGTGGTGTTTACCTCCCTTCCTTCGTCTGGTTCCAACGTTCAGGGGGACCAAGCCCCATCACAGGGTCCCTTGGGCGTGTGTTATATGGTGGGGGGTAGGGAGGCCAGAGAGTGGTCCGCTGACCGGGGGCACAGCGCTCCCACGTACAGTGCTAACGAGTCAGGCCTTCCCTCCAGTGGCAGCAGGTGGGGGAGGCCGCGGGGAACGACCGCAGCCCAGCCCCGGCGGTCGGGGCAGTCGGAGCGCGAGCGCGGCCCTCTCCTACCTCCCAGGTGGCGGCAAGGACGCTGCAGATGACGCTCACACGGACCTCTCAGTGGTGCCGCTAGGCCGCAGATATCGCCACCCAGGATGGCAGCGTCCCGCGACCCCAGCGGGGCCGGAGCAGGTACACTGGGCAGCGGGATCGTACAGGCCTCCCAGCAGTCCCGCGGCGTCAAGCAGATGATGGTAGTTCACCCTCGATCCGCTCCCGCCTCAATTCTTTCCGGCCGCAGAAGCAGTCCGCCGGCTCCTCGCACTCCGCTACTCCATTCAGTTGCGGCGGGTCTCTGGGCCGCGTCAGAAGCCGCTGGCCCAGCCCCCACCGGGGACGATGGCGGTTCCCGCAACCAGCAGCAGAGCAGGTTCGGTAAGGGCAGTGGCAATGCCCGATCAGCGACGGGGGATCAGCGGTTTCCCAAGTCACGGGAGCAGCGATTCCCCGCACCGGGGCCCAGCAGCGTCTCAGCCCGGTCTCCGGGAAGGCTAGGCCGCCATCTTGTGTGCTCCGCCGGGTAGAGGGTGAGCTCGCTTTTCTCCGCTTCCAGGCAGAAATGCGTCTTTCTTGGCAGTGCAGCAGGCTCTCTAAGGTGTCACCAATCAGATGCCGCCGCTTATTCGCAGATCATGCGGGAGATGAAGAGGATTTTTTATAGAGAGAGGCCCGAGCAGCAAGAGCCTCACAGAAGTGCGGCCATCTTGCTTGGTGCCCTCTAGCGCCCCCAGGTCTGCGTCTTCTTTAAGTAAAGATAAGTGTTGTTTCACATCCTCAAGTGTAGATTTTTGTAACCAGTCAAGGCACAATTTTCCTACACTGTATGTTGTTACTACCCCTGGATGTTGTCGTTGAACATATCGTGGGTCTGGCCTATTGATAGTAAAGCCCTGTATTCTATTCAGGAATCTTTCTCGACAGATGTTTCTGTCTGTGGGCCAGAGTAACCATTTTTTCCAATCAGGATCAGTTCTGTTGTTTTGTAGTATTGTGTCTACTGTGACCGCTCCCTGTGTAGTGCTATTACTTGCAGGTGTTGGTACAGAAGGTGTGTTCATGTCTTTGATCTTGGCTAAACCAAGGTAAGACATTTGTTGCACAGTGTCATTCAAAAACATTATTTGATGTGGGATGATACAGGCTCTAAACAAAGCTTCTATCCCCTGCACTTGCCAATCTTTAGAACCCCAGACAGATTTTGTGTCAATTGTGTCTTTCCAAAAGTCAAATCCTTGTCTAGACAGTTGGGTAATAAAGGCTGCAGAATAAATCTGTTTTGTATTAGTTAACATAATTTTCTGTCCTGTTTTGTTTACATTTTTATAGAAAAATGTTTCTGGATCAGATGTATTGTACCCTGAAAAATATGGAAACTTATTAGCAAACGTTTTTGAACTACCCTTTGGAGGTGTAGGACAATGTTCCAATTGGTTAAACATAAACACATTTCTAGGTGTAGCAGATTTATGCAAAAAATTATGACCATAGTGGTTGTAACAATAAAGCTGTTCATAGTCTGATGAACCCTCTAAGTATTCATTGTTAGAGAACGCAGCAGACCTTTCTAGATCAGACATCATATCATTAACAGTCTCAAAGTCCCAATCATCAGAATAGGTACTGGAGGTAATAAAATCACTTAATGAAATTTTAAATAAATGTGGAATGTTCAAAAGTTCCGTCAGGCCGAATATGTCGAAATCGGTTTTGTCCCAAACTATACCATCCTGTATAGGAACGGCTGTGATGTTCACTGCTGACAAGTCTCTTGCTTCACGATGGGATGATTTGTGTGGTTTTAAAAGTAAGTTCACATTTTTACTTTCAGTGTCCATACGGATGTATCTGCCATTTATAAGCACGCTAAGAGTCATAACCAAAGCTAGCCAAAACAGAAAGAAAAATATTCCAGAAATAATCCATAGTTCAATCCATGGTGAAACCAGATAAGTCTCTTTCAGGAAATGAAAAAGGTCTTGTACTTGTTGCTTGAAAGTTTTTGATGCTGGCGTCGTTTCAGGCTCACTCGGATCCTCAGAAAACGTATCAAAGTTAATGAAATAGCCAGAAGCAGTTCGGTCAATTGTTGAAATTGCATCAGGATTCGTTGAAATCGCTGGAACCAGTTGATCACTTGTTACGTTGGTGTAGACAGGTGTATTTGGACGAACTGTTACTTGAGTTTCAAGAGGGACGAGTTCCATAGCATTGTTGCTTAGTCCTTCATCTGTTACTGCTGAATTCTCGATGGTTATGAGTCTTTCAGTCTGAACCTCTTGGATAGTAGCGAGAGGAGTGCGTCTGCTACTAGGTCGGAGTCCACGAGGCCTACTATTTAGTATTGGCCACATACTGTGGTTTGATGAGGTCGATTGACACAAATCTTTTCTCCTTTTTTCCAGCAAGGGGCGGCAGAAGTACTGTTCTTGTTCCGTGGACGGCTAGGACAGGTACTGGTTGTCTGTAAGAAGGTCCAAATTCCTTCTTGTCCACAATCTTCTCTCTGACTAGATCCCCAACTTTTGGGATCCAGACAGGCCTTGCTGGGACTGCCGGTGTTTCCCCAGTGGTGGTTGGCTTCAGGAACACGTTGCTTTGTTTCGATCTTAGTTCATTTAGATCCTGTAAAACAGCCAAATGATCTTTGATATCAAAGGGTTTATTTTCAACCACTGTGCCTTTACATTCGAGATCAGGAACCCACATTCTTGTCCCAAATAGGACCTCATATGGAGTGACCCCCTAGAGAACTTCTTGGCAAATTATTTAATGAGCGTTGGACCCCATAAAGATGTTTGACCCACCCATCACCCGAACCTAATACTCTAGCTGTTATAGACTGCTTTATGTCCCGGTTTTTCCTTTCCACAACAGAATTTCCCTCAGGATGAAACGGAGAGGAGTACCGCAATGCAACGCCCAAACTGCCCATGGCTTCTTTGTAAGCCCGAGAGCTAAACGCAGGGCCCTGGTCAGAATGTAGTGTGCCTATTGCGTATGTGCCAATAAAGACTCGCAAATCTTTTATAACAGTTCGAGCGTCAGCCGAGCGCTGAGGCCATATCCATAGGAAGCTTGACTTAGTATTTGTGGGATTGCATTTGTCCAAAAGGACGCCTGCGCGTAGATAGTCTAATGCTGTCTAACAATGGTGTCTGTACTGGGGAGGCTACTTCGTAGTATGGTGTCTGATGGCCTTCTGCACCACGCTGTCTATTGCAGTCTATGCAGTCATCGATGAAGATGTGAATCTGTGTATTCATTCCAGGCCACCAGTACATCTCTTTTAATGTTAATATTGTTTTAGAGATCCCTTGCTGTGACAGACCCTCCCCCAGATGTGCTTCATAAATCAAAGCTGCTCTACGTTCCATGTTTGGAATTTCCCTATCCCCCACTCCAGGGATTCAAGCAAAAGGAACGTTGTTCGCATCAATTACATAAGAGTACTTGAGTGGAAATTTCTTTGGTAACGCTGCACCACTGCCTTTGCTTGAAGCATTGACAGCCAACAATATCTCACTGTCTATTATCATTTTTGAACGAGTGATCGCAGCTGCGGAAGCCGTCTGAACAGCCCCCTTTGCGGCTTCATCAGCCAATGAACTCCCTGCAACGTGAACGTCATCACGTTGATGACTCAGTATGTGTATCACGTGAGCTTTTGGTAGTTCGTTTTTTAACTGAACTACTTGTTCCCAAAGCATTTTATGCTTTATTGTGCCACCTTTTGCATCTTTGAACCCGTTTTCAAGCCAATTTTGTATATATTCATTATACGACTGAACACAGTAAAAAGAATCGCACACTATAAGTGTGGGGAATTCGCGATCTGTATTTTCAAGTGCTAGTTTGAATGCTTGTAGTTCAGCTCGCTGAGCTGTACAATCTCCTAGAGATTGAGTTTTAGTGACCATTGGTCTGAAGTTACCATCTTGCATGCGACCTTTAACGATTGCGCACGCTGCACTGTAAGCTTGCTTACTCCCTGTAGCGGGTTGTGCTGATCCGTCAGTATAAATTATAAATTCGTACTGATCTAGAGGCAAAATTTCAGTGGACAGAGGACATTCATGTTCATATTGCAGGAACGCTTGTGTTTTTAAATCAGGATCAAAAACATATTCAACATCTGTTGCAGCAAGAGAATTAACCCATTGTATCCATCTAGGATGTAAAGCTTTTGCATTTGGAATGCTCGCTTTTGTAACCGCCTCTAAGGCTGGTACTGGGGTTACGACAATAATGCGTTTTCCTTGAGCTAGAGCTCTTTCTTTTGCTACAGCGGTTTGAACTGCTGTCAGTATTTTTTCTGTTGAAGTGAAGCGTATTTCTGCTTGTGTATACAAATGTGATTTGTATGCTATTGGTATTTTTTCACCCTCATTAAATGTTAAATAGGTGAATCTGCATTGACCCGAAATTATTTGGATCACTAAATTGCGTGTATTTACGCGTGTTTGTAAGTGTTTTGTTGCTAACATGTTAGCTTGGAGTGAACGCAGGATTTCTGTGTGTTCCTCTGTCCAATGTTTTGTTGAAAAATCAGGTTTGATTAATTCATAGAGAGGTTTAACCCTTTCTGCGTAATTTAGAATGTAAGTTCTTCCAAAATTTAGGAAACCCAAGATAGATTGTAAATTTTTCACCGTTTTTGGAGGTTGGAGCAGCGCGCACTTTTCTAAAAAGTTAGCTGCCAGGCTCTTGCCTTCACTGGAAAGCTCATATCCTAGGAAAAGGACATTGAGATGGGCAATTCTGGATTTTTTAAAGTTGAATTTATAGCCCTCTGAGGCGAAGCCCAATATAATGGTACTCACCCTGTTCAAGTGCCTATCCAGGTCATCGTCTGTCAGATAGATGTCATCGACATATGACAATGCCTCATTATCATAAATTTGTAGTAGCTATGTTACCCTTGCTGAGAATAACCCCGGGCTGTTTTTGAACCCTTGTGGGAGTCTACAAAATTGACGCTGGGTCCCCATTATTGAGAAAGCTGTTAAGTACCTGCTTTCAGGTGCTATGTTTTGACAAAAGAAACCATTTGAAATATCCGATGTGGTTTTATATTTTTTACGCACAATGTTATTAATTAATGCTGTAATATGTGCATTTTGCACTGCAAATGTTTTAGAACAAGTGTTCAAGTGTCTGTAATCCAAAACTAGACGATATGTATTGTCTGGTTTGGATACAGGAAACACAGGATTATTCATTGAGGAGGTGCATGTTTCAATCACCCCTTGGTATTCAAGTTGATCTAAGATCTCCCTGACCTGTTTTTTAGCTTCTTGCTTTATTGGGTACTGCCTTTGTGCAGTAGGTTGATTTTTTAGCTGTATTTTATGGTGAGGTGAGTCCTCATCCCATCCTACATGATTTTTGTATAATGCTGGGGCCTGGGCAACTGCCCATTTCCTGGCATAAGTATATTTTAGGTGAATTGGAATAGGGTTGGAGAAGGCTGGCATAATGATGTCCTCGCCGTGTGGGCACTCCCTGACAAAGTGTGGTGGCCAGTCTTTTTCTGCTAGAAGTATATCATAACCCCTTGAAAGTTTCTCCCAAAAGAGTGTTTTCACTTTTCTTGCTATGTCTCCCTCCATTCGGAGTGTTATTTCATATAACTTTTGTGGAGTACTAACCCTGGTGTCTACAGTTTCTACTGTGATGTACTCATTCAAGTCCACTATCTCCAGAAGTTCCTTCAGGTTCTGGCGAGCTATTGTGACTTCTGCTGCACTGTCCAGCATTGTCTGAGCCCATTCTCCGTTCTTGAGCTGTGTTCTCAGTATTCTCGGCATGTCTGATCTTCAGACCTGCTACCTTCTTTTTGTGAATTGAGGTTTTGATTTGTTTTTCTGAACGTGTTTATCGTCTTTGGATTTCACGCGTTCTTCTCTATGTTCTGACCGTCCTCTTCTTTCCGATGTCTGTGACGATATCTGAAAGGTACGAGAGGAACGTGTATCAGTATCTTGATACCTGTCAGGTTTTCTTAAATTATCCCTATTCCTGAGGTTATACCTCCTTTCAGAGGGCTCCTTTTGAGGAGACCTACCTCGGGATTGAGAACGTGTCTCGTTTGAATTTTGTTTATTAGTTTCCCACTTCTTTTTAGAAGATGTAGGAGTTTGTTTAATAGAGTCCTTCTCAGGACTTTCAGATAGTTTTGGCTTCAAAGGTTTTCCACCCAAACTATCTCTGCCTAATTCTGCATAAGATTGTTGTATTATTCTGGGTAGTTCATGTTGATGTTCTGTTACATCAAATTCCCTTAAGCGTTGGCGGATCGCCACTGATGCTGCCTCCCTTTAATATTTGATAATATTATTGTTGAGACCTGGTCGAAGTTTTTCAGTAATTTCATACCTAAATTCAGAGCAGGCTCTGCCCCGTATTCGTTTTGAATTTGTTTCAGGACATCTGGTATTACTGCAATTGACGGAACACCATGTGTTTTAGTATAGATGGCAGCAAAGACTGCGCCCCAAGTAGTGCAGTCTTACAGTTGTGATGTGATCCCCATTGGTAAACAGATTGTTAGGATTCTGTGTTTCTCATAAGGGCTAGTATTAGGAAATACTGCTTCGATTTGAGTAATTTTTTGAGCTATCCAGAATGGAATTTGCTCACGTTTTGTGGGCATTTTACCCATGACTGCTTGTAAAGTCTGTGGAGTAATTTTTAGTGTATTCCCCTGTAGAGGGGTTTGACTTGGAATGGTCATTGGTGGTTGGACTGTGAAAGTCTGCATGACATATTGGACTGATTGTCTGTAAATTTTTATTCACTCCTGTAGTTGAGTAAGTAATTCCTCGTCTGACATTACATTGATGTCAGGATGAGGTGTGTAGCCGGCTAAAATCGGCCATGTTGCTCCTGGTCTACCTAGTGGACCGAGTCTGGTAATGTTTTTGTGATGTTTTAGGGCGCCTTTAAACCAGAGATTATGCTCCTGGTATGTGAGTGGAATTTCAATATCCTCGTAAGGAATATATTCCTCTGGTGGTTCATCTTCTTTAAAGAAGTGAAATAGTTACTGGATTTGATTCTGGGAATACTATCCATGAATAGAATACCTCTGTCTGAAAGGATTCGTATGCCTCTATCACGAAAACTGCTCTACAACCTCTTGGTGGTAGGCCGTGTTTTATAAGTTTTAGAGTGATGGCTCTCCTTAAGTTTGGATGGATGTTTATAACACCCTCATCGGCTTCATTTAAACCTGTAAAATTAAAAGCTGTTACGACTGGGTCAGCCGCAGCTACACCGTTCTCGGTGCCATTATCCCCGTGTAGGGACATTTGTTTTTTGAAAAATGTAGAACAAGTTTCAAGGAAACAAAAGATAAGGTGGACAATATTTTGGAACACTGTATCCTTCAACATTGAACAAACCAAACAGCTAATATATAGGATTGTTGTCCTATTTAGCTTTGGCGGATACTTAACCCTACCCACTCCAGACATCTTATGGTGTATGTTAGTAGGGGTCTCTGAGAGAAAAGCACGACTGAGTTACTCAGTATGGAGCGTTAAATTAGTGCCTTACCAAACCGTTGGGCGCCATGTAGTGTAGTTCCTATTTCCCTAATAGGCTCTGCGCATTGGAATAATATACCCTATAGATTAGACATAGGACTGAGGTCAGTATGTCCCTATCAAGTATATTAAACTTAATTACTTTGTGCCAGCTAACTCAGAGGCCACTAGAAACTCCTTGTAAACAAGAAGGGAGTAGTTTCTGGCAACCGCATAAACATGACAACTTTGTTTCCCTTTAGAATCGGAACGCTCTCAGAATCGTGGAAACAATAGATAACAGTTTCACTCAGCTAATCGTGCATGCTTAGTTTCTTCAGAGTTACACAGAAAGAATAGACGGGAGTTTCAATAAAAGGATTTATTGAACAGTCTTGTTTCTCGTGTAAGAGATATGAGCTGTTATGATCACAAGACAATATGCGAGATATATAATGTACAGCGTAAGCAGTAGAAAGTAATAATACTGCGCTTGTATTATTTTTTAGCTATGACACATATATTCATATACATAAATAACATAAGCTAAAAATGCGAGTACTCATAAGATGCTTCTCTAACTAGTTCTACCCCAGTGTACCTAACCTAAGTGTAGTGCGAGGTAAGAAGTAGGTGATGTATTCTATAGTATGGTATGCTATAGTATGCCAAGTCTCTGGTATGCCAAGAGTCCCTCTAGGTTCTAGTCAGCTCCATACCTTGAGAATGAGAGAGGTGGGAATCTCCTTCCGAGTCTCGAACTCTAACACCCCGCGAAGGGAGTCAGAACACTGGGAGCTGGATTCTCTGCGAGCAGGGATGACAGCGTCTCTTGTCAGTGCGTCAGGCCAGGACACGGGCTCCTCTAAAGTCGAGGTCTCCTCCTTCTTGCTTGGACAAGGGAAGGTATATTTATACCTGGTAGGTGCCTTGGAATGTTAGCATTGACGTAAAGTTGGGCAGAGGAAGACGTCAGGAATGAACCCTTAAGGTTTAGCAGTTCATGCATAATAAATGAGTTCTTGGAGAAATCAATAATCCTGTGCTAGGGGAACTCCCAAGAGCTTAAGGGTCTGGTTTCAAAGAACTCGTTGTGACGTTAGGGTGGACGGATGTAAGTGACCATGCCTGTATTTGGATAGCATGGCTAATGCCTAAATAAGGACTGGGATCTTATGCCTATATAAGGGCAATGCGAATTGTGCCTATATAAGGACATGTTTCAGGAAAACCTATATACGGACACCTAAAGCGGAATACAACAATACCAGCATCAGAGACTGGTAGACGTGGACTGTACCCAGTCTGCTGGAAGGACAATAAGCAGCCACCAGCCTAAGATCTACACTAAATTCTCATTTTTGAAGGATGTGGGGGCAGTACTTTGTTCCAGCAATGAAAGTTTAAACGGCCTCCCTTCCCCCCTATGTCCAGTGGCATCAGACCACCGAAGTCTTAAAGTAGAGAAGACAGAGCCGGGAACAGAAGAGGAAGGGAATAGGGGCAAGGCCACTCCATGCTCAGAAGGTCATCAAGGAGGGGCAGCCCAAAGATAAATAACGATGGCCCAATAAAGGGAGACTGCACATCTCTTCAAATACACCCCACAGGAGGCGCACACTCCAGAAAAAACCTGGCAATGACAGGAAACTTCCTCGCCCTGTCCGAGTCAGGCATAGGTCAACCGCTCGAACCCACCATCTCAATACTGCCAAGAAGAGTAAATTCCACCCCCAAAAAATCCCCCAAAAACTCAACAAGCTCATACGATCGCTCCTATCTCTATCCTTTCTTCCACAATCAACAACGGGGTTTTTACAGTGTCTCCGGTGAGCATTGCACATGGCTCTAAGACAGAAAGTATCGAAACTCCCCACAAAGAGGGACAAAAACGAATCACTCATGAGGCTGTCCAGCTACAAGAGGCACAGGACTCACAGGAA
The DNA here is from genome assembly GCA_963921515.1 of Calotriton arnoldi. Lineage (NCBI taxonomy): Eukaryota > Metazoa > Chordata > Amphibia > Caudata > Salamandridae > Calotriton > Calotriton arnoldi. The sequence goes on from CAWUFW010013217.1 coordinate 143,871, forward strand.
CCATGTCACCCCATCCCGGTGACAGATCAGGACATTCCGTGCACCCCGATCAGCCCCGATGGGGCAGGGAAACCACAGGGTGAAGACAACAGAGAAACACAGCGATATAAGCCAGAGACTACGAATCAATTCAACTCTGGCACTCTCGGAACAGCACTCAATCCATCCTTCAACTCTGGCACTCTCGGAACAGCACTCAATCCATCCCCCAATTGCCCAGTAGGCTACACCAGGGCGCAAGAAATGGGAGGCACAGAGGACTCAGACGAAAAAACTGTCAATAACGTGGCTCACACACCTCACGAACAAGAGCTGCACAATCTCGCACACACCTCTGGCTCTAGGCAGGCTGAGGCCACCCTCGTCCATCAAAGCTGTTCCAAAGAAGGGAACCGGTTAGACACAGAAAAACTCTGGTCATCTTTATTGTAAACTATGCAGCTATCCATCAAGTCAATGCAGTATCATTCTGACAAGATGGATATTTAACTAACCATCCTTAATTCGGTAGCCACCCATGTCGCAAACATCGACAACAGACTATCAGATATGACCAATTTGATTAAAAGTGCTCAGGAAGAAACCCAATTAATGCAAACACATTGCACCTGCTTTACCATAGTAGACAAACTTTCTACTCTCCCAGCAGTGATGGGGGAGATTTTAGAAGACATCAGGAAATTATCGAACACAACAAGCATAACTGCTCAAGAGGCCCAAACATACGGCAACACAGAAGGATCAACCAGTGGATCAGCGGCAAACACAAACAAGAGATGGGGGAAAGCCCCTCCAAAGTATTCCCATAAGGATACGAGGACCCTCAATCGTTCAAGTCCGAGATGGATAAGTACAGTTACATAGCAGAAGATCATCAAAATGAGAAATCCAGGGCGGAAGGGCACAGCAAAAACTGCAACGCAAAAGAACCAAATAGAGACCCAGACCAAATTCATCACCTCCAGCAACCGGAGAGAGCACAATCAATAAAACAAGGAACTAAACCACAAGACCTGAACATTGGTCTGCGAAAAGAGGACCTGTAACATAGCCGTATGCAGAGGAGGAAAGGAAGAAAGAGGAAGAAAAACATAACGGACTACTTCCAAATAGGGAGAGCCGGACTCAGGACAAAAAGCCCTCTCGATAGTCCAACACCGGAACAACTGTCTCCATAAGTAGACAACATGCCACTGGCCACAACAACATACTTGGGGGGCCAAGAATTTCAGCTGGAAAGGGCGAAGGAAGAATTGCCCAAGCTATCTTATAACGCATTAGACAATAGCATGAAGACTGCGAGTATCAGCAACCTGGCTATTTCAATCAACAATAGCCAGGCACACCCACCGTCCTCAAATAATGCACCTCCCATTGCCAGGGAAGCCCTTCGAGCGGAAGCCAGCTCTCCTAATCCCCACCTTTAAGAGGGCCAGGCCATCCAGGCTAAACTCTCAACCATCAATCACCCACAACTTCAAAGTCGCTCGATCCTATTCATTCCTGAATTTAAGTCTAGAGGCCGCGGGGATACCCTCAATAGAGGGAACATTTTGCGATTATTTCAATCAATCAGCAGCTTGGCGCACATAAGTTCGTCGGACCTCGAAAGAATATAGTTTAAAACCATCAAAGAACTCTCAAGCAGAGAAGCAACTAAGGCAACCTGGTTCTCAGAGGTAATAGTGAGGAGGATTCTGGAGGAAGAGGCCCAACTAAAAACCTGGGGAATTAAAATACTCCCCCATTAAAAGCCGGGCTACCCAGATCCCCTGATACCAAACAGATTTGATCTAGTAACTCCTTCCCGGGCACGCACCCTCAATCCGTCCTCAAACGGGCCGTAGCACGGACGCACTACTGTCAGAAAGAAAAGAACAGGACCAAGCGATTAAACTGGGAGACTGGACCTGGTTAGCCAGAACAATAAATATACATGGCGAGAGTGCCTGACTCAGAACTAAACACATTCCTATAGGCGGCCAACAAATTCGAATTTGCTCTTGGAACATAAGCGGTTTAGGAAATAAGACATCAGACAGAGAACTTCTTGGATATTTCCAAGGCTTTGACCTAATCCTACTGCAAGAGACATGGCTAGAAGAACCTAAGCACTTACTCAGCCTCAAAACTCACCACACAAAAGCAGTGAAAGGAGCCAAATTTGGGCATCTAAAGGGCGGCCTAACAATCTACTCGTCAATTAGGACCATAACGGCGACCAAAGACGTAGATACTATCAAAACCCCCACAAATGGAATCAAAGCCCTCAGAGTGAATATATGGGATGGCAATACAAAACAACAAATATTAGTACTAAACATATACATACATCCACGTGACAAAATCAAAGGAGTCAAATTGGCGGGTTCAGAAATAACCAGATTACGTCCGATCTACTACTGACAGGCGACTTGAACCTGAATCTACTAGGGCCGCAAAAAAAGAGACGAGATACTGGAGGAACAATTCACAGCCTGGAATATACCTAGCCAGGAACAGAGCGAAAAGACAAATCAATCAACACTCACCAGGAACTTCATACAAGACATGGAACACTTACGCTACGTGGCATTAAACGGGCGTTTCCCAGGAGACCAGCCTCCGGCGGCAACAGTCCATAATGCTGCGGCCAGTACATTAATAGACTACACCTTTGTCACCTTACCACTCTTCAGCAAGATTGCTGGCTTCCAGATAGGGACACAAGACCAAAGTGATCATCTGCCACAGGAAATCACCATGAGCATAGCCAGTTTGAATCCGGAACAGCCAGTGGAGGATCCAGATTCCATGCACACTGAGAACTTCAGGAGGTTAAAATGTAAAACAGCCAACCGGAAAAACTGCAAGCTTTAGCAAAGACAACTTGGGACAACCAGGAAGAGGCACTTACAAACATGATAACGCGCTGGGAACGCCTCACCAAACAATTAGGAGACCCGCACACTGCAAGAATGGGTGGGGGGTTGTGGCTTGGGAGCCGATCGAAATGGCGGCTTTCTAGCGGAGCTCCGGTTCTCTGGTCCATAGTACCCCAACATCCGAACATCCAGCTGACCCTGCCTCAACAGAGACATCGCAGAAGTGCGGCGGAATACTGAGGGCCAATGACGGACACGGCGTTGCAAAGAATTGTGGCGTACAAAGTGTCCATTTGCCATCCGGTCACAGTGATTGATGAAAACAGTGGTTCCTGTGGAATAATACTATCTATTTTGATAATAGGATGCGCAATCGCAATGTAGAGGGCTTGAGTAATGTCAGAGGGGGAAGAAACCACATACACCAATGGTTCAGTATATCACAGTTATATTTATATTTTTCAAAAACAAAAAAGGATATATACAATGAGAAAAATAAAGAACATTTGTGCGAGGTGTCCCAAGTGAAAACAGGAACCTAAGACAATAGTGAAAGTTGTGACAATTTTTTCAAGGTTTCTAAAGTTCTACACAAATCGACCATTATCACATATATAAAGGGTGAGCAGCAGCTCTATACAATGATATGCGCTGAGTAATGGTTCGCTTTCTCTTTGTTGTCGACGAAGTTTCGACCCTCTACGTGGTGTGGGGTCTCATCAGGACCTAGGGATGTAGGGACATCTAGGAAGAGAAGGGTAGAGTAAGCATAAGGCCCATTTACTGGCACAAATGCGACAGATAGGAGAAGGTTGTATAAGAACGGAGGGTACCTGATGTTTGGAATGCACAGCCGCGTGAGGAGTGTGTGCCACACGTGAGTGAAAGAAAAAAGGGGGTACTCACAATGGGACCCGGCCGGGTACTGATTGTTTAAGAAAGAAAAAGAAGAGAGGGTTCAATCAAATGAGTGCTGCTGAATGAAAGAGCAGTGTGCCGTTATCACTCACAACACAGAATAAATTATTGAAACACTTACCCCAAGTGTGAGTGGGGGAAGGGGCTGGCAATAATTGGGTAATGCAGCGCTTGAGATGTAGTTGATGACACACTATAGCGGTATTAGGCTGATAGTGTTGTAGGGAACTCTATGAAACAAGAGGATATTGTAAGGGCATCTTCAATTGGACAGAGGTGAGTAAGGTCTAATTGAAAGTAAAGGCATGTTTGGATTACCTGAATCATGGTGTTCACGAGCGAACTGTCACTTCAGTACCGTCTTAATGCAGATGTAGGTGAGGCCGTGACCTGTAGGAGTCAAGAGTGGTGCAATTGTGGATGAACAACCTGCGCGTCAACCATCGCTAAGGATGTGCCCGAACTAGCAGAAGGGTTCTTACCTAATAATCGCTTTCAAAAGGGATATGTGAAAGGTATATTTGCAGCCATCAATGTTGTTGACAAGATACTGTAAATGACAGGAATCATGATAAATTATCTATTCAAGAGGCCGCAGTAGTGCGAGGGAAAACAGTGGCGCGGCCATTTCTTACCCGGATTTCAATTGTAGAGATCCCCACAGAGCGTGACGGTCCAACGTGCGGACGGCAAAGCAGCGTAAGTCTGCTCTGCTTGGAGGTCTGATGACAATGAGCGGCTGGAACCGCCGCCATTATAAGCAGCGATATCCCGCCGAAAACCGGAATGCCCCGCAGGAAGTGCGGTGTCATCCGGTTTTCGGTGTTCATAGAAGATTGAAGAAAGACCTCAGAGTGAGGTTGGCAGATTGAGGGTGGTTGGCAGAAAAAGTGTAAAATACACTTTTTGATAAAGAGGGTAAAAAAAGAGTGTGGCACATTGCGGGCTGTCATAGCATGTACTTATGAATCACGTAATCACGTTAAATGAAGATACTGTACCAGTAGCAGAAATGATGTTAGTGTGGATGTGGCACGTTACGGGCTGGCAGGGACCGGTGCTTGGGAGTTGGACAATTATATGCTAAACAGTATTGCAATCATAACAATAATACTTCGGCCCATCTGGTGTATCACATGCAATTTTAAGATTGCGATTCCGACATTTACACAGTGTGTGCATATAGTATTTCAATTGCAGTAAAACCACACAGTGTTTATATATACAATATTCCATCATTACTTGTCTGCATATATCAACCATTCCAGCCATGACTGAATTGATAATAAGTGTATGCTGGCAAGGGCATGGGTGGTCACATTCCAGTGAAAAAATATATATATAAAATAAAAAAAAACACAATGCCTGATGGCGGGTTATTTTACAATAGGGCGTACTGCAGCCATTTACATGTGCTGGCGACCACAGCAACCTTTATCTCTTGGACACATTTTAAACATATGTCTAACATCGTGATTGCAGAAGGGTGCTTCTTTGGCAAAATTATTATGGTGAATACACAAGGCATATGAGTCATACATTCGAAGCAACAGTGTAAAGATAAGTACATTTCTTTTTCGTTGCATAGAATCTACTGATTAGTATTTACATTCTACATGTGCGGTATGTATGTATGACATACCTTGACCACAGATGTATAGGAATCTGTGCCGTATTGATGGCAATGGTGAAAAAACGCAACATATGCATCTCAAATTATACATACATTACACAGATTAAGTAAGCCCATGGTGATATAGGTGAGCATAAGGATCTTTTAAAGTTCAGAGACAAGGGTGCCCATACAGGTGTCCACCTGTGGGCATCGGAACTTGACTAGTACGTTAATGTGGTGACGAAGCCTCGCCATTCCTCAACAGAGTTGAGCCCCTAGTCTATGTAGTTGATTCTGTATATCCAGCGACATTCTAGTCGCTGTAGGATTTGTGAAATGTCTCCACCCCTTTCAGGGATGCTGGCAATGTCAATTATTTGCCATTTAATGTCTTCTGCAGTGTGATTCTTCTCATTGTAATGGGATACCAAGGGGGCATTGACACCTGATCTACGTATGCGGCTACGATGGTGTCCAATTTGTGCCTTCACTGGTTGTTGGGTTTGTCCAACATATGGAAGACCACAGGGGCACCATATGCAATACACAACTTTGCGTGTGTTGCAGTTGGAGAAGAATTCCAAAGTATGCTTAACATTCGCATGTTCAAACGTGTTGGTGTTAAATGTGAAAGTGCAGGAAACACAGTTCCCACATTTATGGTGCCCTTTAATCTCAGGTAAACCCCATGTAGATTGTAATGTGTTAGTTCTGCGTGTGTTTACCTCAGTAGAAGATCTGACCAGATGGTCCTTAATGTTTTTGCCCCGTTTGAAAGCAAACATGGGGGTGTCAATTTCCGGGTCAATACTCTTAATTATGTCCCAGTTTTTTGTTATCAGGCTGCGAACATTGTTCGTGTGTGTTCCATAAGTGGTGACACAAATGAGTCTGTCTAGTGAAGGTTTCACTTTGGTTTTTAGAAGTTCTTCTCTGGGGCAAAACCAAGCGCGTTTCATTGATTTCCTCACCAGTCTATTGGGGTACCCTCTGGTGATCAGTTTCGCTTTAAGTATTTCTGCCTCCAGCATGTAATCCTCTTTGTGCGTACAATTTCTGCGCAAGCGCAGAAATTTGCCAAAGGGTAACCCATCCCGTTGAGCACGTGGGTGGTGGCTCTTGTATGAAAGGAGGGTGTTTCTCTCAGTGGGTTTTCTGTGTAGGGAAGTATACAGTGTCCCATTAGCATGGTGGATGTTAAGATCCAGAAAGGATATGGATGACTTATGGACCGTGGACATAAAAGTCAGATGAGTCTGAATGCTGTTAAGGTATAGTACAAAGTTGTTAAAGTCTATCTCATTGCCCGACCAGATGAGAAAGATGTCATCTATGTACCGCTTCCAACATTTGATGTTGGGGCGGTACATATTGGTGACACTTAGGGCAAATTTCTGTTCAACATGGTCCATGGAAATGTTGTAAGAACACGAGGGCACCAACATTTCGATCCCCATCAAGCTGCACAGCCGATCTCTAACGAGTCCAATGAGTTAAATTCATAATCAACTCTTCCGTTATTCCACAATTTTTTCAATATTATTCATCCTTTTTCTCCCTTTATTTTCTTCAATCCTTTGTACTCATTTTCGTTTATGCGTTGCTATTCATAAAAGCACACAGGAGAGTGACTGTTTCCACATGTCACGCTTTATTTAAAATCACCCAATGCATTTCGGGAGAATCCCTTCTTCAGGGGTGTCTAAGATACAAAAAATTAATCGTCGTCAATTCCATAATTATACTCGTGATACAATGAACATGCTGTACACAATCATGTTTCAAAATTATTCAAACCTTGCAGCGATATTGCTTTAAATGCCTGTTGATCATTTATTTCTGCACTCATAGCTTTAAACACTACCCATATTGCATGTCTCAAATGTCAGACCCCTCACGTATCTAAAAACCAAACATCCATGAATACTTACTGGTTCCTAACCTTCTGTTCACCCCTAGAGCCTATATATAATCTCGATTATAGTGATATTCTGCAACGCGCTTACCGTGACATGTGCTATTTAAACCTCCAAGTCAAATGGCTTCTCTGAATACTCTCGTTTTTAACGCTGTTCAAATCCATCTCACGGTGAGACCTGCGTACTGCTCCCACACATCTTAACGACGGAAGCTGCAACAAACTGGTGTTAACTAACGCTCACCTATATCACTCCCACCCCCTTCAGGTGAACTATCACGTGCCGTGAAGCACGCGCTAAACTATGCGCTGGACTCCTACGATTGCGGGACGCCTCACTCTGATACTACTAGTCTGTAAACTCCAGTGCCCAGAATGCCCCTGTTCATACGTGGATAAAAACTGCAGATGGCACTCCCCACCCAAATGGCTACGCAATGCTAATCCTCTGAACAAATAAATCCAAGACATAAACAAGTTGATTAAAATAGCAAAATTTGAATCGCCATAAATTGTATCACGGATACATTGGATTACTGCTAAGTAATCGAATTACATTGTAAATTCAATTTCATAATAAAAAACAATCATGCATGACAGGAAAAATAGAACTCCTGCGTTCTCGATGTTATTGATATTCTGTTGTGTCCCATTCTTTAAACCTGCTCAACTCCTCACTTCATCCTGGGTGCAATCTCACCGGTTTAGGACGGAAAGTTCATTCAATTGCATAATGGTGGTGAGATGCACACCTCTGTACTCCTTTTGTTAAACTTGTATTCCTTGTTGTATGTACTCCCCAATTTCATAGGCGTGCTCGCTTGCTCCTCGCTCCGCCCACTTGCGCTGCAAACTAGTAAGAACACGAGGGAGTGATATAGGTGAGCGTTAGTTTACACCAGTTTGTTGCAGCTTCCGTCGTTAAGATGTGTGGGAGCAGTACGCAGGTCTCACCGTGAGATGGATTTGAACAGCGTTAAAAACGAGAGTATTCAGAGAAGCCATTTGACTTGGAGGTTTAAATAGCACATGTCACGGTAAGCGCGTTGCAGAATATCACTATAATCGAGATTATATATAGGCTCTAGGGGTGAACAGAAGGTTAGGAACCAGTAAGTATTCATGGATGTTTGGTTTTTAGATACGTGAGGGGTCTGACATTTGAGACATGCAATATGGGTAGTGTTTAAAGCTATGAGTGCAGAAATAAATGATCAACAGGCATTTAAAGCAATATCGCTGCAAGGTTTGAATAATTTTGAAACATGATTGTGTGCAGCATGTTCATTGTATCACGAGTATAATTATGGAATTGACGACGATTAATTTTTTGTATCTTAGACACCCCTGAAGAAGGGATTCTCCCGAAATGCATTGGGTGATTTTAAATAAAGCGTGACATGTGGAAACAGTCACTCTCCTGTGTGCTTTTATGAATAGCAACGCATAAACGAAAATAAGTACAAAGGATTGAAGAAAATAAAGGGAGAAAAAGGATGAATAATATTGAAAAAATTGTGGAATAACTGAAGAGTTGATTATGAATTTAACTCATTGGACTCGTTAGAGATCGGCTGTGCAGCTTGATGGGGATCGAAATGTTGGTGCCCTCGTGTTCTTACTAGTTTGCAGCGCAAGTGGGCGGAGCGCGGAGCAAGCGAGCACGCCTATGAAATTGGGGAGTACATACAACAAGGAATACAAGTTTAACAAAAGGAGTACAGAGGTGTGCATCTCACCACCATTATGCCATGGAAATGTTGGCCAGATTCGGTGCAAAAACGGCTCCCATGCTAGTCCCGGAGCATTGTTGGTAGTAATTACCTCCTGATACAAAATAGTTGGTTTGTAGTGCAATGCGAAGTAGTGCAAAAATAAAGGAGGTGGGTACCTGGAACGGCCTGGGTCTTGTCTCTAATACCTTCTCAATGATCTGAATACTCTCATTTTGGGGTATATTGGTATAGAGCGAAGAAATATCTAGGGTTGCTAGCCAGTCTGTCTCAATATCATAGTGCATACCGTCTACCAGATTGATCATAAACATCGTATCTCTCACATACGTTTCCTGTAGAGGGACAAAGTCCTTGATGAAGTAGTCTATATATCTACCAATGGGTTCTAAGATGGATCCACAGCCTGATAGGATAGGGCCGCCCGGGTGGTTTGTGATGCTTTTGTGTATCTTGGGCGATGTGTAAAGAACCGGAGTTCTGGGATTCTCTGCATTCAGAAACTCAAACTCTTTCCTGGTATTGTATCCTTCACTCATCCCTTCCATAGTGACGCGCAATATCTCATTGCGGATTTCTGTTAGGGGGTTAGCGAGCAGTCTTTTATAATGCTTTTCTTCCCCAATTTGTTTCGAGATCTCTGTCTCATAGTATTTACGGTCCTGAACCACAATGCCACCCCCTTTGTCAGCAGGTTTAAGGATTATGGAGTCATCCTTCTTTAATGCATTCAGTGCCTGGCGCTCCTGTAATGTGATGTTATATGGTATGTACTGTCTGTTGTTTTTCAATTTATCAAGACCCTGTAGTACTAGTCTCTCAAAGGTGAGTAATTCTGGTGGCATCATACCATTAGTGGGATAAAAGGTAGATGGTGGTCGTAATCCTGTCACTGAGTCTTGTGTCATGGGTTCTCCATCTTTAAAGAACAATTTTAGTCATATTTTTCTAAAAAACTGAAATAGTTCTGCTTTCAAGGTGAAAAAATGTGTCTTTTCCATGATTACAAAAAACAGACCCTTACTCAAGAGTGATATTTCTGAAGATGACATTATATGTTGGGACAGATTGAAGATAGGGATGGCCTCTATTCTGCTCATATCCTGACCTAGTATGGTTGGGGACCCCACTTGTAGTGTTTTCTCCGGGTTTGTCGTTCCCCTGGATACTGATCCCCCTGAGGATTCTGAAAATGTAATAGGTTGGTTTCTTCTAAACCTCCCCCAGGTGTTTTGTCTATTCTGATTGTCAATAGTAGTGTAGTAGTCTTCTCTAAGGTAGGGATATGCTCTTTCTTTAGAGAAATTCTTGATATCCTTAGTAACTTTATCCGCTTTTTTCTTTAATTCAAACGCATTAAAGTCCTTAATGGTTTTGTTCAGCTTATCTAGCAGCGTTTTTGCCTCTGCTAACTCGTCACCACAAAGGAGTTCCTTCTCTAGCTCTTCAATTTCCTTAAGTTCAGCCTTAGCGTTTTCCACTGCAGTTTCTATACCTAACACCATCCAGTGGCGTGAGCAGGTTGTAGAAATATGGCTGAAGTTACCCTTGAATTTGGGGTCCTCGCGGAAAATGCCTGGGACGTTCCTAACCTGTAGACCCTGCGGTATGATCCCTGCTTTCAGGTACTCCGTCAACATGCGAGCATGAAGCTCGGTCCTGACGTGCTTCTTTTTCGCCTTCTCTAATCTATCTAGCAATTGTTGTCTTGGGCTTATGCTTTTAGTAGGTTCTGTGGAAAAAAGGGGTGGTCCACTGATAATTTTCGCAATGTATTCATCGGTATAAAGGGGGGCTTCGCCCTCTGACATCGTAACCTTCGAAAAAAGTTTACACCTATATTGTTATAGGGTATCTGGGAAAATCCAGTTAAAAGATAATTCCTCAGCGGTGCAGTCAATGCTCTAAAGGTCGAGAGACAGAACAGGGGAACCCTACTCACTAAGGAACCAGGGTAAGTATTAGATTCAAGAAAACAGTGGTTCCTGTGGAATAATACTATCTATTTTGATAATAGGATGCACAATCGCAATGTAGAGGGCTTGAGTAATGTCAGAGGGGGAAGAAACCACATACACCAATGGTTCAGTATATCACAGTTATATTTATATTTTTCAAAAATGGAAAAGGATATATACAATGAGAAAAATAAAGAACATTTGTGCGAGGTGTCCCAAGTGAAAACAGGAACCTAAGACAATAGTGAAAGTTGTGACAATTTTTTCAAGGTTTCCAAAGTTCTACACAAGTCGACCATTATCACATATATATAGGGTGAGCAGCAGCTCTATACAATAATATACGCTGAGTAATGGTTCCCTTTCTCTTTCTTGTCGATGACGTTTCGACCCTCTACGTGGTGTGGGGTCTCATCAGGACCTGGGGATGTAGGGACATCTAGGAAGAGAAGGGTAGAGTAAGCATAATGCCCATTTACTGGCACAAATGCGACAGATAGGAGAAGGTTGTATAAGAATGGAGGCTACCTGATGTTTGGAATGCGCAGCCGCATGAAGAGTGTGTGCCACACGTGAGTGAAAGAAAAAAGGGGGCACTCACAATGGGACCCGGCCGGGTACTGATTGTTTAAGAAAGAAAAAGAAGAGAGGGTTCAATCAAATGAGTGCTGCTGAATGAAAGAGCAGTGTGCCGTTATCACTCACAACACATAATAAATTATTGAAACACTTACCCCAAGTGTGAGTGGGGGAAGGGGCTGGCAATAATTGGGTAATGCAGCGCTTGAGATGTAGTTGATGACACACTATAGCGGTAGTAGGCTGATAGTGTTGTAGGGAACTCTATGAAACAAGAGGATACTGTAAGGGCATCTTCAATTGGACAGAGGTGAGTAAAGTCTAATTGAAAGTAAAGGCCTGTTTGGATTACCTGAATCACGGTGTTCACGAGCGAACTGTCGCTTCAGTACTGTCTTAATGCAGATGTAGGTGAGGCCGTGACCTGTAGGAGTCAAGAGTGGCGCAATTGTGGATGAACAACCTGCGCGTCAACCATCGCTAAGGATGTGCCCGAACTAGCAGAAGGGTTCTTACCTAATAATCGCTTTCAAAAGGGATAGGTGAAAGGTATATTTGCAGCCGTCAATGTTGTTGACAAGATACTGTAAATGACAGTGATGGAGCAAGGACTCACAAATGAGACTTGCTTGGATGCAATCTCCTCCCAGTATTAATTTATTAAACTTGTATTGTTCATACTAATTCTTGCATACACAGCATAAGTAGCAAGGAAGCTTGCCTATGTGTTTAAACTAACAAATAACGCTTGTCTTTTCTAAAATGGCCGCTAAAACGCGGGAACTTTACTGCGCATGTCTCAACCATATCACGTGTTGTGACGTCTTCTTTGCTTGGTGGGAAAACTCTTGCTTCTGCGCAGTTTGCATTAAAATGGCTGCTTTATGTTTTCACATGCTACAGCTTGCTCTCGTGTTATAATTAATTTGTCGTTTCTCTAACGCCATTAATGCGGGATAGAATTTATAAGTAAATGGGAATAGAATAGAAAGAGTGGGTATACAGTGAAACATTTTATTTGTGATTTTAATATTTTCTTCTTTGCTTTTATTAGTTCGTAAATTTTGGGCCTGGGGTTTGGTGAACTAAAAACTCGTGTGACAATGATCCTGCGCATGCGTCCTACATGGCTGCCCAGAGGAAAAAGGATGAAGTCAACCTGGACATCGTCCAAGGCCATGACCTGATGGCCGACACCGCTGTACCCATGATGTACCAACTGAATTGCAACAATGTATATGAATTATGTATAAAAATTGTCGTGAGAAGAGTGGGAAATAAAGCAAATGTAATAAAATGATGGGCGGTATTTTAAAACAATAGACTTTAAGAAATCGAACCAAATCAATATGGTGTGAGGATCAACCCCTGTCCCTGTCCAATCAGAAATAGTGGTCCCATATTTTGGCAACATTAATGGGAGGTACATGGGCGTAGAAGGGTATAATAGATATAGAATTAGCTAATTAGTTAGAACAAGCACAAGCAGAGGCGAGGTGTAAGTTCCAGACATACAAGCTGATCGATTACAGACTGAACCGCTGTCCAGAGAGGTCCTGAGGAGGGGGCGGTGGAGTCCATTAGAAGGAAGGCACGGGAGAATCGAGGAGAAGTCGAGTATCAGAGAGGGGAACGACGCAGGCGTCGTTGGTAGAGAGGTCACCAGTCCGTCTTGAACCTGGAGGAGGTCTTTGCTCTTCATCCTTCCTGGGTCCTATCCTTTCCAACTCCTTGGCCAAGGGGTTTGGTTCTCGCACTTTAGGTAAATATACCTGCAACCTTAGTTGCGCTGCTGTCTCTATCTTCTCCTTTCTGAGGGACCGTCATTGATCAATAATTATTATTCTATGCTTCATCCTTGATATGCGACTGAGTATCATGTGGTTCTGTATTTACTCTGCTAAAATCTTTAGATAAACATTTTAAAACTTCCTGACTCAGTGGTTATTTCAGGATTATGTACTGTAATGAATGTCACTCATTTTAAACTTCCCAATTAGCAAAGGATTCATTGGTAAGTCATTACTCTTCAATCAGAAAGGTAATTGGTAGCAGGGATTTTGATAAAGAGTATAACTGACTCACCAGCGTAAGTATTAGCGTAGTATGAATGTATGGGCCCAAGTGAGTATTTGGTGTGTGAATGCTGTTTGCTAATATCGCGCTGGATCAGTTTTCTGGTTATCAGAGGATGGTTGGACTTTGTTAATTGGGTAATGAGAATTTTATTTTTTATGAATTAACATCCGTGTGTTCAAAAAGTTTGTTTTATGTTGTCCAGAAATTTCCCGGGGAAAAGTTGAATAGCGGATGGTAAGTGGAAACCATACTGCAGTGAGGTTATCTGTCAGGCAGAAATAGTATTGAAAAGTTAAGCAGGGCTATCAGTACTTGTTAGGGACTCTGTGCGTGTGAATAATAGCAAAGGAATACGCTGGTAAATTTTGATGTTATATCACCTAGAAAGGGTAACATTGAAGAAGTAACAGGTATTTCTGAAGCTTGTGTGAAGAGTAAACGGAAGGGTTTTACTCGTAGTGTGTGTTTAGTAAAACGGAAAGGTTTTTACTACGTGTGAGAGAAACTATCTTTTCTAATTTAGAGAAACTGACACGATAGCGAATGTTTTATGTTGTTACTGAACTTTAATTAAAAGTCGTAGAGAAAATAAAGTTTTGCGTACGATTTTGTAAAGGGAGGGTCAGTTGCCGGAGAGGGAGCTGAAGTCACAGGTGCCGCGCTGGGATTGGTTGAAACAGCGGGCGTGGAAAGACTCTCGTAAAGGAGGGGTCAGTAGTCAGGAGTAGTACTGACGTCACAGGTGCCGCGCTGGGATTGGTCGAAAACAGCGAGGGACAGAGAAACGCAGGTTGGAAAGGAGGGGTTGGTAGACAAACGTCACAGAAAGGCCGCGCTAGGATTGGTTCAGAGACAGAAGTTAGACGAAATTTGATTGGTTGTTACCATAGAAGCTGAAATCTTAGTGGATAGGAGATTGTATGTTAAAACGCGACCCAACTTTAACAGGAACTCGTCCGGATAGGAGATATCTAGGCTTTGCAGAATATAATTTTATACATCGAGGTTTACCCAAGATGTACGGAGAGAAGAGAAAAATTTCATTTCTACAAAAGATTAAGAATTATTTTAAAAAGGATAAACCAATCAAAACTAGGGAAGGAATTATCATTCCACCAGCTAAAACGCCCGCTTCATTCATGATGATGGAGAGAGGTTATCATACTTGTGTATGGATAGAGAATTGGATGGAATATACCAAAAATGATGGAATATTAGCATTTCCCGAGAATGGTACTTTTAATGGGAGAATTCTTCAAAATTTGAGATTGAGGATGAATGACTTAGATCCCAGACCTAGATTAACTCAATACGAAGCCTTAGAGGAATGGGAAACCGAGGCATTTGAGCGTGACCGATCCAGGAGTAATAGGGGTTATCGAGGATTTTTCCCTAGGAACCATAATGAGTCAAGGGACGGTCAGATGAAACAGTGGAGAAGAGCAATGCTTACAGAGGGTCTGTATCCAATATTAATGGCAGATGAGCCATTAGGGAGCAAATGCACTGAAAAGACAAAACACTTGACTAGATTTGGAGATTCCGAAGATGAGTTTATGGAAGAGATATTAAAGAACCCGCCACCATATCAGGAAGGGACAAGTGGATGCATCCCAAGTGCACCACTGTTAAGGACACCATTGGTACCACAAGTATTGCATGATTCCCCAGCTAGTAGGGTACTTCATGACAAAGAAAAGGAAGCCATAGATAAAAACAGTGCAGAATTAATTCAGAAAGTAACCCAATTGAGTATGCATCCTGATTCACTAACAATACCTATAACGATTGGTCCAGTGGTTCCCTTATATGGTGACAAAGGAAATTACCCAAAACCTTTAGTTATGCCTACTCCTGTGAATGTTCCTAAACCAGAAGCAGTAGTAATGGTTGAGGATCACTTTAGTGATTGTGAATCTATGATTTCATTAATGGACTTACCCATTCGAGATTCTGTAAATAGTACCCCCAGAAGAGCTACACCTGGTTGCTCAAGAGATGTAAATATAATAACTTCATCAGGAACCAAAAGTGCCACAGTAGTAACACCAGAAGACTTAGAAAGGTGGGCACAAGGAGCAGACAAACAGAGCACACCCCCAAAGATCATGGACATTTATAAATTAAAGGTCGAATTGGAAGAAATAATAGCAGGAAATGTAGGGTTAGATCGCCTAAATACTTACGATGAAGAAGAGCTATTGTTCGTGTGCAGGAGTATCACAAGAAATGTAAAGA
The DNA here is from genome assembly GCA_963921515.1 of Calotriton arnoldi. NCBI lineage: Eukaryota > Metazoa > Chordata > Amphibia > Caudata > Salamandridae > Calotriton > Calotriton arnoldi. The sequence goes on from CAWUFW010013217.1 coordinate 159,773, forward strand.
TATTCCATGAAAAATTATCAGATTTAGCTTTGCAGATGGGAGTTGAAATAGGGAGATCAAAATTGCTACAGAAACCCTATAGAGCAGATTTTTCAGACAAAGATTTAGAAAACATGAATGCCTCCGGAAGAAAATTACAAATAAAGGAATTAATGACAGTCTTACAGAAATGGGGAGACCTAGATAAATGGAGAATTAGATGGGCCAAGAAAAAGGAAGAGGCACGATCCAGTAGAACAGCATCTGAATATCTAATGAAGGAATCAGGGAAAGCAGATCAACTGTACCCGATGCGAGAAGTTCCAGGAGGGGGATATGTACATGTCCCATGGAGCAGACAGGATATTTTGTCATTTACGAATGATTTTCCAAAATTGAGAGAGAAGCCAATTGAATGGTACAAGCAAGTTGAGAGGTTTGTGAAGGTGTCAAAGGTATTGTTGAAGGATTTGGATGGTTTGTTTGACATAGTGGTACCTGCCGATTTGTGGACAGATTGTAAAATAACAGTTGATTGGCCTATTGAAGAGTATCCTAGAGATCCAAAGACAGGTGCCCCGTCAAATGATGTAATGAAAAAGTATCAACAGGTAATAACTTACCTGAAAGGGAAAATACCACCGAAAGAAACAGATTGGGTGAAAATAGATAGAACTACCCAAGAAGCCAGTGAATCGGTACACGCTTATTATGAGCCTTTATTGCAGGTATTCAAGCAGTATATTGGATTTGAGGACATTGGAGATAAAAATATGAGTCAGTTTGTTTACCGATTTGTTTATGGTCTAAAGCCAGAAATTTTTCAGATGATTAAGCAGCATATGTTGTGTTGGCAGGGAAAGCCAATAGATGAAATCTTGAAATATGCGAAATATTGTGGAGATGACATTGAGGATAGGCACAAGAAACAACAGGAAAAAGTAATGTGGGCTCAGATAAAAATGGCCGAGAAACAGGGAATTAATTTGGATAATCCGAGTGAAAATCAGGGAAAGGATTATGGAACGAGTGGTGACATTGGGAATGGTGGAAAGGTGAGAGGACGAATGAGCAGAGAAGAGGCTAAAAAGAAATTTCCTTGTCATGGATGCGGAAAATTGGGGCATTGGAAGGATGAATGTAAAAAGATTCGAAATAATAATGGCCCAAATCAAAATTTAAATCCACAGACGCAGAATGACTCACAGCAGGGTGTAAATCCTCAGAGTCAGTTGCCTCCTGCACCTATTCAGGGTAATGTAAGCAGAGCAAAGCACGGTACAGACGTCGGATATCAAGGAGGAAGTGGTAAGAATGATTATGTAACATCACAATTTCTTTTACAGGACGACTTCTGTTCCTATAGTCAGTGACGGTGCCTAGGAGAGGGGGAGAATGAGTGCGTACTTGGCGCATCCTTACCGGTAGATCAGTCAGGTCCATATGTTGAAGGGAATGTAAAAGGTAATGATATTACTTTCCTTTTGGACACTGGTGCTACCAGGTCTACTGTGAGAACAGCAGACATCCCAGACCTTCCTCTTTCTGGAGAAGCTATCCAAGTTGTGGGGGTGGTGAATCGAAAGATTAGAATACCTCTTACTGAACCAATGGAAGTAAAAATCGGAAACTTTAGAGAAATGCATCAATTTGTAGTGTGTGATTCCAGTCCAGTAAATTTATTGGGCCGAGATTTGTTATGCAAAATTAATTGCACAATTTTCTGCACACCGGATGGTGTGGCAGTTCAGACCCCAGATGAAGATCATGTATATAAGTTTATGATTGCAAAACAAGGTACAGAAGTAGATGAGATGTTTTCTTTGATAACAAAAGACGAGTTGCCAGAAGAATTAAAAACTACTGTAAACCCCATAGTATGGGATTTCACGGGAAAGGAAGTAGGACTTATGGCCAAAATAGACCCAGTTAAAATTACTGTAAAGGAAGGTGCGATTTTCCCAAATACCAGACAGTACAAAATGAGTGCAGAAGTAAAAGCAGGAGTCATTGAAGAAATTAACAGAATGGTAAAACAAGACATATTAAAAGAAGTAATGAGTAGCCCTTGTAACTCACCAATCATGGGTCTGAAGAAACCTAGTGGAAAGTATAGGATTGTTCAAGACCTGCGTAAAATAAACAAGATTGTGGAACCCTGTTGTCCTATAGTGCCAAATCCTGCAGTAATTCTATATCAGATTCCTTGGAGTGCAGGATGGTTTACTGTGATTGATTTATGCCAAGCATTCTTTTCGATACCCTTGCATCCAGATAGCCAGTATCTTTTTTCATTTAAATTTGAGAACAAAGTCTATGTATGGAACCGTGTTCCTCAGGGGTACACGGAAAGTCCTTCCATCTTCAATCAGATATTGAAAAAGTGTCTAGAGAAACTAGTGATGCCAGGAAGCTCAGTCTTAGTGCAGTATATCGACGACTTACTGGTGGCATCAAACACCAGAGAGGACTGTGTTGTTGATTCCATTGCATTATTAAATCATTTGGCTGAAGAAGGGCATAAAGTTTCACCTGAAAAGTTGCAGTTTTGTACAACAGCAGTTAAATATCTGGGACACCAAATTGAGAGGGGAAAAAGAAGAATAACCTCTGAAAGAGTAAAATTAATCAAGAAAATGCAATTGCCTGTAACGCAAAGGGAAGTGAGAATGTTCCTGGGAATAGTAGGTTATTGTCAACAATGGATACTAGGATTTTCTCTGTTAGCAAAACCATTAATTCAAATGACGAAAAAGAAGGCAAGGGACCCAGTTGAGTGGGATGATGAGAGCGTAGGAGCTTTTGTAAAATTGAGAAATGCTTTGTGTTCAGCACCTGCCCTAGGCATGCCTGATTATAAAAGAAAATTCGCATTATTTTGTCACGAGAGAGAAAATTGTGCACTTTTAGTCCTAACCCAGAGACATGGTTTAGACAGACGTCCTATAGCATATTCTTCTGCTACATTGGACCCAGTGGCAGCCGCGTTGCCAGGCTGCTTAAAAGCAGTGGCGGCTACCTGTTTGAGCATTGAACAAAGTGAGTCAATTGTAATGAGACACCCTGTAAAAGTGTTTGTTCCACATGCGGTTGTGATTCTGTTGACAAGAACCCAAACTCAGCATCTTACTCCTAGTCGGCTGACTAAATATGAAAGAATAATAATGGGTGCTGAAAATGTGACCATGGTAAGGTGCACGATAGTAAATCCAGCTACCTTACTACCAGACCCATATCATGAAGAAGTTAATGATGACGAAGAAGAAGAACATGATTGTTTAAAAGTCACAGAGCTATGCACGAAACCACGTCCTGATATTCAGGAACTACCCCTCAGGAAGCCAGACAGGGAGCTGTTTGTTGATGGTTCGTGCCAAAGACATGAAGATGGTAAACTAACTGCTGCCTATGCGGTGTGTGAATTAACTGGAATAGTTGAAGCATCCTATTTACCCGGAGTCAAATCTGCACAAATAGCTGAATTAATTGCATTGATAAAGGCTTGCAAAATTGGGAGGAATCAAAAAGTAACTATATTTACAGATAGCCAATATGGTTACGGGGTTGTGCATGATTTTGGCCAACTATGGATGCAGAGGGATTTCATGACTTCTTCAGGATCCCCCATTAAGAATGGACAGTTCGTAAGGGAATTGCTAGAAGCAATACAATCACCAAAGGAATTGGCTGTGGTGAAATGTGCCGCACATCAGTCAGGAGATGACTGGGTGGTAGTCGGCAACCGATATGCAGATCTTGTGGCTCAACATTGTGCCAAAAATAGGTTGTCAGTCAATAAAAGGGTGGAAAGAATGGGAATCAGCTGCCAACTTATGCTGTATGCGCCACCTGAAACATGGAATGAGGTAAAGGGAATGCAAGATGATGCTGATGAGAGTGAGAAAAATACATGGATTAAAATGGGATGTTCTCAAAGGGCAGACGACGATGTATGGATTTATGCCGATGGCAGACCAGTCATGCCTGATTCTTTGCTTTCACAGATGGCCAGGATGTATCATGGAGATACTCACATAGGGAGAGATGCAATGATTAGGCTCTTCAGACAAAATTGGTACAATCCAGGGTTCAGGGCTGTAGCAGAGAGTCTTTGCCAGAGATGTTTAACGTGCCAGATGCATAATCCAGGAAGAAAAACAATAATTGGGTTTGGGAAAATTGGAAAGGCAGAAGGTCCATTTATAAGATTGCAATTTGATTTCATTCAGCTACCATCCTGCAGAGGGCTGAAATATGTACTTGTCATAGTGTGTCTGTTTTCAAAGTGGGTGGAGGCTTACCCTACCCGAAGGAATGACAGCATTACAGTTGCAAAGTTGTTGCTACGAGAACTCATTCCTAGGTTTGGTTTCCCAGTAACTTTGAAATCAGATAGAGGAAAACATTTTAACAGTGAAGTGATTAAAATAATCTGTGAAGCATTCCAAATTGAACAAAAACTGCACTGTGCATATCGTCCAGAGGCTTCTGGAGTGGTTGAACAATTGAATGGCACAATAAAATCCAGACTGGGAAAGATGTGTGCATCAACATCATTAGAGTGGCCGGATGCATTGCCACTTGTTTTAATGGGACTCAGAAGCATTCCTGATAAAAATACTGGATTAAGTCCACACGAGATAATGATGGGAAGAGCAATGAGACAAGCACATGTTCCCACAAATAAACTGCTGAATATATCTGATGATATGGTCCTGGATTATTGCAAAGGATTGGCTGACCTAGTGCGTTCTGTCTCTCACCAGGTTGGAGAAGACGCCGTTTCCAGGCAGCCTGAACAAGAACATGATCTGAATCCTGGTGACTGGGTGGTAGTGAAGAATCACACCAGAGAGACGTGTCTATCACCTAGGTGGGGCAATCCTTGTCAGGTCATACTGATCACAAATACAGCGGTGAAGTGTGCAGGATTTCCTAATTGGATTCATGTAAGTCACACCAAAAGAGTACCAGACCCTGAAGAAGAAAATCCTCAGTCAGCATCAACCACTGAGGAAGCTGAAGGTTGCCCAGCTGAAGAATCTCGGGTTCGAGATTCAAGAGAAGCTGAAGAAGAACAACCGAGCACAAGTCAGGACTGGATACCAGTGGTGGAAATTCCTGAAGTTTACCACAGAACAAGAAGTCAAACAAATTTGGAAGAAATTGAAGAAGATCAGATAGGTGAAGAAGAAGCAGCTCAGGAAAAAGAAGAAGACACAATAAAAGAACCTGAGCAGGACCAGATAGGGAGAGGAAACTGGGCTCAAAATAACGAAGAACCAACAAGTTTTGAGCAGGGACAGACAGGTTTAGAAGAACCCGGTCAGGCTACAGAAGTACTAAGTGCAATAAGCCCTGATCAGAATAAGTTAGATCCAGAAAAGTACACAGAAAAAGATCTCGAGAAAAGCGAACATGAAGGAATAAATCAAGAACAAGGTCACTTATTGGAAACTCACAGTGGAGCTGCTGAAGAGAAACCAATCCGACCTGAAATGGAACAAATAAGAGAAACAGTAATTGCAGAAAACCAAACTGTGCCAAACCCTGAAAATAAAGGAATTTCTGAAGAAGAAAGTAAAGAGACAGTGCAAACAAAGAAAACAAGAAAAGGTGATCATTGACCTAGTGTCATTAAAAGAGTAAAATACCACATAACAACCAGAAGTGAAGATCCAGATCAAGTAAATGGAGTAACAAGCCAAACAGGATAAGAAAGCAGAACTGAGAAAAGAAGAAGCAAGAGACTGAAACTTGTGAACAACAAATTCAAGGGTCCTGATTGGACTTACATCATTCTTGAAGATTACGAAAGCTCAGAGTCAGGTGAAAGTGGTAACGAAGGAACAAGTGCTAAACTGACTTACGAGACAGAAACAAGACCACCTTGATAACGAAAAGAAAGTTGAATAAGGATAAGAAGAGAAATCTTCCTTGTCGAAATGTCTGAAGATAGAGTTACTGGGAGATCAAAACAGAAATGTTGTAAAAGATGCTGTGCAGTATGCATATGTAGTCTAGTAATGGTGCTTATAGTATGGTTAGTTCTGATCGTAGCAGTTCCTTACCTTATGATAATGGATAAAAAGATTAATAACGAAACTAAGGAAAGGACAGCAAACTTGAAAAGTAATAGAGTAGAACTGATGGCAGAAAATGAACCAGAATTTCATCATGAAATAACTGATAACGACACTAGTTTAAATGTTTTCACAAAATTATTGTTTCAATATGTAGATACTATGGAAGTTAGTAATTGTTATGTCTGTATGAAGTTACCCGAATCAGTAGCAGAAGGGTTAACATATCATCACTTACCATTTAGCTATGGCATTTCATGTAGTGTATTGGCTAGTTTATTTTATAGAACAGGGAGACTTCAGTATTATTATTCAAACATAGATGTGATATTTTCTGAGGTTCCGATTCGAAAGAGTATGGACCCAGTGCTTAGTAGTCAAGATGCACAGTTTATGGGAGAATTTTTCTTAACAATGAAATCGATAGATATAACACATGCACATAGACACAATCTAACATGTTCATTACATGAAGAAGAAAAGATATTTTTGAACTTGGTAGAAGATAGAAGACAAGATTTTCAAAAGAAAGCTTCTGAGCATAAAGCTCATTTGCCACCTTGGGCTGAGAAAGAAGGGAGTTACACACCTGGCAAAGCTCAAGCTGCTATGGCACTGGATTTTGTAAAGATAGGGAAAATTTGTCTACATAGATTAAAAACTGATTATAACAATGTTTTCATCGGTACCAGTGAATGTGAACATAATTTCTTAATTCTTGGAGGGTGGGGAATCAAGGGAGGAACAGATTCAGTTTTTCCTGGAGTCTATTATGTGTGTGGGAATAAGGCTTACTTTAGGCTTCCTGCACGGTGGTATGGAAGTTGTTACTTTGGAATAGTATTTCCAAAAATACACCACGTAAAAAGAAACACTGGGAGCAATGAAAATAATAGTGAATTAACACGTAGTAAAAGAGCTAGTTTTTCAGAAATTGTAGGTGATATATTTGGTGCATTGATACCTTCAGTGGAAATAATTCTGAACTCAAGGAAAATATGTAAATTGTCTACAGTGGTTGATCGTTTATCAACGGATACTGCTGGAGGTTTTCTAATGATTAATGCAGAGATGGTTGCGATTAGATCTATGATTATGCAAAATCGACTTGCTCTTGATATTATATTGGCAAAAGAGGGCGGAGTCTGTAAATTATTGAAGACGAAACACAGTTGCACTTACATACCTGATAAAAGTGCAGAAATTGGAACGTATATACAGAATATAACTAAACTTGAGAAAGAACTTAAACCACTGGAAGTTGATAGTGTATGGGAAAGATTGACAAACAGTATTGCGTCAATTGGTACCTGGTTTGCGAATGTAGGGAAAGGACTTATAGGTCAAATATTAGTACCCTTAGCAGGGATAGCAATAATAATACTGTCAATAATAATATGGTGCAAATGCTGTAGAAAGAATGAATCGTATACTATGACCGGGAAAGGGAAGACGAGAAAGTTTGATGAAATTGAACTGGAAGACTTGAGAAGTGAATTATACAAGAAACTGAAAGGGGATGTGAAAAATAGAAAGTGTAAAAATGAAAATGAAACTATTTTATGCTAAAAGTTGGCATCTGATTGTGGGTAGTATTTGATGGCTCAGAAACGCCATCAGAGAGGGGATTGATGGAGCAAGGACTCACAAATGAGACTTGCTTGGATGCAATCTCCTCCCAGTATTAATTTATTAAACTTGTATTGTTCATACTAATTCTTGCATACACAACATAAGTAGCAAGGAAGCTTGCCTATGTGTTTAAACTAACAAATAACGCTTGTCTTTTCTAAAATGGCCGCTAAAACGCGGGAACTTTACTGCGCATGTCTCAACCATATCACGTGTTGTGACGTCTTCTTTGCTTGGTGGGAAAACTCTTGCTTCTGCGCAGTATGCATTAAAATGGCTGCTTTATGTTTTCACATCCTACAGCTTGCTCTCGTGTTATTATTAATTTGTCGTTTCTCTACCGCCATTAATGCGGGATAGAATTTATAAGTAAATGGGAATAGAATAGAAAGAGTGGGTATACAGTGAAACATTTTATTTGTGATTTTAATATTTTCTTCTTTGCTTTCATTAGTTCGTAAATTTTGGGCCTGGGGTTTGGTGAACTAAAAACTCGTGTGACAATGATCCTGCGCATGCGTCCTACATGGCTGCCCAGAGAGAAAAGGATGAAGTCAACCTGGACGTCGTCCAAGGCCATGACCTGATGGCCGACACCGCTGTACCCATGATGTACCAACTGAATTGCAACAATGTATATGAATTATGTATAAAAATTGTCGTGAGACGGGTGGGAAATAAAGCAAATGTAATAAAATGATGTGCGGTATTTTAAAACAATAGACTTTAAGAAATCGAACCAAATCAATATGGTGTGAGGATCAACCCCCTGTCCCTGTCCAATCAGAAATAGTGGTCCCATATTTTGGCAACATTAATGGGAGGTACATGGGCGTAGAAGGGTATAATAGATATAGAATTAGCTAATTAGTTAGAACAAGCACAAGCAGAGGCGAGGCGTAAGTTCCAGACATACAAGCTGATCGATTACAGACTGAACCGCTGTCCAGAGAGGTCCTGAGGAGGGGGCGGCGGAGTCTATTAGAAGGAAGGCACGGGAGAATCGAGGAGAAGTCGAGTATCAGAGAGGGGAACGACGCAGGCGTCGTTGGTAGAGAGGTCACCAGTCCGTCTTGAACCTGGAGGAGGTCTTTGTTCTTCATCCTTCCTGGGTCCTATCCTTTCCAACTCCTTGGCTAAGGGGTTTGGTTCTCGCACTTTAGGTAAATATACCTGCAACCTTAGTTGCGCTGCTGTCTCTATCTTCTCCTTTCTGAGGGACCGTCATTGATCAATAATTTTTATTCTATGCTTCATCCTTGATATGAGACTGAGTATCATGTGGTTCTGTATTTACTCTGCTAAAATCTTTAGATAAACATTTTAAAACTTCCTGACTCAGTGGTTATTTCAGGATTATGTACTGTAATGAATGTCACTCATTTTAAACTTCCCAATTAGCAAAGGATTCATTGGTAAGTCATTACTCTTCAATCAGAAAGGTAATTGGTAGCAGGGATTTTGATAAAGAGTATAACTGACTCACCAGCGTAAGTATTAGCGTAGTATGAATGTATGGGCCCAAGTGAGTATTTGGTGTGTGAATGCTGTTTGCTAATATCGCGCTGGATCAACAGGAATCATGATAAATTATCTATTCAAGAGGCCACAGTAGTACGAGGGAAAACAGTGGCGCGGCCATTTCTTACCTGGATTTCAATTGTAGAGATCCCCACAGCACGTGACGGTCGAAAGTGCGGACGGCAAAGCAGCGTAAGTCTGCTCTGCTCGGAGGTCTGATGACAATGAGCGGCTGGAACCGCCGCCATTATAAGCAGCGATATCCCGCCGATAACCGGAATGCCCCGCAGAAAGTGCGGAGTCATACGGTTTTCGGTGTTCATAGAAGAGTGAAGAAAAACCTCAGAGTGAGGTTGGCAGATTGAGGGTGGTTGGCAGAAAAAGTGTAAAATACACTTTTTGATAAAAAGGGTGAAAAAAGAGTGTGGCACATTGCGGGCTGTCATAGCATGTACTTATGAATCACGTAATCACGTTAAATGAAGATACTGTACCAGTAGCAGAAATGATGTTAGTGTGGATGTGGCACGTTACGGGCTGGCAGGGACCGGTGCTTGGGAGTTGGACAATTATATGCTAAACAGTATTGCAATCATAACAATAATACTTCGGCCCATCTGGTATCACAAGCAATTTTAAGATTGCGATTCCGACATTTACACAGTGTGTGCATATAGTATTTCAATTGCAGTAAAACCACACAGTGTTTATATATACATTATTCCATCATTACTTGCCTGCATATATCAACCATCCCAGCCATGACTGATTTGATAGTAAGTAAGTAAGTCAGTTTTTATATAGCGCAGCTACTCACCCTTACAGGTCTCAAGGCGCTGGGGGCCGTCGTGGAAATTAAGTGAGCTATTGCCCAGAGTCACATGGTGCTGAGCTGAGCAGCCGCTGGAGCCGGGGATCGAACCGTGAACCCTGTGCTCCGAAGTCAGCTGCCCTGGCCGCTGCACCACACCTCTCCACTGATAATAAGTGTATGCTGGCAAGGGCATGGGTGGTCACATTCCAGTGAAAACATATATATAAAATTAAAAAAAACACAATGCCTGATGGCGGGTTATTTTACAATAGGGCGTACCGCAGCCATTTACATGTGCTGGCGACCACAGCAACCTTTATCTCTTGGACACATTTTAAACATATGTCTAACATCGTGATTGCAGAAGGGTGCTTCTTTGGCAAAATTATTATGGTGAATACACAAAGCATATGAGTCATACATTCGACGCAACAGTGTAAAGATAAGTACATTTCTTTTTCGTTGCATAGAATCTACTGATTAGTATTTACATTCTATATGTGCGGTATGTATGTATGACATACCTTGATCACAGATGTATAGGAATCTGTGCAGTATTGATGGCAATGGTGAAAAAACGCAACATATGCATCTCAAATTATACATACATTACACAGATTAAGTACGCCCATGGTGATATAGGTGAGCATAAGGATCTTTTAAAGTTCAGAGACAAGGGTGCCCATACAGGTGTCCACCTGTGGGCATCGGAACTTGACTAGTACGTTAATGTGATGACGAAGCCTCGCCATTCCTCAACAGAGTTGAGCCCATCATCTATGGAGTTGATTCTGTCTATCCAGCGACATTCTAGTCGCTGTAGGATTTGTGAAATGTCTCCACCCCTTTCAGGGATGCTGGCAATGACAATTATTTGCCATTTAATGTCTTCAGCAGTGTGATTCTTCTCATTGTAATGGGATACCAAGGGGGCATTGACAACTGATCTACGTATGCGGGTACGATGTTGTCCAATTCGTGCCTTCACTTTTTGTTGGGTTTGTCCAACATATGGAAAACCACAGGGGCACCATATGCAATACACAACGTTGCGTGTGTTGCAGTTGGAGAAGAATTCCAAAGTATGCTTAACACTTCGCATGTTCAAACGTTGTTGGTGTTAAATGTGAAAGTGCAGGAAACACAGTTCCCACATTTATGGTGCCTTTAATCTCAGGTAAACCCCATGTAGATTGTAATGTGTTAGTTCTGCGTGTGTTTACCTCAGTAGAAGATCTGACCAGATGGTCCTTAATGTTTTTGCCCCGTTTGAAAGCAAACATGGGGTGTCAATTTCGGGTCAATACTCTTAATTATGTCCCAGTTTTTTGTTATCAGGCTACGAACATTGTTCGTGTGTGTTCCAAAAGTGGTGACACAAATGAGTCTGTCTAGTGAAGGTTTCACTTTGGTTTTTAGAAGTTCTTCTCTGGGGCAAAACCAAGCGCGTTTCATTGATTTCCTCACCAGTCTATTGGGGTACCCTCTGGTGATCAGTTTCGCTTTAAGTATTTCTGCCTCCAGCATGTAATCCTCTTTAGGCAGATACAATTTCATGCAAGCGCAGAAATTGGCCAAAGGGTAACCCATCCCGTAGAGCACGTGGGTGGTGGCTCTTGTATGAAAGGAGTGGTGTTTCTCTCAGTGGGTTTTCTGTGTAGGGAAGTATACAGTGTCCCATTATCATGGTGGATGTTAAGATCCAGAAAGGATATGGATGACTTATGGACCGTGGACGTAAAAGTCAGATGAGTCTGAATGCTGTTAAGGTATAGTACAAAGTTGTTAAAGTCTATCTCATTGCCCGACCAGATGAGAAAGATGTCATCTATGTACCGCTTCCAACATTTGATGTTGGGGCGCTACATATTGGTGACACTTAGGACAAATTTCTGTTCAACATGGTCCATGGAAATGTTGGCCAGATTCGGTGCAAAAACGGCTCCCATGCTAGTCCCGGAGCATTGTTGGTAGTAATTACCTCCTGACACAAAATAGTTGGTTTGTAGTGCAATGCGAAGTAGTGCAATATTAATGGAGGTGGGTACCTGGAACGGCCTGGGTCTTGTCTCTAATACCTTCTCAATGATCTGAATACTCTCATTTTGGGGTATATTGGTATAGAGCGAAGAAATATCTAGGGTTGCTAGCGAGTCTGTCTCAATATCATAGTGCATACCGTCTACCAGATTGATCATAAACATCATATCTCTCACATACGTTTCCTGTAGAGGGACAAAGTCCTTGATGAAGTAGTCTATATATCTACCAATGGGTTCTAAGATGGATCCACAGCCTGATAGGATAGGGCCACCCGGGGGGTTTGTGATGCTTTTGTGCATCTTGGGCAATGTGTAAAGGACCAGAGTTCTGGGATTCTCTGCATTCAGAAACTCAAACTCTTTCCTGGTAATGTATCCTTCACTCATCCCTTCCATAGTGACGCGCAATGTCTCATTGCGGATTTCTGTTAGGGGGTTAGCGAGAAGTCTTTTATAATGCTTTTCTTCCCCAATTTGTTTCGAGATCTCTGTCTCATAGTCTTTACGGTCCTGAACCACAATGCCACCCCCTTTGTCAGTAGGTTTAAGGATTATGGAGTCATCCTTCTTTAATGCATTCAGTGCCTGGCGCTCCTGTAATGTGATGTTATATGGTATGTACTGTCTGTTGTTTTTCAATTTATCAAGACCCTGTAGTACTAGTCTCTCAAAGGTGAGTAATTCTGGTGGCATCATACCATTAGTGGGATAAAGGTAGATGGTGGTCGTAATCCTGTCACTGAGTCTTGTGTCATGGATTCTCCATCTTTAAAGAACAATTTTAGTCGTATTTTCTTAAAAACTGAAATAGTTCTGCTTTCAAGGTGAAAACATTTGTCTTTTCCATGATTACAAAAGACAGGCCCTTACTCAAGAGTGATATTTCTGAAGATGACATTATATGTTGGGACAGATTGAAGATAGGGATGGCCTCTATTCTGCTCATATCCTGACCTAGTATGGTTGGGGACCCCACTTGTAGTGTTTTCTCCGGGTTTGTCGTTCCCCTGGATACTGATCCCCCTGAGGATTCTGAAAATGTAATAGGTTGGTTTCTTCTAAACCTCCCCCAGGTGTTTTGTCTATTCTGATTGTCAATAGTAGTGTAGTAGTCTTCTCTAAGGTAGGGATATGCTCTTTCTTTAGAGAAATTCTTGATATCCTTAGTAACTTTATCCGCTTTTTTCTTTAATTCAAACGCATTAAAGTCCTCAATGGTTTTGTTCAGCTTATCTAGCAGCGTTTTTGCCTCTGCTAACCCATCACCACCAAGGAGTTCCTTCTCTAGCTCTTCAATTTCCTTAAGTTCAGCCTTAGCGTGTTCCACTGCAGTTTCTATACCTAACACCATCCAGTGGCGTGAGCAGGTTGTAGAAATATGGCTGAAGTTACCCTTGAATTTGGGGTCCTCGCGGAAAATGCCTGGGACGTTCCTAACCTGTAGACCCTGCGGTATGATCCCTGCTTTCAGGTACTCTGTCAACATGCGAGCATGAAGCTCGGTCCTGACGTGCTTCTTTTTCGCCTTCTCTAATCTATCTAGTGTGGCTCAATGGTTAGAGCGGCAGACCCTGATGCAGAGATCTGGCCCGGGACCAGGGTTCAATTCCCGCCTTGGCGGGTCTTGGGCTCAATTTCCTCAGACCTGATAATTCTCGCCTCGGTGCCTATTCTAATCATGGGTCCCACTCTGCAACTCTGGGCAATAGCTTGCTTAATCTCCACAACGGCCCCACCAGCGCTGGGATGCCTGGCTTCACCTTGGGGGTGCCCAGGAGTGGACATTTCACAGGGAAAAGCCAGGAAGGGTTCCACAGCGGTATGCGTACAGCGCCAGGACACCCCAGCTGGGGTAGCAGTGCGCTTTACAAGTACAAATTTCATTCAATTGTTGTCTTGGGCTTACGCTTTTAGTAGGTTGTGTGGAAAAAAGGGATGATCCACTGATAATTTTCGCAATGTATTCATCGGTATAAAGGGGGGCTTCGCCCTCTGACATCGTAACCTTCTAAAAAAGTTTACACCTATATTGTTATAGGGTATCTGGGAAAATCCAGTTAAAAGATAATTCCCTCGTGGTGCAGCCAACGCTCTAAAGGTCGAGAGACAGAACAGGGGAACCCTACTCACTAAGGAACCAGGGTAAGTATTAGATTCAAGAAAACAGTGGTTCCTGTGGAATAATACTATCTATTTTGATAATAGGATGCACAATCGCAATGTAGAGGGCTTGAGTAATGTCAGAAGGGGAAGATACCACATACACCAATGGTTCAGTATATCACAGTTATATTTATATTTTTCAAAAACGGAAAAGCATATATACAATGAGAAAAATAAAGAACATTTGTGCGAGGTGTCCCAAGTGAAAACAGGAACCTAAGACAATAGTGAAAGTTGTGACAATTTTTTCAAGGTTTCCAAAGTTCTACACAAGTCGACCATTATCACATATATATAGGGTGAGCAGTAGCTCCATACAATGATATGCGCTGAGTAATGGTTCCCTTTCTCTTTGTTGTCGATGACGTTTCGACCCTCTACGTGGTGTGGGGTCTCATCAGGACCTAGGGATGTAGGGACATCTAGGAAGAGAAGGGTAGAGTAAGCATAAGGCCCATTTACTGGCACAAATGCGACAGATAGGAGAAGGTTGTATAAGAATGGAGGGTATCTGATGTTTGGAATGCGCAGCCGCGTGAGGAGTGTGTGCCACACGTGAGTGAAAGAAAAAAGGGGGTCCTCACAATGGGACCCGGCCGGGTAATGATTGTTTAAGAAAGAAAAAGAAGAGAGGGTTCAATCAAATGAGTGCTGCTGAATGAAAGAGCAGTGTGCCGTTATCACTCACAACATATAATAAATTATTGAAACACTTACCCCAAGTGTGAGTGAGGGAAGGGGCTGGCAGTATTTGGGTAATGCAGCTGCTTGAGATGTAGTTGATGACACACTATAGCGGTAGTAGGCTGATAGTGTTGTAGGGAACTCTATGAAACAAGAGGATATTGTAAGAGCATCTTCAATTGGACAGAGGTGACTAAGGTCTAATTGAAAGTAAAGGCCTGTTTGGATTACCTGAATCACGGTGTTCACGAGCAAACTGTCGCTTCAGTACCGTCTTAATGCAGATGTAGGTGAGGCCGTGACCTGTAGGAGTCAAGAGTGGCGCAATTGTGAATGAACAACCTGCGCGTCAACCATCGCTAAGGATGTGCCCGAACTAGCAGAAGGGTTCTTACATCTACGGAGGACATCTACGGAGGAGAATACTTTGGTGGGCCGGTATCTCACGAAGAAATAGAAGTGTTAACAACTGCTACCTAGTGCACCCGAATGAAGCCAAAGGGCCACGCCGGAAGGCAGACTAATAAAATGGACAAGTACGCGGTCCCAAAACAAATGGCGGCAGCCCAGGATCAGCAACCAGAAGAGTCGGCGGAACCCTCACTGAGCGCCATAATTGCGGCCATTGCGGATCTGAAGGGCACGATAGACCCTAAAATTGACACAGTGATTGTAGATGTAAATCTCTTGAGAGCGGATCTCCACAAAATGGCCGACAAGGCAACGGACACGGAGGTGGCGCACCTGCAGACCAGTACGAAGAGCCTCGGGGAACAAGTCCAGGCCCTTACAAAACAACAAGAGGCAATGGCGGCTAAACTGGAAGACCAAGAAGGGCGGGCACGCAGGAACAACATAAGTGTAGTGGGGGTTCCGGAGGGCATGGAGGGACCTAGTGTCGATCTGTTTTTGGAGGACTTAATCCTTAATCACTTGAAGCCAAAGCGACTCTCCAACTACTTTACAATAGAGCGTGCCCACAGGGCGCCCGTCCCCAAGCCTAAACCGGGTGCCCCACCCAGGACAATTATTGCGCGGATCCTAAACTTTTGCGACAGGGACACCAGTCTGCAGACAGCATGCTCGCATGGGGATTTGCATCATGAGAACGCAGTGATCCAGTTCTTTCCAGACTTTACACTGCAAGTCCAATGACAGCAACGGGCCTTCAAGGGAGTAAAGAGAGAATTGCGAGCCAAAGAAATCAAGTATCCATTATGTTTTCTGCAAAACTGAGAGTAATCAGCGAAGGGAAAACATGGTATTTCAGTTCTGCAGAGGAAGCATGGGAATGGTTGGAAGGGTGGCGCACAGTGGGCCACAAATCCCAACGCGAGACGCGACGAGGTCAACAAAAAGACAATCAAGGAGAACAGTGAGTGAGGGAGTGTTTGCCCAGGTATAAGGCGTAATGGAAGGTGGGTCTGGAAGATGAGGACACTACGGAAGACCTGCATTGATGACTGAGAGAAAAAGGTCGTATGCCACAGTTCAGGAGTGAGGGGGTGGGATGACTACGAGAATGGACTCCCACTCACAGAGACAATTTTGGCGGGCAAAAGTGAGTTAAGCTGTTAGCAGGACTAAAACAAGCATTAAAGGACTTGGGGGGGGGGGGAAAGGGACTCGGAGGTGGCGTTTTGATTGTTCGGCACCTGCCAACCCCAGAATAGTTATTAGTTCCAGGGCGACAGGCACTCTGCGAGTTGGAGAAGTGGGTGGGTGTTACACCCGCCAGCAGGGTAGCAGGGAGGGGGGAAGTTACAGTTGGGGTGTGATGTGTTTATTTTGCTTTTATTTTGGTAATGTTTCTCATTTGTTGTTGAAACGTCAGTTTGTGATATTGGTACAGTATACTGGAATTGCAGTAATGGGGCCGACACAGAAATGGCTTCTGCAGAGGTTGCGATATCCCAGGAGAAGGGCCAGAGTGTGAAGGTGCGGCACCACGGGGAGTACCGAAGTAGCACTAGCCTCAGAGTCATGTCATGGAATGTGAATGGTTTGGGAAACCGTATTAAACGCACAATAGTCCTACAGTACCTGCACCAACATTCCACAGACGTGGTGCTGCTGCAAGAAACACACCTGAAGGGTAACAAATATAGAGCACTCAACAAGTATGGTTACAAACTAGCCGTTCATGCTGGTTACACAACCGGAACGAGAGGAGTGGGAATACTTGTAAAGACTGGCCCCCCTTGGTGGTGGGGAAGATTTGGCACGACCCCTAGGGCGATTTGTCGAACTCACAGGGATGTGGGAGGGACAGACTATCAATATTGTCTCAAGTTACATACTGCCGGCCATACACTCGGAGGCGTTTTCAGCATTGGGGACCCTCTTGGTAGATCTCCCGTCATGAATCTTGATACTTGGGGGCGACATGACCTCCACTATTGACCCAGGGAGGGATAGGGAAACTGCGGCAACTAGAGGGCGAGGGGTGGAACCACTTCGAGCATTTGTAGAGGCCATTAGCCCAGTGTATCTATGGCGACTTCACAATCCCCGAACCCGGCAATACACCTTCTACTCGGCAGCACATGGTAGTTACTCTCGCCTAGATTACGTCTTAACACACAGGGGGGGGGCGAGGCGTGGTTCTGCAATACCCGAATTGGACCACGAGGCATCTCGGACCACTCCCCGGTGGAGGTGCCCCTGCGGGGGCCGATACGAACCAACGCACTACCACCCAGAATAAATTCTCGGTTTTTTAAGAATAAGGAAGTAACCGAAAAAGTTAAGGAGAGAGTGCAACTCTACTTTCAGGAGAACAAGGGAACGGTAGATTCGGCGTGCACCCTATGGGAAGCATTTAAGCCAGTCCTAAGGGGACACATTCAGGCTTGCATTGGGGGAAGCAATAAGGAAAAAAGGTTACAATGGGATACACTGGAGAAGGAAGTAATAGAAATGGAGGCCAAGTTAAAAGAGGGGGGAAAGGCTTATCCAGCACTCACGCATCGCCTAAATATCAAAGACAGGAAATGAGGGATCTTGCAACCAATGCTGCGAGATCGGCGGGATTAACCACACAAAGGAGAATATACGACTTGGGAGACAAGGCCAACAGAATGATTGATTGGCTGGAAAGGAGGGATAGGGAAAGAAATTGGGTGGCGGAAATATGCTACTTACAGGGGGACAGGCACAATACCGGGGAGGAGATCGCGAGGGCTTTTGCAGACTACTATGAAGAGATTTACACATGCACCCCTGTCAGGTCAGAAATGGACTGTAGGGAATTACTAGCTGAAATGAGGCTTCCAGTGCTATCCGATGATGATAGGGAGGACATTGAGAAAGGCATAACAACCAAGGAGATAACGGGTGCCATACAGGATTTACAGACAGGGAAGGCCCTGGGACCAAATGGGTTGCCTGTGGAGGTATTCAAGGGCACGGCGAGTGTGTTAGCGCCGTACCTCCTGGAAATGTTCAATGAGGCGAGGGAAAAGGGTGGTCTGCCGCTAGATCAACGGACATCAACCATTGTAGTAATCCCCAAGGCAGGCAAACCAACGGACCAATGTGGCTCCTACAGGCCTATATCCTTGTTGAATATGGAAGTTATAATCCTTGCAAAGGTCCTGGTGAACCGCCTTTTGGGGCCAATCGCGACATTGATACTTCCAGATCAATCTGGTTTTATACCTCATCGGAGCACCAGGCTCAACCTTAGGTGCCTCTACGGGGTAATGCATCTAATATGAAACCCCGTCCTGGGGAGGAGGCGGCGCTACTGTCATTGGACACACGTATGGCATTCGACGGTATCGAATGGCACTACCTGTTTGCAGTTCTGGAAAGATTTGGGTTCGGTCCCTGTTTTCAATCCTGGATCAAATTGTTGTATGAAAACCCTTTGGCCAGGGTGTGTGTTAATGGCGCTGTATCCCGCTCCTTTGCCCTCCATAAGGGGACGAGATAGGGGTGCCCTCTTTCCCCTGTTCTATTCGCACTGGCGTTGGAGCCACTTGCAGCATGGGTGATAGGGGACCCAGTGATTTCCAGAATAACAGGGGGCAGACAATGGGAAGAACGAATATCATTGTATGCGGATGTCGTCCTCCTGTACGTGACAAGACCCTGCTTTACAATAAATCGGCTATTACAGATTTTTCAGTTATTTGGGGGGTACTCAGGATACCAAATTAATTGGGACAAGTCCCTACTGTTCATGCTATCGGACGGTCCTGCGCCTGTGCTCAGTGGGGAGATAAAGCTCCAAGTCGAAGATAGCTTCAAAAATTTGGGTATAATTATTGCTAAGACAGAAGCGGGATTTATGGAAGGAAATTTGCAGCTCCAAATGGAACGCCTGAGGCGAGATGTCGCCCACGGGAGGACTCTACCGACCTCCCTGATGGGAAGAGCAGTCCTAGTCAAGATGATGAAACTGCCACAAATGTTGTATATCATTCAAAACACCCCATATCCAGTACCTGAAAGATTCTTCAGGGAAGTTGATAGTGAGCTACGGAAATTACTGTGGCATGGAGGAGGGGCAAGACTTGCGTTAGCAAAACTTCAGAGAGGGGTGTACGAGGGTGGTCTTGCTATACCTGATCTCCAAAAATACTATTGGGCGTCGCAACTAATGACGATTAATGACTGGATATTCGTGGACAGAAATGACCCTGCATACCGAGTAGATCACTGGGTGATGGGGTCTAGAGGATATCCAGAAGTACTATACAGGAGGGCAGTGAAACAAAGTATCCCACCACACATGAAGACAGTCCTGGACGTGTGGACAAGGGCTAACAAATTCCTAGGGTGGGATAATAGACTGACCGAACGAGCCCCACTGTGGGACAGCGATATGTTAAGCAAGATGGGCAAATTGCAGGGTTTTCACAAGTGGAAATTGCTAGATATAGTACACCTTGGTGGCGTATGGAGGGGTCAGGCGATAATTTCGTTTGAAGATCTACAAAAAGAATATCAGTTAGCCGAGACAGAAAGATATTGCTATATACAACTGGGTCATGCACTTCTTAGACATGTGAGAGAAGGGGAACAACTCCCTGAATACAGTCCACTAGAGGACCGACTCATACTTGACCCAATACCAGAAAAGGCACTATCCTGAACATACAGAAAGATTATCAACAACTCCCCTGACTTGCTAAGGACTTTGTGGGAGGCCTGGGAGACGGACATTGGTTTACTAGAGGATGACGACTGGACAGAGGCTATGCAGAGCCCAAGAGAAGTAGCAATCAGGGCGAGATTCAGGCTAGTACAGTTAAGAATTCTCCATAGGTCATATTCCAACAGCACGCTCATGCATAAACTAGGGCGCACTCCTACAGACCGTTGTCTACGGGGCTGCGATAATAGAGGCACCTTTTTCCACATTGTTTGGGAGAGTTCTGCAATACAACAATTTTGGGGGAGGGTGGTGCGGGTAATGTCGGATGTGACTGGACAAACTATTCCCATGGAGGCCAGATGGCACATACTGTTTGTATCAAGGAACCAGACTTGGCCGAAATGTCAGAAAATCTGGCTACTAGTGGCAGCAATGGTGGCCAAGAGGAACATTACCAGGGCATGGGGGACTGCCCAACCCCGATGGTAGGCCAATGGAAAGCAGACCTAGACTGGTGCTCTGCAGCTGAAAAGACAATATATGAGAGTAGGGGCTGCCCCAAAAAGTGGCAAAAAGTGTGGAACCAATGGGAGACATACAGGAATCCTTGAGGGAGGCGAGTGAGGGAGGGAGGATAGGTCACTAAGACGGGAGGGGGTTAGTCGTCCGGGACGCTAGAAGGAATGAGTTTTGATCCGTTGTGATTGCCGCAATAAAGGATTGTAGACTATGATGTAAGGGGGGATGCATATGTATTTTCGGACATTTGTTAAAGTAATACTGTACATTACAACTGATGTATGTTCAATAAAAAGACTTGTTAAAAAAAAAAGAATGGATGGTGGCTTAACGCCTATGGAAGCTCTTAAAAAACAGACTCCAGGTCGTTTGATAGACAACAAGAACAACCATCTCCCCATGTCTAAGATTCCAAACCTTCAGGAGCTTAAGAAAGCAGTAAACAAAATATTACGCAAACTTAGGCAAACAGGATATGACCCCACTATCCAGAATGACCTACTGCAATTAAAAACGAATAAGAAAAAAGTAATTTGGCAAGCAAAATGGGAATCGGAGGACAACCTGTGGGCCAAGATATTGTATGATGCAAAGACAAACAGCAGCGCAAGATTCTGGTGCACAATAAACAGCTTAGAAAACCCAGACGTACAAAGAGTTAACTCACATCTAATGGAAGAAGCCTGGGCATCTCACCTCTTGGAACATTTTAACTCAAATGAGGAAAGTCCTCAGATTGGGAAGTTTAGGCCTAGTCATACTGTTGAGGCAACTCCCCGCGTCCAAACCATCTTAGCACAAAACAATCTCTTTTTATTTTTGAGCCACCAGATTAAGGATCCGGATAGCTAAAGGCAAGCAGGAGGGTGCACAGGGCCCCACTGGATCCCTAAATCTTATGCAAAAATGACCCGAATTATTGGGCGGCCGCACTACTACTGCTGTTTGAACAAATCGGAGGAGGAGATATCAAACCCGACTCCTGGAGGGGCTCTATAATTCCCCAATATTCAAGAAAGGTGACAAGAACAAAGCAACCAGCTACCGGCTTGTAGCATTAATCGACACTGAGGCCAAATACTATGCTGGTCTCTTCGTGGACGATTTTACAGCTTGGGCAAATGAAAAATCCATTATCCCCATTAATCAGACGGGCTTCTCCAAGAGCATGGGAACCATAACAAACATACTTGACCTGTCGCTAAAGCAGCAAAACTCCCCCTCTTTTTGTGTTTTATTGACTATTTCGCAGCTTTCGATAATATCGACAGGAACAAACTCTAGGCAAAACTTGAGAAAATGAAAATACCATCTGCTCTTTTAAATCAGATAATTCTTTTACATACCAACACGTGGGTTCAAATAAAGCTACGAATTGAAAACTTCCTGTCCAGAAATATACCAACAACGAAGGGGCTGAAACAGGGGTGCGTGCTGGCTCCGACGCTCTTTAATTTGTATATTTGGCGGATCTATCTCCAAAATTGTACATCTGTAAATCACATGCTCCCAGGATGGGAGGGATGCCACTCTCCAATCTGCTATACGCAGACGAAGTCATGTTGATCAGCCGAACCCCTATTGGTCTCCAACACCTGCTCGACACAACCAGCAGTCACGCAGTCACGCAGCTACCAAACGGTCTAACGATTAACCTAGACAAATCGAAGGTAATGCGACTAAACCCAAAAAAGAAAACATCAAGCTACCGCTGGCACTTGGCAGGCACACCCCTAGAAGCAGTGGAAGAATACAGGTATTTGGGGGTGATAATAGACAACAGGGGCACATTTAAAACACAAAAAGAAGCCATCAAGAGGAGAGGCAACTCAATAGCGGTAGCTTTAAAATCCATCAAACTTAAAACTGCAGGCCCCAGCTATATCCCACTATTACAGGTCTTACAAGCAAAGCATATCCCGGCTATCACCTATGGGAGTGAGTGCCTGAGGGGAAGAGACGCTGACATTCTGGACAGCACACTCTCAAGATCAGCAAGAATGATATTCAACCTACCCAATTACATCTCGTCTGCACAAATCAGGCTGGATCTCGGACTACAGTCTCAAAAAATTGCTTGCAAGGGCGCCTATGTGAAATGCTGGCACAGGATTAGAAAGTCCGAACCAGGAACACTGAATTCCCTCCTATGGAACGAAATAAACTCAATGAAGGTATGGGCAGTCATGGACTACCTGACAGCATCAATAAATCGTCTAGGCCTGGAGGATCTCTGGGCGGCCTCAGGGACTCATAACAGCTTTAAGCAACTTGTAAATAAGACAGTGAAAAGGCTGTCTATAGTGGAGGACAAGGCAGCACTCAAAGATAGGGCCCACGGATGGTTTGTGCTGCAGAGCTACGCCAGGCCTCTTCCACAATCCTATTTAGGCGCTGAATTCAACAGGATAATGAAGGAAAATTATTTACACTTCCGAATGGGCATCTTACCAATCTTGCCACATCTTCCTCCTTGGAAGCAACTTTCGACAGCGACTAAGTGCCGCTTATGTGGAAAAGTGGAAGAGAGTGTCTTACACCTACTATGTATCTGCGGAGAAGTGCACCTGAACGCCGACTGCTTCTGAAGCCCATCTATAAAAACAAGAGGATAAGATCCTGTAGACAAGCAGTGTAGGCATTCCTTGGAGGTGGAGACGTACAGCTGGTTTGTTGCTTTGTACGATTGGAGGCGGCAGGGGAAAAAATTCAGAGATCTGGCGTACTACAACCAGAGCAATAAAACCTATTTTTGTCACTTAACGAAACTGGTCACCACCCACAATATTGCCTTTTTTCCTCCTTTTTACGGTAACCACACAAAGTTAACATTTTTAGAACTCATCGGTATGGCTGTTTAACAAATCAAGAGACCCAAAGGCATTTTTCTCCAAGCCCAAGGAATCTGGCACTTTTTTGAGATTGCAATATGCAAACTAGTCAAAACACGTTCAAGGTTAATAACGATATGGTATACACACAAGGTTAAACTTTCATAATTCATCGATATGACTGTTCAACAAATCAAGAGTCCTAAAGTTTTTATCTCCAAGCACAACCCACCAGGTACTTTATGATATCGCAATATACAAATTTGTCAAAACACGTTTAAGGTTTATAACTCTGCTTGTTAACTTAAATAAGAAAGCATCCGGGATTGAAGTCTAATATCTTAGAAACCAAGTAACTCATTTTGCACATTGAATGAACTGTCATTCCACTGAAATTTTATATACTCAATTAGCTCGAGTGGAATATTTTATGCTTGATCGCAAATTCAAAGCTTTGGCTTTTTTATTGTCTGATATTAATCAGGAATCAGTTGTGTTAAGTTTTACTCTTTGATCCTGTAATTACGGATTTTGCTGTTTTTGTCTTTTATGTGGAAAAATCACGAGTCTTAAAGGCATTTACCTACATGCACAATGCACTAGGCACCTTATGAGATTGCAATACACAAACTTGCGAAAACCCGTTTAAGGTTAACAACGAAGTTTGTACTTACATTGTCATACTCTTTACATTGACCTAGTCTTTAGAGGACGCATTTATGAGATCGCAATACGCAAACTAGCGAAAACCCATTTAAGGCTAACAACGAAGTTTTTACTCACCTTGTATCCTCTTTACATTGGACTAGCCGTTAGAGGATGCATTTGCCGAGCTACCAAGTAAAACTGAACCCTGCTTGTTAATCTAAGCTAATAACATACCCAGGATTTC
The DNA here is from genome assembly GCA_963921515.1 of Calotriton arnoldi. Lineage (NCBI taxonomy): Eukaryota > Metazoa > Chordata > Amphibia > Caudata > Salamandridae > Calotriton > Calotriton arnoldi. The sequence goes on from CAWUFW010013217.1 coordinate 184,037, forward strand.
AGTCTGATAACCTAGAAACCAAGTATTTCGTGTTGCACATTGAATGAACTGTCATTCCGCTGAAGTTTTTGCACTTAATTAGCTCGAGTGGAATATTTTATGCTTGATCGCAAAATCGAAGCCCTAGCTTTTTATTGTCTGACATTGACCAGGAATCAATTGTTTTAAGTTATGCTCCTCGAGCTTGTAATTACGGATTTTGTTGTGCCATGTCGTTTATGTGAACATTGTAAAGGTTTTTATTAACGTATACAAGTAAACTTACTTACTTACTTACTTACTACATCATACTCACATGCTACTTACACAAAACATACACAAGTTAGGGTGTAAGACCTATACATTTTTTAGCACATCTGCCATTAACTGAATAGCAAATTCATCATAGGCAGCATACAATTTGTACATGCATAGATATGTGCATGCAACCTGATTTAGGACTGATTACACATCAATATGGTGATGTGAAATCCACAAAGTACAGTCCCACATGAACCATGACATGATTGTCCTATGTTGGGGCCACACTATCTGACTTACACAACTCTGATGTCAGACTGGGACCCTGAACCACATTGTGGTCTATGGGATTCGATAGGATTTTTGCTGCAGAGTACAGACTGTATTAGTAGTGTTCACCTACTCCTCTGGTGAGCCAAAGAGCTGGCGATATAGGGAAAGGACCTCATTCACCAGGGTCTCCCCCGGGCCCTGCTCCCTGTACGGCATGCCATGACAGCTCCCAGAGATGGTAAACAGTAGCTGACATTGACATTGAGGAGGTGGTCTAAGCAGCAGTGTTTGGAGGCAAGTGATTTGATTTTAAAACCGAATAAACACGTACGCCACATAGGCGGTCCTCTGTGTAGACAGCCACAGTCATTGGACCGCGGTAGTCACATTATCCAACATGAGCCTATGGCTGTGACCGCTGTGGAGGAAGCTGCCTACCGCGTGGTTTAAATCCGCCGGCTATTCAGCATGTCCCATTAGTGAGGTCAGGCATCTGCCATGTCAGAGTTAAAAACCACATAGAAAAGGATTTTCTAAGTGCGTCTTCACCAGTACAAATATGTTGGAACATATCACCTGATGTAACACCTGACACCATTCCTCTGCCTATACCAATACTCAAACGTCAGTGTTGTGCATTACTGTGCATGAACACATGATTTTCTCGGTGCACTGTGCATTGGTGGTGATGGTAGTTATGTGTGCAATGCAGACTCCACAATATGACAGTGTCCACCATACAACTGAAGTTTGTATGGTGTGCACAGTGCTGTTACAGACACATGTCGAGTCCAGATTTGGGATGATAGGTGGGACTTGCTGTAATGGCAATCGATCCGATTCATCCGGGTGACTCCTGTATTTATCTGGAAAGTCAATGTAAATATTAAGGCAGTCTTCCGTCTGGAATGGCTTCTCTTACAACAGCTGTCAGTGGGGGAAATGTATCATTATCATCAAGATCATTTTCAGGCATCTCTTCCACTTTCCTCATCCAAGAAGTTTCTATGTATGCTTTTGTATTTCATACAATTATGATGTGAATTGCTGTGTGCTGCTAATATATACTGGTATGTGTGGTCATATGACTTTGGGTGTGTCTTGGTAAGTGTTAGTGGAGAGGTGTGGTGCAGCGGCCAGGGCAGCTGACTTCGGGGCACAGGATTCACAGTTCAATCCCCGGCTCCGGCGGCAGCTCAGCTCAGCACCATGTGACTCTGGGCAATAGCTTACTTAATTTCCACTCCAGCCCCCAGCGCCTTGAGACCCGTAAGGGTGAGTAGCTGCGCTATATAAAAACGGTCTTACATTTTTTTTTTTTTTTGTGTGACACTGTGAACAATATTCATATGTCTTTACACTCCACAGATAGGTACCCTGGCAGAGGGAGAAGATGATAGCCTCCAGTATACCGGCCATTTCCAGACCTTCAAACTATGGAAGAAAGGAAGTTTTGTCTCAATAAGCAGACAATACAAGATTTATTTGACCAGTTGGAGCCTCATTTACATCCTCTAAGAAACTAGCCTACATCTCTGACACCAATGGTGAAACTTATGGCAGCACTGCATTTCCTGGCCACAGGTTTCTTTCAGTACACTGTGGCTATGTCTGGTGGAATGTCACAACCTATGTTCATTGGCGTACTACGCAATGTGGTTTTAGCAATGATGAGACATATTGACAGCTACATCCAGTTTGTGAAGATTTGGCCAATGTGAAGTGTGATTCTTATGGATTTGGTCATGTCCCACATATGGTTGGAGCTATTGATGGCACACATATTGCCTTAGTACCACCGCAAGCCAGAGAACAGGTTTATAGGAACAGGAAACACTTCCACTCCATCAATGTGCGGGTGGTTTGCTTACCGGATATATACATCTGACATGTCTATGCCAGATTCCCAGGACCTACCCATGTCTCCTTCGTACTGCGGAACAACATCATACCCCAGCTGATGTCACTACTACCAGAGAGGGCCTGGCTTGTTGGTGAGTATGATGAGTCTAACCTTTGTGTGTGTGATGTCAGGTCATATCTTCTGAAAGTTTGTGACTCAATTTTGTACATATTTGTGTCTTCCAACTAGGAGACGCAGCGTATCCCTACTGCCCATGGTTGTTGACACTGCTGAGGAATCCAACAACGCCAGGTGGAGTCTGCTTCAATGAGGCCATGGAAGAACATGGCGGCCAGTGGAGCAGATTTTCGGCTCTGAAGGCAAGATTCAGATGTCTGGACAGGACTGAGGGAGCCCTCCTCCACTCACACAGGAAGGAGTGTCAGATCACCACAGCCTAATGCATGCACCACAATCTGGCAATGTCAAGGAACATCCCTCTCATCACAGAGGCTGGAGACCAGCAGGAGCCACCTGGTGAGGATCCTGAAATGCCAAGTAATGATGATAGTGGTGAAGAGGACGGAGTTGACATCATCAACCTCTTCTTATGAGTGTAAGTATGCTGTGAGATGTCATGACTTTGACTGTTACAGTGACTGTTGTGATACTGTGAGAAGGACGTTCATGGATACATGATAGGTATGTACAGCTGTGGCGATCTCTGTGCATGGCTGTCTGTGGAGGAAGGTCTTGACACATGCACACGTTGTTGATGTTGCTTTGTGTAGGTGATATTTACCAATGTACTGTGTACTCCAGAAGTTGACAGTTATTGGTGTCATATGTATGGCTTCCTAGCTTAATCTTTGTATTGGTCTGTTCTAGGTATCTTCACCATGTCATCTTCATTTGGACATTTCAGAGGTGTGAGTAGGTATATGATGAAGTACGAAGTGGACACAGATTATTCCTGGGAATATCTGGTACAGACTTTGGGTGTACTACTCCGCTACCAAGCCAGCTTGCACAGCGATTGGGTGGAAGTTGTTAAGACTTCATTGGATTTGTCCCCTGTTGGATGGTGGTCCTATTGCAATATGTGGGCCATCATGTTCTCCAACACAATGTTGTTGTTGGGCCAAATAATGCTAGTCCCCCTTCACATTCGCGAAGTCCTCAATGTGTATGAACTGGATGTAGCTGTTGATGTGTCTCATCATTGTATGCCACAATGCTTGTGGCACACCACTGACATATGTTTGTGACATTCCACCAGATGCAAAAAAAACAATTGATGGACAGAATTCTGAACAATGTTAAACACTTACCCCAGTACAGAGACCAGGGCCTAAATCCATCATTTTGTTACTCCCCATGCCATTCCAGTTTAAACCCACCCATTTGCAAATCAGTTTTGACCCTGTCCCCCATGGGAACAGCCCAACCCAAACTGCTAGACCAGGTTCTCAATGGGCCGGAAGCAAGCATCCTGGGACCGGTTACGGCTATCACCCCATATCAGCCAGGCTAGCTTGACTCCAGTGACATGGAGAGCACAGGACCCACGTCTGGGCATACCCGTCTCACTTGGGGTGACAAATGCAAAAAGAACAATTGATGGACAGAATGGTAATCAATGTCAAACATTCAACCCCAGTCACAAATCTGGGTTTAATCCATATTGTTATTTTTGCTCACCACTCCACCCCAGTTTGGACCCAGGCATATCTGTGCACTTTACACCCTAAGTGGGACGGGTATGCCCAGACGTGGGTCTCTTGCTCGCTGTGCCACTGGATTCAAGCTAGCCTGGCGGATGAGGGGTGATACCCCGAAACTGGTCACAGGAGGCTTGTTTCCGGTCCAGGGAGAATCCGGCTTGGCAGTTCAGGGTGGACTGTTCCAATGAGGAGCAGGGTCAAGACTGATTTGCATATGGCTGAGTCCAAACTGGGGTGGTGTAGTGAGCAAAGGAACAATAGATTTAACCCAGATCTCTTGACTGGGGGTGAATGTTTGATTTATTCAGCATTCCATCCATCAATTGTTGCAGTAGCACTTTTCTCCCTAAATGGGATGGATATGTCCAGATGTGGGTCCCTTGCTTGCTGTGCCACTGGATTCAAGCTAGCCTGGCTGATGAGGGGTGATACTCCGAAACTAGTCTCCGAATGTTTGTTTCTGGTCCAGGGAGGACCCAGCTTGGCAGTTCGGGGTGGGCTGTTCCCATGAGGAGCAGGGTCACGACTGATTTGCATATGGCTGGGTCCTAGCTGGGGTGACGTAGTGAGCAACAGAATGATGGATTCAACCCAGATCTCTAGACTGGGGATAAATGTCTGATTTATTCAGCATTCCATCCATCAATTGTTGTTACAGCACTTTTTGCCCTAAGTGGGATGGGTATGCTCAGACGTGGGTCCCTTACTCACTGTGCCACTGGATTCAAGCGAACCTGGCTGATGAGGGGTGATACTCTGAAACCGGTTCCAGAATGCTTGTTTATGGTCCAGGGAGGACCCGACTTGGCAGTTCAGGTAGACTGTTCCCATCAGGAGCAGGGTCAAGACTGATTTGCATATGACTGGGTCCAAACTGGGGTGGGGTAGTGAGCAAAAGAACAATGGATTTAACCCAGATCTCCTGAGTGGCGGAGGGATGTTTGATTTATTCAGCATTCCGTCCATCATTTGTTGCAGGAGCACTTTTCACCCTAAGTGGGATGGGTATGCCCAGATGTGGGTCCCTTGCTTGCTGTGCCACTCGATTCAAGCGAGCCTGGCTGATGAGGGGTGATACCCCGAAACCAATCCCAGGATGCTTGTTTCTGGTCCAGGGAGGATCCGGCTTGGCAGTTCGGGGTGAACTGTTTCCACAAAGAGCAGGGTCAAGACTGATTTGCATATGGCTGGTCCAAACTAGGGTGGCGTAGTGAGTAAAAGAACAATGGATTTAACCCAGATCTCTTAACTGGGGAGAATGTTTGATTTATTCAGCATTCCATCCATCAATTGTTGCTGCATCACATTCCACCAGACGCAGCAAGACTGGAATGGAATGAACCTGTGCACAGAAGCTGTTCTACTGCAATATTTTGATTTCTTTTTTCAATTATGTGGGATTGCTTTTGTGAGGTTGTCGATGTGGCTCCAGCTAATTCCAATTGTCATTTGATGATTCTATTTGGCATTGTCTGATGTATCCCCACTGACCATGTTGTTGAGGTCTGCACATGACCTTTGTGGTCAATGACACAGATCATTTCATTGATGTATTATTTAGCTCTGTTTTTGACATTATGCCTGCCTAAGGTTAGATCTATGGAATAACGAGGTCATGAGACTGTACACTTGTATGTCTGTGTTGGAGTGACATGGTTGTGATACTCAGTTGCACATTGTTGACTTTCCAGACGGACATGCTTACACAAGTAGCTTCTACTTACATTTGGTAATTCACAAGGGGATAACTTCATAACTTGCTAGATGTGAATGATACTACATGAGCTAATGATTTTGTGACAAGCAAATTTATTGCAGAACACAATGTGAAGAAAAGAAAAACAATATGTAGGCAAATAGTGACAACACAGGAGTGTAGTAATCAGTGTTGGTGAATAAAACCATTGTTGTAGTAGCCACATTGTCTGAAGTCCAAAGTCCAACATACTCCTCCCATCAGAAATGGAAAAGTGAACAGGAATAGTCAACAAAGTGAATGTGTTACACACAAAAGAGGACATCAGGTGCAACAATTTTTCCTGGTGGTGGTGGGTACCTTGCCAACCGAACCGCCTGGATGTTTTTTGATTGTCCTGGCCCACAATGGGGGGTGAGAGCTCCACTGCCGCCAGGTCAGGGGTGCCTGAGGATTCATCCGCTGATAGGACCTCCCTTCCTGTCAGTGCCAGAGATATAGAAGAGTCTGATGTAGATGCACCACAGGAAGGGGTAGGTGGTGGAGGAAAAGACCTGCAGAGTGTGGTGTTAATGTCCCTCAGCACCCCTATGAGCTGGGCCATATTGTCATTGAGGGTGCCCTGCCTCTGGTCTATGGACCACTGTAGCTGCTTCAACTCCCGGAGTCCCTCAAGCACCTGGCCCATCACTCCTTGGGAGTCTTCATAGGCTCCCAGAAGGACTCAGGCAATGTTGGCCTGGGCATCAGGGGCACATGCGGCCTCACTTTGTGGGCCCACAATTATCCTCCCATCACGCCTGCCCCCATGGGCCTGTGACCTTGGGCTAGCCTGCCCCCTTCCTACTGGCTCCTCCACCCTCAGTGACAGTGTTGTCAATCCTCACCTCCGTAAGTGGGATTGGGGGGCAGGAGATGTTGCTGCCCCTGCTAGGTCCACCAGTTGTTGGGGCAGAGGTCAGCTTGGATGCCGCATGATATGCTTCATGTTGACAGGAGGAATGGACTTGGCATCTCCCAATAACTTGAAGCCAACATATTGTAGAAGTTACATGTGTATTAGTAAATTCCAGGTCCTAGGTGTGTACAACACAGGCATACACACAACTTGGTAGTAGATTTAGTGTCATAGGGTTTCTGCACATACAGAGCTATGCACAGGATAATAGGACCTTGGAATATAGTGGTGAGCCAACCAAAGACCTTAGCACCCAAAACCCCAACCCAACTAGCCTTAGCGTCCCATTAGCACCAATGTACCAATGATTAGACAACCCAGAACACTGTATCTCTCTTTCTCACTCAGGACTCGCAGAGGCAAGAACACTCTTTCGTCACACTCGTACCTGTCCACAACATGCGTAAGAAGAGACACTGTATAGTTCAAAATATTTATTTCAACTTACGTGCTCTAAGATACAGTACACGTGTCAGTACTAATAGCATAATACATATGAATAATATAATCAGCATAGTTACTACTCCATAGAATACGAACGGGAAAGCATCTCATAAAGCAGTGGATATATATCTAACTAACATTACCACCCTCCCCGTGCTGGAAGCCAGTTTATTATGAGAATAGAAGACCTTTGGGCTTTGACTAGCGAACCCCCATACCTCAGTCTCTAGATGCAAAACTACATCAGCAGACAATCACAGCTCTTCTCTCTGGAAAGTTCGTCTCCAAGTGCCTTCTAAAGCGGGCGACCGCATTATTAAAAGCACACTAATTTCTCCATGGCAGCTGTACATGGTGTTATGTCTAGGTGCGAGGGACGGGCCACATCAGTAAGAACCAGGGATTTGTTATTCGACCTTGTAACTGTTGTTCAGACTGAGCCCAAAGGGAATAGGAGAAAAGGTGAGAAACAGAAAATGCAGACAGTTGTAAAATAACTTGGCAGTAGCAGAGGGCGACAGAACAACAGTTAAGAGTAACGTGCGCAAAAGTCATCATGGCAGCCAGGCCTGCCAAAGCATCCAGGCAGGCCAGGAGGCCATGAGCCACAAGACATTAGCATGGTAATCATGTGTGCTGTGCAGTGTCAATGGGTCACCAGTCATTTCAAATAAGCTGGGTTACCTTTATGTGTTACTGATATTTCAGGTAGACACTTGATATGGTGTCCCTCATGGCCTCATTATTTTCATTTAGGAGACCAGGGGAAGTTCAGGCTGAGTAGGTAGACATGTGCCTGAGCAGAACATTGTGTGTAAGGTGCTCAGTCCATATGACCTGGGAATCAGTACGGACATAGTTGACAAGTGAGTAAGGACAAACAACATTGGTACCTCCTGTTCAGAGTTAGAGGTAGCGGGCCTCATGGTAGTTGTAGTCATTTCAATCTCTCCTACCCCACACTTGACCAATGGCTAACTGCCTGTGAGGTGAACCTCAGTAGTCACATGGCTGACAAGTGAGTAAGGACTAACAACACTGGTGCCTCCTGCTAAGTGTTCAAGCAACAGGGCACATGGTAGCTGTATTCATTTCATTCTCTCCTACCCCACACTTGACAAATGGCTAACTGCATGTGAGTTGAACCTCAGTGACATGGCTGACAAGTGAGTACAGACAAACACTGGTGGCTCTTGTTTAGAGTTAGAGGTACAGGGCCTCATAGTGGTTGTAGTTGTTTACATTTCGACTTGCCAACACTAGCAAAACTGTTATGTGTAACATACCTGTTTGCAAAATGCAGTTGTGCTGGGCCATATTATAAGACATTTGCACATATTATGGGTCCTGGGATGATGATTTGATGGTAATGCACCTACCGGCAGCATTACCACATGTTCCTGATTACATTATTCCTTAAACAACATTTCATAAATCAAGACTTTTGTCTGCGCATAGTATTTTGTCTATATCAAAGTTCATTTTAATGTTTCTGAGTGTTTTATTGTCCAATGCAATTTGCAAAGCATATATCTTAGAACTGCTACTACTTCCTTTGATATAGGGCTGCTCTCCTTACTTATTCCCTGACACGTGTGCCCCTGCAACTCTTCTTCTACATCTACACTAATACCTTTACCTCTAGTTATACAATAGGCCTTACACCCTTATTTATACCCCATACCTCTGTTCCCAATGCCTGCACACAGGATAGAACCTCTGCCCTTCCTTATAATGTAGTACATTTACACCTACATCTACAATTGCTAATACAAAGTAAATCTTCCCTGCCTTTTCCTCAGTACCACTATCCCATCAGTATCCTATTCACATTGTACCTAATTCTACCTTAGTAACTCTAACCTTAGTAACTCTATGTTAGAAGGTGGATTATTAGTTGGGGTAAGTATGCACCAACCACTAACAATAAGGCCACCAACGCAATATAAGTTCTGATAAGGTCTCAATATATTATTCCCTTGCTCAACCCTTGATAGCTGGCAACGAGCAGGCAGGCTTAACTTAGAGACAGGTTTGTGAAGCATTTTAAAAACACCCATACATTAAATAAGTAAGACACAACACACAATAAAAATCCACAACCAATTTATAAAAATAGGAGATAATTGTATGATTAAAATGACACAAAACTGACAAAAATCCAAAATAGGGAACCGTAGATATGAATTTTAAAGAATAAACACTTTCTAATGCTTAAAAACATATGGCACCAATTTGGGACATCTGGTCGCTCTTGACTGGGACAAAGTTAAAGTTTTCAATGGAGCCCTGGTCGGATACAGTAAGCGGGAGGCCCCAGTCAAATTGTACCTTCACACTTAGAAACTTTTCTGGAGGATTTTCTCTCATCATTGAGTGAGGCTCCTCTTCAGGCCAAGCTTCATTTCGATGCGAGAGGCTTGGATCAGCGCAAGGCCTCAGTGAGATGGTGCACATGAGCTCTTTTAACCTGTTTCTTTTAGGGACTCCACTTCTTAATCCTTTTTGAAGCAAGGCAAAGTCCTCAGGGTTGTAGTTCCCAGTGTGCAGCAGGAGCAGTCTTTTTCACAGTGCAATCCTTTAGGGTGCAGACTAGAGTTCCAGCAGGGCAATCCTTCTTCTCCTTTCTTATTTCAGGCAGCAGATCAGAGTTGTAATACAGCTCTCACATATTTATCCAATGTTCTGGGATGACAATCAGGGGGGCACCTCTGACCAACGGGGTAAAGGGTGCCACCCAAAAGCATGACAGCTCCAAAGTGTGGCATGTTCTTGTCCCACAAAGCACTATATTTTAAAATTCAAGATGGTTAATTTCTCTCCTTGGGAGTAAGAGCTGGCTAAATCAACCTAATGGTGTGGCTCATTTCTCTTAACACTCCAATTCCAGACCTCCTGCAAAGTCCATTCTTTGTGCTCCCATCTGGCCGGGGAGGTACAGGAAGAGGGGGTAGGCCTGGCTGTCATTCCTTACTGTCATGCTCTCTTTGGAGCCCAGTTTGATTTACCCAAACCCTGTTCCAGCCTGTTCTCTTTAGCTGCAGAGACCCCCCTACCAGGTAACCTCTGTCCCATGCAGGCCACATATCACCTCATCGAAGCAGTTTGACTAAGCCTGTTAAGGGCTGGCCAATCAGGAGAGGCTGCTAGAAGGCTGAATTGTGGCTCACAGAAAGGAAAGTTCTATAACTTCTTTTCTGTGTTAGTTATGATAAATTCAACAGTGGGAAGTTGTTGGATTTATCATTACCAATCTTTTAAGTCCTAGAATTATTTTAGCTCACTCCTGTTAATAGTTACACAGTAGTATTCCCATGTTAGCCTATGGAGCTAAAATGCTACAATGGAGAAAAACAAAATCAGTAGATTTTCCCTCACCAGGTCATATAAAATAGCTTTTAAAATGTTGCGGCTTATTTTTACATGGCATCACACCCTGGGGTAGACCTTAGGATTGATTTATTTGTAAAAATAAGGTATTTTTTTAAATTTGGAAGTACTTTTAAATCCAAAGTTGAATTTGCATGTAATTTCAATTTAAAAGCAGCTTGCAAAGCAGGGCTGACTTTTAAAATGATAGTAGATAGCACAGCAGTGCACATGTAAGTGTCTCAATGCTGCTGGGCCTCTAAACCTGCATGCCCTATAATATACCAGGGACTTACAGCCAGGCTGTCAGTGCCAATCGTAATTGCACATAATTACCATACACATTTTTCAATCAGAGCCCTAGCCCTGGGACTGGTTTGCAGAGCCCAGGGCGCAGTCAGAGTCAGTTATCACCAGTATCAGTCAAACAATGGGGCGATCAGGGCAAAATGGATGACTTTCTCACACTCTAACTTTGTCTCTGCCTGGAAACCATCATAGGGGATTAGTGTGCTATACAAATCAATATAACATATATGACTCAGCAGATCAACCCTTGCTTATACACTAATGGGTCTAGCCATAGCCTGTTCCAAGAATCTCTCACCATGCTACTAGGACTGTCTACTGTTACCTATAACATAGTACATCTACGCCATATTCATCTTTGCATCACAACCTTACCTATTCCGTCTGGCCACTTCAAACACTTATAACCAAATATTTTGTCTTCCCTATACACTACGACCTGTGTACCTACCTATGCACTAATGCCTCTATCTCAACCTATACCCCAGTATATAAGTCCCTAACTCTACACCTACTCATTCCCTGGTACTGCTATCCACACCTAAACCCTATTACCTCGAACCCTATCAATACCCCAGTGCATCTGCCCCTGTGTATCTGACCTCTACCTCTACTAATACCTCTACTCTTTTGAATACCCTCTTTCCACCACCATACTCCATTACTCTTGCAGCCTAAGTCCTGACCTGCTTTTTGTGCTATTTCTTTGTCTCCCTTTCCTGGAGTTTTTATCACATTTGTGAAAAGGCGATTTTCCAATTTTATAAAGTCATCAAAATCGAATATTATCATCCTACGATCATCATGTGACGTTCCCTTTTTTGATTTTTCTTCTTAATCTAGTGGATATTTTTTCTGGGTTTAGATATAGTGATTAAGCATTATGTGACTTAATTGCTGTAGCTACACATAAAACAACTTGTAAACTTCTGCAATGAACATCACAGTGTTCTCAGTTTATCTGCAAATCAAGATATGTCTAATATCTCAGAACTTGAAAGACACCAGCAGATATATCTGCACCCACCTTTACCACACACAAGTTTATGAGAGATGAAAGAACAATAGAGATTGTTACACCTGTCAGCCTTAGGAAGGTTTTCTCACAAATGTTTTGCCTACTTATCTCCATTTTTGGTGCTGAAGTTCATATTTGTTGGCCTTAGGAATCTGTGCACTTTATCACTGCCAACCCCTAAACAGGCTTGATTGGCTTACACCTGACTGGCATATTTAATTTACTTATAAGTCTCCTGTATAGTGGTATATCACATACCCAGGGCCTATAAATTAAATGCTATCAGTGGGCCTGCAGCATTGATTGTGCAACCCTTGTACATTAAAGCATGTCCTGGTAGTGAAAAACTCCTAAATTTGTTTTTTATTACTGTGAGGCCTTCCCCTCCCACAGGATAACATTGGAGATTCCTTATTACATCTAATAAGCAATAATTTCCAAATTTGGAGCAGGTGGCTACATCATGTTTGATATTTATGAAACTGTAATGATAAATCCTCTTTAATGGTAAAGTCTGATTTTTTTATCACAATTTTGAAAATGCACTTTAGGAAAGTTGGAATTTTCCTGCCCCTAGCCCTTTGTGCTTGCAGCCTGTCTCGGGTCACATGACGGGGTGTAGCTGACAGTTAGACTTTGTGAATTCCTCCTAGACAGTCACACAATAGAGGGATAAGATGTGCCTCAATGGGCCATCTGCTGGCAGAATGGGGGGGGAGCTGAACACAGCCGCACTTGCAAAAGGATATTGCGTGCTCTGCCTTCACACAAAGAGCCTAATGACCCCACATTGTCACTTCAGCCAGCTTGGAGTCAGTGAAGGGGAGTCAGGAAATTCTATGCATTTCAAAGAACCTTTCTAGAAGCTTCTCCCACCTTCCATAGGCAGGGCACCCAGTCTAAAGATAGGACTTTCGAAGCCACTCTTGAGTACAATTCTGCACCTGTGGATACTCTGCCAGGAAAAAAGACTGCTGTGCTGCTGGGAGAACTGCCACTCTGCTGGACTGCTGCTCTGAAGGTCTGCTGCCCTGCTGGATTGCTGCCCTGTTGCCCTGATGTTTTGCTGCCTTCTATTTGTGTACAAGGACTGGATCTTCAACTGTTCCAGAAACTCCAGAGTGACTCCAGAGGTCTAGTTTGCTGGGGAGACGCAGGGACACAAAAGGCTTCCTCCATCTTGAACCCGCACATGGACCAAGAGAGAGTACCGCCCCTCCAGGTGGCGCCCCTCCAGTCCTGGACGCTTGAAAGTGGTGCTACCGGTGCCTAGATAGCCAGAATCAAAAACTGAGGACAATGTTGGCTCAAAAGTGCTCTGAGGATCAGGAGGATACCGGGAAAATCCTGCTCACCTATCCGGTGCATCGCCGGTCAAATTGACTTTTCTACTTCTCCGCTACATTCTTCTCCGAAGCAGCAATTACTTTTCAGCAGTTTTTCAAAGGGATATCCGGACTCATTAAATAGTTTTCGGCTACAGCCCTCTATCTCGTCCCACTGGAGCTTTCCGACTTCCAAATCAGAAATCTTCACCGTGGCTTTGACCCAAGGCTGATGATGACGCTTCCTCCTCGGACACCTCCTGCAGCCTTGCGCCTCGGAACTTTACCTTTTCAGACACTTTTTCTCAGGATTTCTTCTAAGACCAAAGGAAAGTTCTGGCCGGGCCCAGTCCACTTCTTGAGTGCTGACCGGGCCCAATCCACTTCTTGTATATGAACCGTGCTCCATCATGTTCGGCCATATTTTTCGACTTTGACCCAGTGTTGCGCAACTAGATGTTTGCAGTTTGCACTTTGATCTTTAAGGTGCTAATTATCAATCAAAACTTGTAAAATTCATAACTCCAGTTTTACTGATTGGATTTTTGATGTTTTGGTGTCAAATACATTTTTAAAATGTACTATCTTTTTTTTTAATTGCTTGGGAATTTGTTGTGTTTAGTATTTCCTTTATTACTGTATGTGTGCTGCATAAATACTTTACACATCGCCTCTCAGTTAAGCCTGACAGCTTTTTGTGACAAGCTACCTAGGGTTAAGCACAGGTTAATTTATCTATTAACTTTTTCTGCTTCACCATGCAAGGGATTGTGGCTGTTTCTTGACTATGGCTCACACCCCAGTCAACCAACAACCTAATTTCTCACAGATATCATTTATAAAAATGTAGATAAAGAAACAGAACTACCATTCTCTTCTTAGCAGCCATTCCAAAGGGGCATGCCACCCAAAGTTAGATACCTCATCGTAATATTAGAATGTGAACACTGAGGCTCTCATTATGACTGGCCACTTATTTCTGATGAGGCCGATAATGGCAGACACAGGTCCCATAAGAATAAGGAAGAGAATGTTACAATCACCCATGTGATGTCTATTCTTTCATACACCTCATTATGCATAATACTTCTTTGATGTATTTTGTGTCAGATATCCATCAGTTTAAACTACTGCTTACAGCTAAGGTTGGAAGTAAGTTAATTAGTAAAGTGGGATGCCTTTCATCAAACTCAAAAGTGGGTGTGATTTGCAAATTGTGAAAGATGGCTATGCCCCGGAAGCCCCTCCCTGGAAAGTGATGGCACTACCAGGCCATGTGACCAGGAAGTGAAGTCACCTCATACTCCTAACCCAATGTCCCGCCCAGAAAATGACATAATCTATGGCCCCTGAGCTGGAAATTATGGTGCCTCTGGACCATCTCCACCCACTTCTGTAGTGATGTCACTTCCTGCCCATTTGGTCAGGAAGTGATGGCACCCATGACCCTGCCCCAGAAGTCCCACTGACGTCACCCTTGACTCCTGACCTTGAAATCCCATCCCAGAAATTACACTTTCTATATAGTTTGACCAGGAAATAATGCCCTTGAAGCAACAGCACCCTCCATCATGCAGTGAATAGGATGTGACCTCGTAGAAAGTAAGGTTTTTGAGCTAAAGTTAGATATATAAGGAGATTTCATAGAGTCACAGCCAAAACCTGTGTCTCTTTGTATGAAAGAGAACAGCCCGCAATGTGAAGAGATATAGCCACAATTACAAAAAGATTCCTTCTGCTGGTCGCATGAATACTATTGATATACAGTCAATTGACGCCGCCATCGCTGGATTCGGAGTCCCAGCACCTGATATTTAAAGATCCTGGAAATTATGTCACAGTGTATGAGGAAGAACTCTGCCAGCAGTTATCAAAAGAGGTTTCCACGATATGCCGCAGCTGATACTGCCAATTAAGATTGACGGCTGCAGTGATGCCTCGGATAATGAAAACCATTCTGAAAACAACTTTGCTGACATGGAAAATGTGAAATAATCTACAAATGTTCATAACTCACCGATATATGAAGATATGGGGTTTATGGATGAACTGATTCCTTATGCTGCTGTCACACAGAGCCTGCGGATAAACCCTGAAGGAGGTTATGCATCTATTGAAGACCGCAAATCGCAGGAGCTAGGAGGTGTCTTTGAACAAGCAGAATGCTCTGAAGTGAGTAAAACATGTTCATATGTGTTTTCAAACTGTATACTCGTACATATTTAATATTAACTAATAGATAGTCATTCTTTCTTTTTGAATTGCAGAAAGCATCAATGAAAATGCAGAAAATGTGGAGCTGAGTATGCACAGCCAGCAGGTACAAAAGTTAAATTTTACTACTTATGCTGTTTTAAAAGGAATGAAAGTTCCACTATCAAAAGCAGAGAGATTTGTAAGAACTGTTTATTTTGATGATATTGGCAATTCTGAAAAACAAGACTGAAGTATACCCTTCAATCACATTTAGGAACTTAAGGGTTTTGCAGCCACTGTTGTAAATGCCTGTCTAATGTGTTATTTTAAACGTGTAAAAAAATCAGCAATCCTCAACAGGGTGCCCACAAGTGTCTACAAACCTCAAACACGTCACGAACTATCCACTGTATTTATTTTTGTTAGAACCTCACAAACTTTATACATTGCAAAGGCTGTTGTATAATTTGATTAGACAAAATGTGCATTCTGATGTGATTTCTGCCTTGTCAATAACATTCAGAGAGACACAAATGGCATATTACCCTCACAGATTGGTCGAAAAAGCTACACAATAACCTAAGTGTCATTTTTATTTTAGTGGAGGTTGTTTAGACTCAAGAACTCTTTTTTAAAAAATTGCTACGCCTAGTTATCAATGTTACTTATGTTTACCGTGCATTCCTGTTCATTTCCCCTGTACTAGTGCGCAATTGGGTGCCATGCGCCAAGGCAGGCATCCTTGCACCATGGTGCAAGGTTGCCTGCGTTGCAGGGCTGATTGATTTGGTGCAGGAAGGAACACCTTCCTATGTGTAATACTTTTTACTTGACCCACATGTTTTTCCAATGTATAGAAAAAATTCAAAATGTCATCAATATACACCACTTCACAAATATTAATGTATTCAAGTGATACCTCACTGATAAAAAATTGAAATGCTGTCAGAGCACTACCAATGGCAAATGGCATCACCAAATATTCAAACAACCCGACGTGGTACAGAAGGCTAAATTCCACTCATCCCCCTCTTTCACCCACACCAAATGATAAGCCTCCTCTAACATCTACCTTAGTGAAGATGGTGGCTGTTTTCACTTGCTCAAACAAGGAGGAAATAGGTAGTAGGGGGTGACTGTTCTTATTTGTCACACGGTTAAGATACCTATAATCAATACTAGTCAGAAGCTCGCCCCCCTTTTTTGGAATGAAGGGAGAGGACACTGGAGAACGAGATGGACGAATGAATCCTTTTTCTAAGAGTTCATACAGGTATTGTCTCAAATGCATATTCTCCTTTTCTGTCAGGCATAGATTCTACTGCAAAGTAACTGAGCCCCCCGGTTGTAATTAAATCCTACAATCATAAGGTCTGTGTGAGGTAGTGCACTGGCTTTCTTTCTGTCAAACACACCCATATAACTCTGAGATTCCTCTGAAACCATTATACCTGAATCCCCTATTGCAGCTAATCATTGGTTTGAGGGCACAGGAGGAGTTTTGACACAATGCTGTCGACAATCATAAGGAGAAAATGTGAGAGAGCCCATTACCCAATCTATAGTAGGGTTATGTTAATACAACCATGCTGCCCTTAGGATAACCTGAAAATGAGGGGCTGGTATGATATTGAAACTAATCAATTATTCCTGTCCTTCAAACAGAGTGCATTTTGTGTGGAATAGTTCAGAAATTCACTGGACCAGACAAAACGTCCCTTCCATCTATTGTACAGGTATTCTGCACCTTAGGTCTAGATATAACAAGAAAACCCAATTAACTAGCAAAAACTTCGTCCATGAAATTGCCTGTTGCACCCTAGTCAAGTAAGATACCAATAGAAATTTGATCATTTGGTTTCCACTCTAGGGAAACTGGAATGTGAACATGCTTAATGGGATGATCCCCATTATTATTACCTAAACCAAAAAAGACCCTTGTATCAGCAGAACTCGGCAATCTGGTCTCCTTAGTTACCAGGTTTATCCATTTCCTGACTGTTTGACTGTGGAAGATGGAGTTTTAACTCCTTCTGTAGATTTCCTGGGGAAATCTTTGAGGATGTGACCTACTTTTTCAAAGTATAAACACAATTTCTTATTCCTATGCCGTTTCTGCTCTTCATGAGAACACCTCCGCTCTGCCCACCAGGCCCTGGCTACCGTCCCTCGGATCCTTAAGCCCAGGGCTGGAGGAAGATCCTTCAACCTCACAGCCAAGACCTGGAACACCCTGCCTGCCTACCTCAGGCAATCACCGATGCTGACCCAATTCAGGAAGGACCTCAAGACCTGTCTCTTCGACTGAACCACATTGCCTAGACAGATCAGCAGCCCCTCCCACCCCCTCAGTGTCTTGAGACCCTTTCAGGTGAGTAGCCACGCTTTACAAGCATTTCATTGATTGATTGATGAGAAAGGGCATCTACTGTTTTGTGTTCTATTCATCTCTCTCTAGACAGAAAAAGTCTTAGTTTAGTTCACTTCTTCCCTTATCAGACTTCCTTTCCCCTAGCCTATAATCTAAGCAAACAACCAGATCAATCTATTATTCACAATCATCAGGTGGATCCACCACTTGGGCCAACAGATCCTTTAAGTTATCCCTCATACCTCTATAAAACGGATGCTCTTTTTTCTTTATCCCAACCTGAATTGACGACCAACCTTTTAAAGGTGGTTAAATCAGTAATAAGATCTTTTTTACCTTGTCTAAAATTCAATAGGTCAGTATAAATTAGGCATGGGTGGTGAAATCCGCTCAGTTCGTGGAGTTTGCAAAGTTTTCCGCACTCTGTGCTCTGCGGAGCATGCGGAGTTCGTGGAGAGGAGTTTTTTCCTCACTTATGTTCACCAACGTTAGACCACCTCCCAGCGAGATTTCTCAACGTCGATGGTCACGGCTGCTCGCTTTGAGAAACCATCTGTTCGCGTTGAGGAAGTTGCTGCTCAAGTAGAAAATCTGCTCGAGTGGCAGAAAGAAGCAGCTCCCTGTTGCGCTGCGCATGGTGCAGTTCGAGCTGATTTTCCAGCGTGGGACAAACACCTGATGCTAGAATGGCACGATGTAATGCACACCACCGCTTGCAGAATGCCACGTAGCACTGTAGATTTTTTGGTCACTTTGCTGAGTTCCATGTATCAGAACTTCACCCAAGCCTAGTGTAAATCACCTGCATAAATGTTTGTCTATCGAATAGTTCTTGCATTTCTGATTTAAACTCAGTGTAATTGAATAATATAGGATCATCCCTTTCTACAAGTGGAATGGACCACATGGCTGCAGTTCCCCCCCTAGAAATAAGAGCACAAACGCCACCCTTAATTGATCATTTGGAAAGCAATTTTGTTTACCCATGCAATGTAACTGACAGTGATTAAGAAATTTAGAAAACTTAGATAGCTCCCAAAAAAACATTCTGGTGGGGCCAATGGAACACTTTGTGGGGTAATCACCTAGACAATTGAATTTACTGATTCATCTCCACCAGTGGCTCCCTTATCAGCATCTGACACCTGTGTGTCTGGGTAAACAAAGGTGGGAGGTCTTAAAAATAGTTTCTTAGAACCTTAAGCAGAAGGCATGGTTTTAGGTTGTGCTCCTGGGTCACTTAAACTACCTTGCATTTCATCTAATCGCTTAGTCAGCTTCTGTGTTTCATTTTGTGATTGTTGAACTGCCTGTCTCAAATCCTTAGTTTGATTCTGCAACACAACAAAAACACTACAATGAGGTCTGCCAATGTAGGATTCTGTGATTCCATCTTGCTAGAAAAAGAATAATATTCTTTGGGCCTGCAATTCTGTCATGGATACACACAGCTGAAAGACTAGATTGTTGTGTATAGACCTTGTAGGAGCAAGATGAGAAGCCAAGAAGCTGAATCCCTATACCTTCTGAGCTCTGCAATCACTGGAGGACTATGCTAATCTCCAAGTCACAATAGCACCCAGAGGAAAGAGAGATAGAGAAATAAAACAGTTGTTGAATCAGGGAGCCCACAGAAAGGACAGTAAGAGGTGTTCTTATTCAATGGCAAACAAGCACCTTACCAGAGTATTGTGGGATGGATTACTATTGGAAAAAAATGTCTCTCTTACTTGGCCCAGTTGCAAAAAGTAACAAGGAAGACGCAGATCTTTACTTGAGGAAACAACAGGAAACAACTGATGCCAATGGAATACGGCATCCGAGGTGAAGAACAGCATGAGAAGAGGAAATCTGCCTCTTCAGGTAAGTTTAATTGCAGGCACAGAGGGGCTCCCGAGTACAGTCTTTATACTCTGCGCACGGGAGCCTGTAGTGGGTACAGCAAGATGCCTTAGAACATTTGCCTGTGGATCATTTCAATAATAAGGGATATGTACTATCTGTATACAAATGTATAGGGGTCGAAAGAGGGATACTGTTATATCCTGAGTTTTACATTCATATGTAATCAGCCTAGGTCTTCCTAGCTGCTCAGCCAGAGTGAGAGATGAAAACGGAATGTTGGTGTGAATGTGATGAATGGAATGCCTGGGTGCCTGTGTGGATGAGTGGATGACAGTTGGAGATGGGCTGAGCAGCTAGGCAGGCTGCTCCTGGTGGGACTGGTGTAGGAGATGTAGGAGCTGTTACATGGCTGAACCTTGATTGATACCACATGACCTGGAACTAATAAAGAAGACTTAGAAACTTACAACTTGGCTACCAGTGTCTTCATGTACAGAATACAACAGATACCCTATTTTATGCCATTAATATTAAAATGCAAAAAATAGCATGACTGGTGACCTTACATCAATGCATCTATCAACAGCACACTGATAACTGCACAGAATGTCCTACTCTGAATATAAAGTATGAGCCATGGTGACAAGCAGTAAGTATACTGAAACAGTCCTCCTATTTCCCAGCTTTAAATTTAAAAAATATAAAACTCTGTGTTTCTGGTTATCATTTCTAAATTATTTTGTTAAAAAAATTATCTTACACTAAACACGGTCTTTCATTTTATGGATTGCATGTGTGAGTAACATGGCTGATACACTGTTGTAGAAGGGGTTGGGAGTTGTTGAAGTGCTGAAGCAATAATCAAAACGGTCAAGGCTGAGAGAAATTTGTTTAAGGAGTGAAAATCTGTGAAAGATTCTTAGTGCCACATGCATCAAAGTCAGGATTTGCGAATCCTAAATAGCGAATTTTAAGAAATCGCTATTTAGGACTCGCAGAATCCCTATGCATGTAGGAATTGCAAAAAAATTGTGATTCCTACATATTCCTTAATTGCGACTCGCAAATTGCGAATCGCAATTGAGTGAATAGCTACCCATTCATTCCTATGGGCCTAGAGGCCCATAGGAATGAATGGGATAGCATGCAATTTGCGAGTACCAAATTGGTACTCCCAAATTACGCAGGTAACTTCAAGGAGTGCAAGGGTGCCAAAAGGACACCATGTTGCACCCTGAAATTGCCATGTTACCACATGTTGTGTACATACATGCCCCAAGGGCATGTGTGTGTGTAACATGAAACTTTAAAAAATGCACTTAAGTGCATTTTTCAAAGTTTTTGCAAATTACCATCAAGTTCCAATTGATGGTAATTTGCGATCCCTAATTGCAAATTCGCAATTTGAAATTGCATCATGCATTGCATTTAGGGAATCACAATTTGCGATTCCCTAAATGCATTTGCAATTTAAGTATTTGCAAATTTTGCGATCACTTAAATTGCGATTTTGCATTTGGGTTGATGCATCACAAATGCAAAAATACCGGTAGCAAAGGGGCAGATTCTGAGAATCTGCCCGTTTGCGATCGGTATTTTCGTTGATGCATGTGCCCCATAGTCTCTGCACAAACCCATGCGAAAGCGGTTTAGGAGAAGAGAAACGGTTGTGGAGATTACAGACTATCAATGGCAGACAGATTTAATTTGCCTTCAGAATTTTGCTAAGCATAATAATGGGGCACAGTATATATGGAGTGTCATAGGAGTTTATTAAAAAAGCATTTATTTTATCATTTTATCATGCACTCAGAAGAGAAAGGAGTCGTAATAGAGCATTTTAATAGAACTTGAAACATCTAAAATATGAATGTATTTAACAGATTACCACATCTTTTATTACGTGGATGTCTTACAGTCATTTATGTATCTTTAGAACGCTAGTTATTATTGGGCCATTAAAACTACACCTGATTCTGTAGAACAGAAGAATGTTTTGGATGTTTGGAGGACCCTGTATGGAGACCAATTCATGACGAAGGTAAAAAAAACGTCTGAAAGAAGGTAATCATGTTAGGGTCTCTAGGCTGAAAGAATTATTTATGTACGGTTATCAACAGACTTTTAGCAATGTAATATTTATAGTGGAAAAGGATGAGGTTAAAGAAGACATTTGTATTTATCACAAGATTATAACAGCGAAGGTGCTTCAGGGGGCTTTTACAGTGAGGAGATACAAAAGGTCCTGGATGATCCGCGTAGGGTCTATAGGGTAGAAAGGGTTTTAAAATGAAAGGTAAAGGTGCAACGAAGCAAACTTTTGTAAAATGCCATGGCTAACCCAAGACATGTAACAGTTAGGTGGAGGTTAACTCTCTAAAGGACATTAAAATTTAAATATATTGAAGAACTTACAATATAAGAGACTTCATCATTCTATACCACCTTACCTTAAAACGCTTCACCAGATATGTTCCACAACAATTGGATATCTAACTTTACCACGAAACTGACTAAGCTGGTGGATTTAATAGGGGATTGGGAAGAAATCCAAAAGAAATCCAGTACCCCTTTACTAGATACAAGACGAAGTTTGCAATTCAGCGACAGGAGGCGGTAGAATTACTCCATGCCGGATTCCTTTATGGATATTACCCAATCGTTACAACAGATACTCAGTTGCTTTAAGATAGCATCAGAAGAGTTTTTTTTATTAGAAGCCCCACCTTGATACTATAGTTCGCACTGGCAACTAAGGGGGTCATTATGATAGTGGGCGGTCATTATGATAGTGGCGGTGGCGATCTGCCCGCCATTTCCGTCCGCCCGCCTAACATTTCCCCCCGCCATATTACGATGGTGGTGGGGACCCAGGCGGACGGAAAGACCGTCTGCCATTTTTCCGCCGGTAGGCAATCCGCCTGATTGCCTACCGGGCGGAAAAGGCCTGCAATATGGTGGCAGTGCCTTGCAGGCACCGCCATCCATATTACGATGATGGCGGTCTCATGCCTTTCCATGGCGGAGACTCCGCCATGGACAGGCATGCGGAGAATGCCTTTGGGGGCCCGTTGCTGGCCCCCAGGTGGTTGGGGGGGTGGGTGGCTGCACTTGGGGGGTACCCATGGTACCCCTGACATTGGCATGCACAGGGTGGCAGGCACCGCGCGGTGCCTGTCATGTTGTGCATGCCAATGCGCAACATGCTTTATTTACATTGCGGCGGGTGCTGCTCACAGCACCGCCCGCCGCAATGTAAATGATGCGGGATTCCACCGCCACCGTGGCATCCAAATACACATGGCGGGACCGCCGCACCTCTTGCGGGCGGTCCCGTTTGCCGTTGCGGTGGCCATTGTAATGATGCCCTAAGTACGGTTTTAGGAACAGAAGAACATGTGAAAAACACTGCACCATTAGATCCATCATGTCCAGATAATAATGGTGGTTTCTATAGTTTAAGGATGAAATGAACACATTTCTTAATATTCATTATGCTAAGCCAGACTACTGTGAAATTTCTAAGAGCCACTTTGCCACTTTGTCAGTTTTGATATGTGACAATCAATCGCAGGAAGTGGCTTTTAAATAAAGGAAAGTGATTAGCATGTTTCATTTAAAACTACAACGCAACAGTAAATATTGAAAAGAAATCAACATGGTCTTCATTAAAACATAAGGATATCCTTCCCTATACAGGGAATATTGCCATAATCAGGCCGTATATGGAAGCCCCTCTTTATTTCAAGGAGCCCTGTTATGTATGGTACTGGATTAGAGGTTTTTTCAACGGCTGTATAGAAGAGCTTTGCATTTCTTGAAAAAAAGATTTGAAATCGCCAAACCCCGCATTAAAGTGGCTCCTGCAAAGATAACTCAGGATTTGGTGGGATCGGTTACATCAGCCTTTTCTTATGAACAAACAGCACCAAGAAAGACCAGGGGGCATATTAGCAATGCCTGGCGATAATTATCGCAAAGCGCAATTAGCGCTTGGATAATTATCGCCAGGCATCGCCGGTTTCTATCGTGGAGTTAGCGTGCAATCAGCAATGCTAATCTCCATAGCGATAGAAACCTTGGAGAACAGTGTGAATATCGCCGGAAAACAGGCGATATTCACACTGTTCCCCAGTTCTGCTTGCTGATAGTGCGAGGGGGACTTAGCCATGTAATCCACCTCTCATTGGATTACATGGCTAAGTCAGGGTGGGACCAGGTGTTAGCAAACCAGCGCTAAACGTGTTTAGCGCTGGTTCGCTAATCACCGCCCCTGCCTCGCTGATAGGCGTTAGCGACCTCAGCGACTGTTTCCAGTCGCTGTTAGGTGGGGAACGCCTACTTTGCATGCCATTAGCGATAAATATCGCTGGCATGCAAAGTGGCACCCAACCCGGTCGCTATCGCCTACAAGCTGTCGCTAACAGCAGTTAGTGACAGCTTGTTGATAAGGCGATAATATTATCGCCGCTTTAGCGGGAAAAAGTCCCGCTAAAGTGGCGATAATCGCCTTGCTAATATGCCCCCAGGTCTTCTATACTGTCCAAAGACTGGTACCAAAAGTAATCAAAAAGTGTTACGTCGAAGAGGGCTACCTATGCCCCATAAAAAAGGAGACACACTTTGAAAGTCTCTCACAAAAGTAGATCTGCAAGACAGAAGAGACCTTCAAAGAATAGGAACACCTCTACCCATGTAAATATTTTTTAAACTCAGAAAAGGAATAGCATTGGCATTTGTACACTGTTGCACGAATATGTAAGTTTACGATTTTATGCAATTCACGAAATAATTTTACGAGTAGTATCTTTACAAGTGCAATGTCTCCGCACTCGTGGCAAAGACTCAGCACATAAAAAGATAGGCAATCGTGAAGATACTACTTGCAAAATTCCTTTGTGAATTGCAAAAAAATCGTTAACTTACACAAAAGTGTAGGTTGAACTTTGTGAATCAGGCCCTGGTCCTCTGCGCCAAAATGGAGTTAGACTTGTTTTCCCTCAGGCTCAGACAGACCAATATTGAAAGCATTTTTTCATGGAAGTCTCCCCTCTAGTGGCATTAACATCTCTGGCACTAATATAGTTCTTTGTATCTGGATGTATGCATACATGGAGCTCAACAATAATCTTTTACATCTAATTTCTAAAATCGCAAAATGGACCACTATACTTGCCGACACCAGAGTTGTGACACTTTCTTACCCCATTTCTATTACATTTAACCAAGCAGACATCACTCTGGGGGATTGTCTCATTACTCAAATGATAGTATGTATGCTTAAAGAGCCTATATCGAGAGGATTCTCAAATACAGCAAGGACTTCATAAATACCCAACTTTCTGTAGGCCTGGTCTACAAGGACACATTTTCCCATTCTGAAGGTATAGAACTAGGAGGTGACAATAATGGTTTTATAAAGAGAGGATATATTTTACTTACCAATGGGGTTGATCTTAAAATGAAAATTTCCAGCAACAAAGATGCTTTTTGTCTCACCACCAGAGATACTGAACAATATAATCTGGTGATACTTTCAGTCAGTTTATTCATTAAGCTAGTGTCACCCAATGTAAGATTGGCACACGTTATCACTTTCCAACTATCAAACAAGACAAGGTCTAGGCATTAGTCTTCGGCACCAAAACCTCCCCATGGGACTCCACCTGGTGACCATCAGAGCTAGGACCAACACCCACAGACCACGCAAGAAATCCACGGATGATCCTAGTTGACAAACTCAACACGAAGGCTCAAATCATCACAGTGCGCACCTCCTGCTTCCACATCCTAATCATGCTGCGAAATATCTTCCAATAGTTTACTCAGAACACCAGACAGACCGTCATGCACGCACTCATCAGCAGCAGGCTGGACTATGGCAACACTCTCTATGCTGCAATCTCCAAAGAACTCAGACAGGCTCAAGACCATCCAGAACACCACTGTAAGACTTGTACTGGACCTCCCAGGCTGCACCCACATCACACCACACCTCAGGAAACCTCACTGGCTCCTCATTCACAAATGCAGCCAACTGAACTGCTCACATACACATACAAAGCCCTACACAGCAGAGGACCAGAATATCTGAACAGCCGCTTACACTTTCACCAACCCACAAGACACCTATGCTCTGCCTCACTCTTACTCGCAAACATTCAGCGCTTCTGCAAAAGCAAAACTGGAGGATGCTCATTCTCCTACATTGCTCCCAAGACAAGGAACGACTTCTCTCAACACATCAGAGCCTCCTCCTCACTTCTCGAGTTCCTCAGGAAGTGGGAGACCATGCTCTCCATATAAGCACCTTGGAGACCACACATCTACATGCCTGCCCAAGCGCCTGGATATCCTCTTAATTGATTAGTGCACTATACAAATCAGCATAACATAATATCAAACGTTAAGTATGCTATTGAGAGACTAGACTTGAAGATATTCCATATACCTGGACATGTTTAACCCAGCAAAAAAAAAAATTTGAAACTTCCAAATCTCATCATTATAGGCTTTATTCATAGTACTGCCTTTAGAGGGGTGTATTCCTCAAATGCACGTAATTTTGTCACCGCAGCAGCGCACTTTCTCGGGCCCGCCCACCTAAACCATATTGTGTGCTATGGGTAGCCTCCTGTACACAAGATCATGCTATATGTTGCGGGAGAAGGCATTTATCCCGGTCAGCGTGCTGGTGGTTGTGAGAGTAGAAGTCAGAATGTATTGTAGAACAGGAGTTTGTATGTGCCTTATATTCATAATGCAGAGCATAGGAATCTGTATGTGTCCGACAGACTCTCATTGTCATGCTTAAATACTGTTCTTTTCCAGGTCCTTCATTGGGACTTAATTTCACAGATGCTCCAGAGAGTAGCCATCTATGGAGTGGCCCAGGTTCATATCTGCAGTCCCTCCCTTGGGGAGCTGCTCACTATTTTGGAGAAGCAGGAGTTCTGATTCTGCCCACGAGCGAGAGCAGTTTCAAAGCGGCCCTCGAGGTATCCTGACCATCACGCTGTTGTGCGATCTCGATCCTGTTCTTTACTGATCCGGCCCTCAGGGATTTATTCATCTTGCTGGTGTGTGACCTTATTGGAGAGATTCTCGAGCTGCAGCCAGCTCCTTCAGCGGCCTGTGCCTGGTTCCGGTTTTCAGCAGTGCTAGTGAGCACAAATTGCGTCTGCAAGTTTCCATTCACACAGAGCAGGCTGCCTATTATTCTTTATGTTCGAGCAGCATTTTCTTAACTCATTACAATAGAAACCTCGGGCTCGAGGTTTGTGGCTGCTCATTCTCGAATCTCTTGTTTGTGCGTTAGCAGAATTTAATCAAAAGGGTCTCGCAGTGTTTTAACTGTGTATGTTCTTTACTGAGTGGTGCAAGCAGCACTTTAACGTGATTTGTGAATTAGATAGAGGTGTGAGCCTTATCATATCTGCTGTTAAACAGTGTGCATTTCTGGAAATGAGTCTTTATAGTCATTCATGATTGCTTTTATATGTTTGCCTGCTCACCTCTTTTTTCTTTCAGATTTCCTTCCCCGCTGTTCCCTTCCCTCACCCTTCTCCCTGCCTGCACCGGCTGCATTTGCATATCAGGTAGCACAGTTACAGACAAAGGGGCTGAATACGATGTCAGTCGTAGGCACCTCTGCGGTGCTGGCGGTGGCGGAAAACGTCCATTTAGTCACTCCTGCGGCGGTCCTCGCGACTGTCATATTACAATGGGCAAATATATCCCTTTTTTGCCCGTCGCAGAGTTTCCGTATCCGCCAGATTTTTCGTTCCGCAATGGTGCTGGAGGGAGCCGATAGAGAAAGACCGCCGTGTGGAATGACGTTCCAGCCGCCGGACAGAACACGATGCGTCAGCCAGCCCATCAGAACGCAGCAGAGAATCCAGCTATTCGTAGATGGCAGAAGCACAACTGCGGAGATAGAAACTCGAGTCCGAGACACCTCCACACGTTCCTGGCTCTACAAGCCCTTCCGCTGCTGTACCTGATCCACTACCAGCAGATAAGATGCCGTCGCGTCAACACCGCAGGTATGTCAAAAACATATCCCCGCGTACAACCCCTGTACAACAACAACAACACACAACTGTCATGGTGAAATACGTGTCTTATCTACAACATACACCCTGGTGGAGACAGTAACACATACCATAGTCTAATTACACATGTCTTGCATGTAAGTAAATTGTCACCTCAGCATTGGGGTGCACCCATCTCCATAGAAATGATTGCAACTAGCCCAGTCATGCCGGTCACGTCACCGCAGCAGTGAAGCCGTGGTAAAATCTGCCCACAATGTAGTTGGAGTACAGCACATTGTCCCAGGCAAGCAAGACCATAATCACAACGTCCACACCACATGTATCATAAAAGAAGCACCACTCTGCACAACATATCTGCAGCAAGAAGTCATGTGCAGGGACACTGTCTATAGTGACATCTCATCAGGATTATCTGCAATTGTATAGCAACATGAGTGAGGGATGAGTCAAGAGTCCCTTCAAAATGACAATAGTCAACATTGCAGCCAAATAAGGGTCAGTCCACATACAATGTGGAACAGTGGAGGGCAGAGCAAACAGGGTGTGTATGTGTATCTCACAGTAGTCCACAAGGTGTTGGAATGAGTCAGTGAGCCAAGATAGATTACATATTATTTGAGACACCACTGCCACATAATCACAGATCAGCAACCCCCCAAGCAGACATTGGTAGGCTCATCACATACAATGGCAGACCATACGACATAATGACAGCCCATACCATGCAACACAGTACAACATTTCTGACTCAAACAGCAAACTCAAAGTAAGCACCAGTGTGCATTTGACTCACTTGTGTACTGCTGCACTAAATGACCCCATGTGAGTATGTTCTGTACATCAAAAACACTAACTACACTGCCAACTCACAGAACACCTACACACTCCACCTCAACAAAGGTAGCACCAACTATAAAGTATTGAATGAATGCCAAAGTGTCAGGAAGAGTCCATCTTGACAGCAGTAAACCCTGACCTGAGACTCAGGACAACCCTTCTCTTCCTCACACCTGCCTTCCACTCACGTGAATTAAAGTGAGCAATTGAAGAAATGAAGAGTCACTGTGCACATTAACAACATTGGAAATGTTCAGTCTGCATGTTAAGTCCTTGATACAGCTCACACACTTTAACTCTGCCTCATACACAAACCATAAGTCAGCAGCACTGTATGATAACAAGTAAACTATTATAAAGTGGAGGGCACAGTGCAGGAAAAGCATGGAGAAATGACTGGTACCATATCCACATGGCATTCAAGAGGTACCACATATGACATCACACTTAGGACATCAAACAATACATAATTGGCACAGAGATTAAAATGGTATGAAAGTAACATCTGTGCAGTACCCCTGTGTATGCCACCAGCACAACACTCATGGCTCACGGTGACATTCCCTGACTGTCAAACTCAACTACGACCTTTGCACATACCCCTCATCTACCCATCTTCCACCTTCACTGCTCCACACCTGTGAGAAGCTCTGATAAAGCTGAAAATAAGGTCCTATGAGTTCCCTGATACCCAATGCTACACCCTAGTGTGTAGCTACAAATGTCTGATTTCCACTCAGGGATGTCTGATCCAATCCTGAACTCAAACCAATTAACAAATACATGTATCACAAATCACACCAAAAGAAGTCCAAATAGCATGTACATGTGCAGCAAAAGAGAGGATAGGCAATGTGATCCTAAACAACCCTGGAATAGATAATATTTTTCCTCTGGCCAACTGCACAGACAGCATCATCCAAACTAATCCAAAAATACATGAACAAATGTCAAATATAAACACAAACTGTGTGCAACCAGACAAATCTGCAAACACAGACATAGACACTCCACCAGTTAAAAAGTGAGCATGGTGTCAATGTGCAGCACAAGCATTCACACGCACAATCCTTACAAGTGACTGTTCAAATATAGAGGCCATAGCACAATAGTTCACACAAAACAAGCAAATAAACAAGACTCCACATTGCCGCATGTGACATGCACACAATTAATGCACAGTACAAATTCAACACACATCAGAATGCATTCAAATACACAAACTCCTCACACACAATGTCATGCTTAAAAAGACATTTCACACACATGGGCCTGTCAGTAGAAAGTGCCAACACAGAACAAAGACTGCAGCCCTCAACAACAAATTCATAACATATGCACATCCAAACACATCACATACCAATCTCAGCTGGACATCAGGGGGACTCACACCTGGCAAGGACAATGCAACATCCAATGACAGCAGTGCATGCACAGTAAGCAGTGTGTGAACACTACTAAAACCAGTATTACACACATCTGATTACACCACCATGAAACTTAACATCACAAATCATCACATCACACAGATCACTTCACACTCAGGATGGGTAGTAGTACCTCAGGAAACAGATACACACTTTTGCTATCAACTAATGCTGCACAACTCAGGCTAACACATATGCATGGAACCTGACTAGAGGACTGTGCTGGAAACTCATCTGTACTGTACATGAGCAACCATGACTGCAATCAAGTACAATAAAATAGCACATAACAAATTGTGAAACAGTGCTGAGGGGCACAATGGTTCTGGACACAGATCATCATACCACAGTATAGTGTCACACCATGGAGTGGTGGGGAGGACTAAACACTGCCAAGGCATGGAGTGGAACATATTAGACGGAAGTGGTGTATACATTAGTATTGTACAGGTGAGGAGTGTACAGAGCAAAAACACATAGAGGAGTTACTCACAATGTGTAGGCATCAAAGGTTCTTCATGGGCCTGGTATGACTCTGAATCTGACTAACCAACATCTCCTTCGAGACAGCAACCTTCCCGGAAAGCTGGAAGCACGTCGAGATCACCGCCTTACTCAAGAAACCCAAGGCAGACCCCAAGGACCTCAAGAACTTCCGACCCATCTCTCTGCTCCCGTTCCCCGCGAAGGTCACCGAGAAAATCGTCAACAAACAACTGACCCGCTACCTCGAGGAGAACAAACATCCTGGACCATTCCCAGTCCGGCTTCCGCAGCAACCACAGCACCGAAACCGCCCTCATCGCCGCCACCGATGACATCAGGACCCTGCTAGACAACGGAGAAACAGCAGCCCTCATCCTCCTGGACCTGTCGGCCGCCTTCGACACGGTCTGCCACCACACACTACGAACACGCCTTCACGACGCCGGGATCCAAGAGAAGGCCCTGGACTGGACCACATCCTTCCTTTCCGGCAGAACACAAAGCGTCCGCCTCGCCCCTTCCGATCCAAGGCCACCAAGATCATCTGCGGCGTACCCCAAGGCTCCTCCCTCAGCCCAACGCTGTTCAACATCTACATGGCACCCCTCGCCCACGTTGCCCGACAGCACAACCTCAACATCATCTCCTATGCCGACGACACCCAGCTGATCCTCTCCCTCACCAAAGACCCTCACACCGCCAAAGCCCACCTCCACGAAGGAATGAAGGCCGTCGCCGAATGGATGAGGACCAGCCACCTGAAGCTGAAATCGGACAAGACGGAGGTCCTCATCCTTGGCTCTAACCCGTCAGCCTGGGACGACTCCTGGTGGCCGACATCACTGGGAACAGCCCCGACATCCACCAACCTCGCATGCAACCTAGGGGTCATCCTCGACCCCACCCTCTCCATGACTAAGCAGGTCAACGCCGTTTCCTCATCCTGCTTCAACACCCTCCGAATGCTCCGCAGGATCTTCAAGTGGATCCCCACCGAAACAAGAAAAACAGTCACCCAGGCCCTCGTCACCAGTAGGCTGGACTACGGAAACGCCCTCTACGCAGGTACGACGGCTAAGCTCCTGAGACGGCTGCAACGCATCCAGAACGCCTCTGCACGTCTTATCCTCGACATCCCCCGACGCAGCCACATCACACCCCACCTGAGAGACCTGCACTGGCTCCCTGTCAACAAGAGGATAACCTTCAAGCTCCTCACCCACGCACACAAAGCACTCCACAACTCCGGACCAGCCTACCTCAACAGACGACTCAGCTTCTAGACCCCCACCCGCCAGCTCCGCTCCACCAGCCTCACCCTCGCCACAGTCCCCCGCATCCGGAAACGACCGCCGGCGGCAGATCCTTCTCCCACCTCGCCGCCAAGACCTGGAACACCCTCCCCACCAACCTTCGGCAGACCCAAGACCTACTGGCCTTCAGAAGACTCCTCAAGACCTGGCTCTTCGATCAGTAGCAGCACCACCCCCCTCTTCCCCCAGCGCCTTGAGACCCTCGCGGGTATGTAGTGCGCTTTATAAGTGACATGATTGATTGATTGATTGATTGAATACCACATAGTGGAGTAAATAAAGTGTAAAGTGACATCAATGTATGTGAAAAATCACATTTAATGTTTGTTTGCCATTAGCCATTCAGCACAGTGAGAACAAAAGTAAGCAAGAGCCATGGCTGATCCCAAAACTCACAACACAGACATTGCAGTGACACACTCTGCATACTCACAAATGGACAACAAGTAGGCGTACCCTGGACTGCAAGGTCACACTGACATACTGCACATTGCACGGGAAAAAACTCATACATGTGCCCACAATCTACAGCAGGTGTCTGATCATGTAAACAAACAGGCACTCATCAATTGGATCATACATGTGTGTAAGGGTCATGCTCAAGGGCACATACACACCAATACTTCAGCTAATGACAGGACAATCACACTGTATGAGTACTCAAGTGCACACATTCAAATGTACCCATGTGACTATGAAGCCAGACCTACACAAGATGACTGCACATCTACACTAGTGTGTACACATCAAGATAGATTCCACAGATATGACGGACTCTGTCCACCCCTCAAGTCACCATGTGAATAGAATTTTCTTCTGTTGTGGTACAGCATCCAAATATGACATGTGTACAACATTGGAGATCTGACAATAGAATGATTAGGATAAGAATAGATCATCACAGACAACCATCATTGCACCCTCAAGCCTCTGACTCAAGAAGCACAAAAGTTTCTGTAACCTCTGGCAACCTCTGCAAAAGAAATTCAAGCAGATGCCAATGTGAATGTGGCATACAGAGCATGTAACAGATGAACATATACACATACATTGCACTGCATCATTAGCAAAGGCAGCGACAAATCTCACAACATATATAACATTTTTATTACATAAACTCTGTATCAGCATCAAAAGTGCAAAACATTAAGGCCAACGGCCAGTCCAAATTTAAAGTCTGCACATGTGTGCATGGAAATTTGTGCAAAAAATATGTAATGCAGTCCACTGCCATGGGAATCACCCCAGGATAGGGGCCTCAAATGGGCAGTCCAGGCACCGCTCAGGGAGGAATGGGGTGGGAAGGGGGACTTGGCCTCAGAATTGTGTGGAAGTTGAACTGGGAGGGGGCTGATTGTCTGGGCTAGTGGGAGAACTGGACCTGGGAGGGTGAGAACTGGCTGAGGTAGAGGGATCCATGGATGTGGGAGCTTGAGGGCTGGTTGGACCGGGTGGAGTTGTGGCACGGGGAGGCGGAGACATGCTGTGTGGAGGCTCAGTGGCTGATGGTGAATGAGTAGGGCTGGGTCTCAATTGTTTGGGGATCCGATATCCCCCAAGTGTCTTGCCACAAGTGAGAAGTGAGGTGGCCCCATCAGCCTCTCTATTCCCCAAAACTGTAGCAGGTGGTGGTGGTGAATCTTCCTGTGGGAATTTGCCAGACCTGGTGGTACGCTGGGGTGGGGGTTGCCTTTTAGCCTGACTTCCCTGTTGTGGAGGTACACTCCCCACTTTTCTCTCTTGCCCACTCTTCACAGGGGTGTGAGTGGGAGTCGAAGTTTTGGGCAAAACAGCCTTCTGAAGGTGTTTTGGGGCAGTTGTGGCAGGCACCAGGTTCACGGCAGACAGGGCAAGTGTTTGTGCGGGTTTCGGATCAGGTGTGGGGATGGGAGTGCTCTTGGAGGGTGAGGAATCTGAGGAATGCAATGTGGATGCATGTTTTTTGTTCTTATGTCTCTGAGTGTCCTGTGATGGGCTTTTTGTGGTGCGGTCATGTGTGTTCTTTGTGTGCCGTGGTGATGGTGTATGGTGTCTTGTTCGCTTGGAGTGCTGTTGTTGTGTGCTGCGTGTGGATGACTGGATGCCTGAGTGCTCTGGGGTGTGTGTGCTCTGGTCAGGTGGGGGCACTGAGAGTGTGGTTGCGGAAGGGACAGGAGCTGGACTGGGAGCTTGGTTCTGCTGAATCGCTGCCGTCACTGTGGAGGACAAAGACTGGACACTTCGGTGTAGGCCACCCACGTCCGAATGAATGCCCTCCATGAACGCAACAACCTGTGACAACTTGTTGCCTTGATTCTGGAGGACATTCGGGAGCGCAGTCTGACCCACACACAGCTGCCACAAAATGTCTATGGCCTCCCCATTGAGGGCAGCAGGGGAGACAGGGGCAGGGGCAGCGGTGCCTGGGGGGAAGGAGACTCTACCCTTCTTAGGGCTGCGGGCACGGATAGCACTTTGGGGAGCATCCGGGAGTGTGAACACAGGACAAGGTGTGGAGGAAGAAGATGCAGATCTTGAACTTCCTGTGCCCACCAACACCGAGGAGTCACCGCTGGAGTGGGAAGATGTAGAGGTTGGTGTTTCCGGGTGGGAATCCTTCAGGGCACTCCTGTCCCCCTCCGAGGCGCTGGTCCCCTCAGTGTCACTGAACTCCTGTGTACCGAGGGCAGGGAAGGAGAGGGGAAGGCCCCTCTCCTTCCCTGCCCTCGGTAGATGCTGCAAGAGACAGAGACATAGGTTCAGTAAAGTGGCATACTCACAAACAATATATGCAATACAAACACAAATACTTTGACTGAAACTTCCACTTTTAACTACTCCATGTACTTTCAGCATATTCCAAATTTGTGCAATCATCAGCTGATGCATGGAAACATGCTTAGTCGATAGTCATGCTCCATGTTGCGTTGACACAGCTAAATTGCTGTGCATGTACCTACAGTTCAACATCACATACAATTGTCTGTAGGCACACCTACGTGCCTGTAGGTAAGATAGCTACACATCCAAATATGTTGTCTCAGTCAGATTTGAAGTATATTACACTGAACACCACAGATACAAAGTAAAACCTATCCATTTGCAAGTGATATTACCTCCTTAAATCCACTATGTTTGGCACTGAAGTACAACTACAGTTGTACATTGGTGTCAACTTTGTAGATGTATCAATTTATTAGAAGTGCACAGCACACATCTCTAAATAAACACTAACATGATGCTCACTGCTGTTCACTGCCAGTTGATGTCTCTGACACTCACACTGCTGCATATGTCACATGAACACATCTGTTTTGGTGATGAAGTGCAAATAAGCCCCATGTACCAATGTAGTCACATAGACAATAGCATGATAAGGGCAGTGTAATGCAAGGCCTTCATAATTTGTGACATGTCACATACCAACATCTTTCCAATTGCCTGACAGGCCTTCATTGATCCAAGGCATGAGAGTGCCTTCTGTAGATGAAGTTGTGAGTGGCCTCCATTAGGACAGCTAATGTGTGAGAATACCTAGGCTGACTGATGACATCGATGACACATCATTGTGCCAAGAATTCACTCACTGATTTAAAGCAGTAGCCACACCTTCACCATGCACTGATGCACATGGACACCCCTCCACAATGCACACATACTGAGGGCTGACACTCTGAGTAACATTTGCTTTTTTATCTATCAAATTACAGTACAGCACCTCACTCACATCACAATTTGCCATACCCACTGATCACATCCAACCATGTTAAGCCCTGGTGCCAAAACAATCTCACAATAGCCAGGTTCACAAACATTGCCTTTAAATGCCAGAGTCTAACCATCCCAGTCATGTTGCCATGTGCACAATTGGCAAATGCAAATCAGCCAATGCATCACTGCAATCATTAGCATCTACCCCATCAACACCTGTGTGCACTTACTGTCACTGTGGCAGGAAATTACATCATGTGATGCCATGCTGCTGATATTAGGCTAATATGTTTTGCAGTGATGCTGTCATCTCTATCATTGTGAAAAGCACAACCCATGGGACAGGTGTGACCTCTACCAACTCACTGCTACCTGAATCCACATTTGTGCATGTCTCTAGCCAATTATACATCATCACATGAGCACACTATTGTGGTAGCCACACAGCACACACAAGCCTGACAAGTGTACTGGGCTACACACTTCACACAACACATTTTCCTGTGTAGGAAGGCCTCAGGTCAGACAACATTCACAGAATGTGAGATGGAAACATGCCATGACAACGTTCATGGATTCCCACATGAGAAACAAAATGTTGTACACATGCAGAACCTCTGCACTCAACACTGTGGCTACTTAGAAGCCATTGCATCACACTAGAGATATCACAGAGGTCCGCACTTGCTCTGGGATGGGATTCATTCAGTCACTCATGCGCAAAGTCACACTTAGCACAACACTAACCCCAAACTTGCTGCTGTTGGGCGCTCAAGCGTCCATCCAGCTCTGGCTGTGTCACTGCCAGGATGTGGGCCATTAGTGGTGTCATGCTCCTGCGCGCCAACCTGACACTTCGAGGGACCAGCCCCTGCGTCATTTCTGCGATGTTTTTGCTGAGGTGGCAGATGTCATCCCACCTCTTGTGGCGTGTGCAGGCAATGGCCCTCCATATGGCCTTACGCTGATGGACCTTGAGCTGTAGGCATGGGAGACAAGAAGAGGAATTTTTGTAACACTGTGTTGTGTACCACTGTGTGACAGTACAAAAGCATGTAAACACATAGCACACAGATACATCAATAGAGAGCAGAGACCATACACCATGTCACATAGTACACTCTACACATTATGGAATCAAAAGAAGGATGACATGTCCACCGTACATTTAGCAGATGTGTCAGATGTGATTTACCACAAATAGTGTTAGATCTAGGCCTTGTACTCCTGTGCAGAATGACCACATCTCCGAGGGTCAATTTCAAAGCAGTACACACCTTATTCAGTACCCTCTGGCCAATCTACATTTGAAATGTCACAAATGAGCATATGAACACTTAATGAACTGTGACATTACATGGCACAGGGAATGTGTGTTCAGAGTTCGAGTTTCTCAAATCAGCAGTGTAACTGTATAACTGCTAAACCACAGTATGTCCTTTACATCATTGCATGCAGTCAGAGATCTGTGGGAATAAGGCTATACACCCCATTGATGTGAAGTCATCATGCTAGGCAGTGTCTCACACATTTACATTACCCAGTCTCAGAACAACATGTGTGATCTTTGGCTTCAATAGAGCTGCACAAGTGTCTATGTTGCCATCCTCCCCACATACTCAAGCGCAAAACGTTTTAGGTCATGTATGGACCATGCTGTTGGCAAAATCTGAATGTATGAACATTGGCTTGCACTCACAGGCACATACTAGTGTACAGTAATATTATGTGAGCATTCTGAGCACTCTCAAACTTTTACTCATACACTTACCAGTACCTCTGGAGCACCATATAGCCGCCCGTACTGGCCAAAGCCCTCGTCCACCAGGACCTCCATCTCCTCTGTGGTGAAGTGACGGGCCCTGATGTTCTCTGTACGAGCCATGACTGGGTCCAGAGTAGAGGTACAGCAGCAGTTGGTGGTGATGAATTGCAGGCAGCAGTGTCTGAATGCAAGTGACAAGTGTGGCTATCTCACAGACATTTATAGGCAACTTGGGTTGTTTCAGTGGTACTCTGCTGATGCAATTGGTCTGCCTGGTTTACATCTTTCAATTGTGGCCAATGCCTGTGACCGCAGTGGCGGAGCACGCCTACCGCGAGTTTAAAAAAATGTATTGCACTACCACGATGGTGGTTCCCATTGGCTGCAATGACATTCGCATAGGCGGTGTCACACCGCAGGGGCCAGGTGGTCTCTACCGCAATCTAGCATCTTTCAATTGTGGCCAATGCCTGTGACCGCCGTGGCAGAGCACTCCTACCGCGAGTTAGAAAAATGTATTGCACTACCACGAAGGCGGTTCCCATTGGGTGCAATGACATTTGCATAGGTGGTATCACACCGCGGGGGCCAGGTGGTCTCTACTGCAATCCGGAATCTTTCAATTGTGGCCAATGCCTGTGACCGCAGTGGCGGAGCACGCCTACCGAGAATTTCAAAAAATGTATTGCACTACCGCGATGGCGGTTCCCATTGGCTGCA
This sequence comes from Calotriton arnoldi, assembly GCA_963921515.1. NCBI lineage: Eukaryota > Metazoa > Chordata > Amphibia > Caudata > Salamandridae > Calotriton > Calotriton arnoldi. Next base: position 221,943 of record CAWUFW010013217.1, read on the forward strand.
ATAACATTCGCATAGGCGGTGTCACACCGTGGAGGCCAGGTTGTCTCTACCGCAATCCGGCATCTTTCAATTGTGGCCAATACCTGTGACCGCAGTGGTGGAGCACGGCTACTGCGAGTTTAAAAAATGTACTGCACTACTGCGAGGGTGGCTCCCATTGGCTGCAATGATATTCGCATAGGTGGTGTCACACCGTGGGGGCCAGGTGGTCTCTACCGCAATCCGGCACCTTTCAATTGTGGCCAATGCCTGTGACCGCAATGGCGGAGCACGGCTACCGCACCTGTACACACATTGTGCAATAGCATTATCGCTTTGCAAATTGCATCACTGATCACTATACATTTACACAAAATTATTTCACCTGGTTGTAAAGTGAATTGAGAGTGTGACATTTAACTCAAGTATGTCCACACATGTCATGTCAGTACACGTGAATAAATGTATTGGTATGTACTTACTCACATGTCAAATTTCATCCATGTGGGCATGTCTACAGATTTCATGTTGAATTGCTTATCATTTTTGTGAACATGCCAATGTGTGAAATGTCAACTCATCCCACAGTCATGATGGACTGACCACATAATGTGAATATATCACTGTAAACAGTGTTGTATTTATATTGATAGTTGTCTAGCTTACACTCACTGTGCTAATTTTGTAATGATGTTGTGCTTAGTGTGACTAAAGCAAGAAGGTTGTGCAGTGACAGCAGCTACGTACAACTCAGCATTGATGCTGTTTGCCACATGTGCTGTGTCAGCTACACACAGGGCTGGTGACAGAAGATGTAGGAGTGTACCATATACCATTCACATAGTCTGATTCAGATTTGACAGTAGTTAGTATTTACCTCCTGGATACATGAATGACTACAGGAGATCAAGGGGGCCGATTCACAGAACTAATCTGAGACAAAATCCTAAACTTACTACTTTTGGTATTCACAGAAGGCACTTACGATTTATGGTATTCACAGAAATCACTTACGACTACTAACTTTACGTCCGCACTCGGACCGGAATTTCCACACTCAGGCCAGAATTCCCGCACCCGGAGCGGAAGTTCCGTACTCGGAGCGGAATCTCCGCCTCCGGGCCGGAATCTCCGAAATTGGGTCTGATGATCTTTTCAAGTGCCTACCTTCCCCCACCATGCTCTAGTTGAATGTGTGATTACTCATGATAATTAGTGCTACTCACTTCTGCAAAGGTAGGGCCCACACTGCTTGTGCTTATCCTTTGTGCCTGGAATTGAGTGCATCACATGTGGCAGCAGAAATGTAAAGTTGCAAACACACTTATCATTGTAGGTCCAATGATGTCCTCCCAGATTGCAAGACCCACAGTGACGTCTGCTACAAGGTTGGTTGTGACATCTGGTCAGGGACCACACACTGGGCAGATGCGGGGCCATGGTAAGTAAACCCAAGAATAATGTACCTGAATGCTCATGCCTATGAAATGTGCCTTTAATCTCCGCTGTATGTTGTATGTGTTTTGCATCACTGTTGTCCTGCATCACAATATGCCTAGATATGGCATTTAACCACATACCAGATCACACCATGGTGGCTGATGAAAGGATGACACAAAATGTATGACAAGTGAGTGCTGAATGGACATAAACATAGTATCTAGTGTCATATTGAGTGTACTAGACACAACCGGATTGTAATTCAATGATATGAAAACTCCCTAGCAAAATTCCAATAGACAAATCATATTGAAATTGGTGTGGATGAGAGTCGCACTGATGCCAGTTGTGTACTTTTGTGATGGATGTATGGGCTGCTACGGTGAATCTTCAGGAAGTTACATTATAAAATCTCTTGGCTGAAAGGCACAACACAAATCCAGTGTAGGCGGCAACCATCAAATCTTCGCAACTTACCCACAATGTGGGATCTGAGTCAAATGTTGCATTCTGCTTGCCTCCTCTTCTACTGTATCCACCTACATAAGTGAGTGTATAATATATGAGGTTAGCATGTCTGCTGTACAAGACATCATCCGTTGTCAGGCTTAGTTCTACCATGATGTAGGAAATGGATTATGGGAACAGAGGAAACTCAAAGGATGGACATTACAAATGTGTGATCTCTCAATCCAAAATGAGCTTTGTGACTTCATGGGTAGGGAAGCACAAATGACACACAAAATGTACCTGACTATTGCACATCTCACATATGAACCCTGCAATGCAATGTTTGAACTGATGTGCAAATGTGAAACTGGTCAGCCTGTGGATGTACACTCCTTTCAACTTGTCAACAGACAACATCATACTCATGAGACATGTTAGTCTTAACTGTGAATGTGTAATCGATGTAATGTGGTGGCGTCCTGATTATTTCTCCCCTTCCTTCAAATATCAATAACCTTCTCATACACGTTTGTCTGTTGATGTGTCATCTCATTGATGTCAGTGCTGTGTGGAGGTAACAGCTGGCAATTGCTGCATGTGAGCAGGGGCCCACATGTAAAGTCCATGACGTAAACATGCTGCACATTATCCAGGAATATCCTATCAATGGTCATTGAGAATGACATATACATGTTAGCTCATAGCTACCATCTGTTGTACTGAAATATGGGCATGTATGTCTCATCACAGCTGCTGACAGGATGACACCAGTGCAGCATACAACACCATTCCGGGGAATGCAAGACATCCTGGCTGCAGCAGTGAAACCCTCTCGCACATGTCCATCAGGTAAATGTGGCGTGAAGTGTTTCCCTATCAAAACCATGACTAAGATCAAAATCCCCTTCTGCATAGAACCTGCAGTTGGTGTTTACAAAGTTACGTACATATCATAAGTGTCACATGTGCCTGTTTGTAAATTAGTAATGCAGATGATTGAGAATGGTGTCACTTCCCTCTATAGCTGATGGATCGGGGACTGCTCCGTCAACAAAACCTATGAGGAACATGGTTCAGCAGTTGACATCAGGGGCGATCGCAAAGGGACACAAAGCTGTGGCTGGAGCTGGTGAGTTTGCTTGTGCAATGTACATCTCCATTTCACCCCTCAGTGCTATGGTGTGAGCTGTCACTTGTAGGGGTACCCAAACCAGGTCACATGTGCGTCATCTGTTGATGCAAAGTACAGTAGAGCCAACCCTTGTGTTGCACCAGACCTTATACTAGGTCATTTACTTATCCTGTTGCAACCTCTGTGTTCCAGGTGATGATGACGATGAGGAGGATGGACCTTTCACCAGTGTTGGGTGACGGGCAATCAAAGGGGAAAATCCACTGCTTCTCCAGGCAGTAATGTTGGCTGTAAGTACTGCGCAAGAAGAGGGGGAGGAAGTACCTGAGGAGGATGAAGGATTGGACGATGATGGTGACTATCCTCTCAGAGGATGAACAGTCTGATGCCATGGACAGAAAAATACCCACATCGCCCACATTTTCCAAGGCCTCACACCCTCTGCCCAGCAAAGTGCCTCAGCCTCCTCCAAAACAAAAGATTGCCTGTCCCCAGCATAGAGCTAACCAGCCACAGCTCACACACACCCCAACACAGACATCACTCCCTCACAGCCCTCACATCCGGGACAGACGTGGTGGTTCCCCTACACACTCTTCCCTATACAGTGTATCCCAGGCATTCTCTTCACCATCTGAGGGAAGTACCAACCCTGTTGTGATGCAGGTATCCCTTGGGTACCATTCTCCTGTCCACATGCTTCCACATGCCACCCTCCCCCCTGCTGTTGGACCTGGCGGTCTCATCCATGGCCGACCCCTTCTGAGAGGGCCTGCATAAGGCCATGGTGCCCGGTGGGAGCAGGACTTCTTCCAACAGCAGGCAGATGTGAGGCAGGACATTCGTGCCATAGGGGCCACCCTGTCAGACATGTCTGAGGCCCTGCGCCAATTCCCTCAGGTGGTGGACTGACAGACCCATGTTTTGGATAGGATGGATAGATCTTGGCAAGACATGTGCAAGAATATCAGAGACATCATATCTATCCAAAGGGAAGAGAGTTTAAGACACCATGCCTTGGCCATGAAGATGATGGAGGGCATGATGAAAGTGATCCAAAGTCTCCCTTCATGGTCAACGCAGGGAGGGGAGCCATCACATCTGCCTGCTGCACATCACACCCATACACCTGTACCACAAACTGCACAGGACCACAGCAAGGGTACACACACACCACCACCCCCTATCCAGGCACTCCACACACCTGCACATCCACCACCACCCCTGAACAGGCACTCCCCCCACCTCCACAACCACCCCCTGAACAGGCACGACCACCACCTGCACAGCAACCCCCTATCCACGCACAAACACCAACTGTACAAACACCATCTGCCCCTGCACATGAACTTCACCCTGTACAGGCAGATGCACCACACCAACCTGCACCTCGGCGACAACCCAGACATTATCCCTCACAGCGATCCTCACCTCTGAAATTGCGAAGCCGCAAGCACGATCCCCATTGATCACATCCCAGGAACTTTTTGACCAGTGTGAAAATATGTAAATAAAAAGAAATTCTCTTCACAAGTCACAACTCTGGGGTCGATTCCGATTCGGGCCGGAAAAAGCACCGACCGACTCGGATCCGGAAAAAATACCGACCGACACGTACCAGTGGCGCCCGACACGCCAAGTACGATGCAAGCCGCGATAAATCCGACCGACACGTCAGGAAACCAAGCCGACCGACCGAGCCGCTCGGAAAATAGCAATCCGGCCGGAAAAACACGCGAATCCAACCGACCGACACGCACCCGGAACAAATCCGACCGAATCGTACCCGCCAACTCCAACCTGCAAAGTACGATGCAAGGCGCGAAAACACGACCGAGTCGGACGGAGGACAAGCCGTACGACCGACACGCATACAAAACCGAGCCGAAGCAACACAATACACCGCGACCGACGCGTACGCAGCATACAAAACTGCACAAACACAGCGTGAACGAAACGGAAAACACCGTACGAGACCAATGCAGGGTCCGACTCGGTCACAAGAACGTTTCCAACATACACAAACAGCACAAAGGAAAAATCAACCAAAAAAAGGCCAAACAAGCAATTACCAAGCCAATAAATACTGGGGGTGGGGACAGAGAACAAAGACACACCAACAACTCCACCTATATAAAGGACACAAATCACTACCATGAGCCTTTGCAAATGCCATTCCACTGCCAGCACCCAAGAGAAAGCAACCACACACCCACAGCTCATCCCTCACACAAGCCACACACCAGCAGCACACCAACAAATACCTACCTCACATACACCCAGCACAACACACACCCACACACCCTCACCTGCACACCAACACACACATCACCCACTATCACCACCCATCACCATGCCCCCCAAGAAGAATCCCAAGTTCCTAGATAGTGAATTGGAAGTCATGGTAGACGAGATCCTCAGGGTGGAGCCACAGCTGTTTGGCACTCTGGTCCAACAGACCCCCATGTCGCAGAAAACCAAGATGTGGGAGAGGATCATCAACAGGGTGAACGCCCAATCACCATGTCGGCGCACAAAGACCGACATCCAGAACAGGTGGTATGACGTGCGCAGGAGGGTCCGGGAGCTGCTCAAGAAAGACTACCACCTGAGCCAATACACCGGCAGTGGCCCTCCTGCCAAGCCAGTATACCTCAGGCCCTGGGAGGAGAAGGTGCGGGCCATCCTTCCGCCAGTGAGCGTATATGGACTAGAGGACATCCCAGAGCCTGGTGAGTACACAACAAATGTACACAATAAACTGCCACAAAACACACACATCACTGTCAAGGGGAGAGTCAAACCATGCACTCATAGCAATTACACAGCAACTAGAACAGAATCATCCCAAAATGTGTATGTCAGTCAGATAAACACAACACATGCCATCAAAAAAGTCACATCCAACTGTGCCAACACATGTACAAACACAACCACAACTACAGCTAGGCAGTGGCACAAATAGAACTAACACACACATCCACACATGTAGCCACCACAACAACACCAACACACAGTGAAGACCACTCAAAGGAAGGAATTCTGTGTATGCTGGCCAAGTCAGTGTAGCCAATAGCATCATGGGAGTCGCAGTCACACATATTGCCCCCCCCACAACTGTCCCATCAACACCACCCTGAACCATGCTCACATCACAGGGAGTGGAGAAGGACTCACAAGATGGCTGACACTGGCTACTGCTGTGGGGAGCACAAGGCCCTGCTGCCAACTGTGCACCAACAAACAGCAGGACACCACTGACTGACATCCTGAGAGACAACTTACACTCCCTGCAATGCAAGCACGTTCCATGGTGGGATATCTGGCTGGCTGGCTGGGTGGGAAGGGGGACTTGCAGCACTGACCATAGTCACCAGCACCTCCCCTCACACCCCCCCCCAACACAAACTCCACAGTACCCACCTGGTAGAATGCAATGCCCTCCATCCTAACACAAGATCCCACAAAGCACCACCACCCTGGGTTATGTTGTGTGAAGCACAGGGACACTCTTGGGACTCTTAGCCAAACAACTGCCAGGACAACACTCCCAGCCATCCTGTCAGCACAGCCAGCCCACCCCACAGGGAAGCAGAGTCAAAAGGAAGGAAGCATGGGCATGCTGGGAAGGGGGTGGAGGCAATAGCATGATGGGAGTCGTAGTCACAGACATTGCTCAGCCTCACAACTGGCCCATCAACACCACCCTGAACCATGCTCACATCACAGGGAGTGGAGAAGGACTCACAAGATGGCTGACACTGGCTACTGCTGTGGGGAGCACAAGGCCCTGCTGCCAACTGTGCACCAACAAACAGCAGGACACCACTGACTGACATCCTGAGAGACAACTTACACTCCCTGCAATGCAAGCACGTTCCATGGTGGGATATCCGGCTGGCTGGGTGGGAAGGGGGACTTGCAGCACTGACCATAGTCACCAGCACCTCCCCTCACACCCCCCCCCCAACACAAACTCCACAGTACCCACCTGGTAGAATGCAATGCCCTCCATCCTAACACAAGATCCCACAAAGCACCACCACCCTGGGTTATGTTGTGTGAAGCACAGGGACACTCTTGGGACTCTTAGCCAAACAACTGCCAGGACAACACTCCCAGCCATCCTGTCAGCACAGCCAGCCCACCCCACAGGGAAGCAGAGTCAAAAGGAAGGAAGCATGGGCATGCTGGGAAGGGGGGTGGAGGCAATAGCATGATGGGAGTGGTAGTCACAGACATTGCTCAGCCTCACAACTGGCCCATCAACACCACCCTGAACCATGCTCACATCACAGGGAGTGGAGAAGGACTCACAAGATGGCTGACACTGGCTACTGCTGCGGGGAGCACAAGGCCCTGCTGGGAACTGTGCACCAACAAACAGCAGGACACCACTGACTGACATCCTGAGAGACAACTTACACTCCCTGCAATGCAAGCACGTTCCATGGTGGGATATCCGGCTGGCTGGGTGGGAAGGGGGACTTGCAGCACTGACCATAGTCACCAGCACCTCCCCTCACACCCCCCCCCCAACACAAACTCCACAGTACCCACCTGGTAGAATGCAATGCCCTCCATCCTAACACAAGATCCCACAAAGCACCACCACCCTGGGTTATGTTGTGTGAAGCACAGGGACACTCTTGGGACTCTTAGCCAAACAACTGCCAGGACAACACTCCCAGCCATCCTGTCAGCACAGCCAGCCCACCCCACAGGGAAGCAGAGTCAAAAGGAAGGAAGCATGGGCATGCTGGGAAGGGGGTGGAGGCAATAGCATGATGGGAGTGGTAGTCACAGACATTGCTCAGCCTCACAACTGTCCCATCAACACCACCCTGAACCATGCTCACATCACAGGGAGTGGAGAAGGACTCACAAGATGGCTGACACTGGCTACTGCTGTGGGGAGCACAAGGCCCTGCTGCCAACTGTGCACCAACAAACAGCAGGACACCTCTGACTGACATCCTGAGAGACAACTTACACTCCCTGCAATGCAAGCACGTTCCATGGTGGGATAACTGACTGGGTGGGTGGGTGGGTGGGAAGGAGGTCTGGCTGTCAACCAAACACAATCAATGCAGACCATGTTCACACCCCAGAGAATACATAGAAATGCCCAAATAATGCAGGACAATGTGCCACACCAATATCAACCCCTGACTGTGACGACTTAGGACAATACAATGTACAGGCCCGCACCCCGAGGCACAGTCACAACTGTCAGGTGTGTCAACCACTGATGCCTGCAGAAACATGACATACATTGTTTGTGTCTCCCAAAAACAGGTGATGATAGGGACACAGCAGCAGACGCTGAGGAGTCCCAGTCCCAGGCTCAAGAGGATGCCGAGCTCACTGGCGTCGTACAGCCTCTGTCCTCCTCGGACGATGAAGAACAACCTGGCACATCCGGTGCAAGTCAACATGCTGCACCAGCAGGACCACCAGCTGCAGCACCAGCAGGTCCACCAGCTGCACCCCCTGCACCCACCCCTCCAACGACTGTCACCACGAATACCATCCCTGCCGACATGGACAGAATAAGGAACAACACCAGCGCAGTGACCCTGGACCAACCTGGGGCCATGGACACCACCACCACCACCAACCCCCGAGGTGGACCAGGGTTATCTGTGCGTGCAACTGCACACACTGCACATGTCAGCAGGGGTGGTGGGAGGGGTGGGAGACAGAGGTCGCTGCTTGCAGACGTTGCTGGTGTGCATGAAGACCCACAACTGGTACGCATAGCTGATGCGTACCAGTCCAGCACCGGAGAGCTCAGCCAGGTAGTGGGGCTCCTCAGAGACATCAAACAGCAGCAGGCTGCCCATCATGCCCGCTTGGACTCCCACATGTCCCATGTGGAGTCACACATGTCACGTGTGGACTCCCACATGTCACGTGTGGACTCCCACATGACCCGCGTGGAGTCCAAGTGGGATGTACTACATGAGATGACGGCGGTGCACAGGGACATTTTACAATGCCTCCGCCAGATGAACAGCAACCAGTCCACACCTCCCTGTGTGCCAACAACATCTGGTACCGAACAAACTGCAACTGCCACAGGGAGGGAGGAGGACTCTGGCGGAGAGTCCCCTGCACCGCAGCAGCCTGCACTTGAGGGCCCCCCCCCCAAGAAGAGGGGTCGTCCGAGGAGGGGAAAGTGAGAGGCTGATGGCCAAGCGCAACTCCCAGGAAGCCTGAACCTGTTCTGGATTTTCGCCTTTGTGCACAGACTGTTCACCCTGTTGATGGCAACACTACTCCCACACATTGCATGGGGAGTACAAGTTGGAACAATGTGTCAGACAACTGTGGCCCCGATACTGGGGATCCTGTCTACCTGGACTTTCTATTCATCTAGGAACTTGGGATTGCAAGATTCATGTACAGCACAATCCATCCTATGCACTATTATCACAGATGTATCACAATAAACACAATAATACACCATACTTGCCTCTGTCGTGATTCCAACGTGGGTGCTGTTATGGGGATGATGAACAACAAAATTACACTGTGTATGCGAACTGCAACAGCAAGGACAACACAGGCATGTGAGTACAGGCAACGTGACACATATGAGGGAGACACACCACCAGGGCTACACAACACATACACACCTAGGCCATCTGACTCATTGCCTACACTGATGTTGCCAGGGAAGACGGTGCAATGCACAGACACCACACCCATTCCCAGTTGTAGTCAAGTAGCCCACAGGTGCAGTAAGCAAATGGCAGTCAAATGTGTGACCACAGACAACGCACATCACTAAGTGAAGCACAGGTTTATTACACAGTAGCAACATGCCGTAACCACTACAGATGCAAGGTAACCCCACCTGGTAGCGGGCACACAGTCAACAACTGTAGACAGAAGGAAGTCCATGGGTGTGGCGCACATCACCTGTAGGGACACAACAGCTACCAGCCTGGATGTGCAATCACGTTGTCGGTGGACACAGTTGACCAAACGAATCTGAAAGTACCCTGTGAAGGACAGAAATGACACACAGTCAAAAGCAATGGAGTACAGGACAGAACAGCAAAACTCATGCACAATACATGTTACAAGATACCCACCCAGAACCAAGTTAGCATGTGAACACTGTTGGGGAGTACAGCCCACCTGTAAGCACACATCGCAACACACATCCAGTCAAGTAGCCCATGGACACACTCCAACAGCACCAGAGCACCACCCACACATCATGCCAACTCACATCATTGACATGACACCTCAGGATACTCACATTCAGCTAAAGAAGTTGGTGATGAGCTGTGTGCGGACATCACCATCACCATCATCATCATCATCGTCACTGGCATCGTGTTCCAGGCCAGGATCCTCCACAGGTGGCGGATGTTGGTCATCGTCATCCTGGATGAGAGGCAACTCCTTCCGCACTGCCAGGTTGTGGAGCATGCAGCAGACGATGATAATCTTGCACACTTTCGCAGGGGCATATGGGAGGGACCCTCCGGTCTTGTCCAGGCAGCGGAAGCGGCTCTTCAGGAGACCAAAGGTCCGCTCAATCACTCTCCTGGTCCGACCATGTGCCTCATTGTAGCGCATCTGGGCAGGTGTCACAGGGTTCCTGAGGGGTGTCAGCAACCACGGCATGTTGGGGTATCCCGAGTCACCTACGGACAGACAAGTGCACATCAGCTGACTTGGAAAAGTGGGCGGAATACTACAGATCAGATCACACACAATGGCACAAAGTCAGTACACACCGACAAGCCAGGCACGCTGGTTCTGCATCTGTGCCATCAACCTGGGGATGCGACTACTCCTCATCACAAAGGCATCGTGTGCTGAACCAGGGAAACGGGCACACACGTGTGTGATGGTCATGTCTGCAAGACACACCACCAGTGCATTGACCGAGTGGTAGTGCTTGCGGTTCCTGTAGGCCTGCTCCTGGGCCTGTGGTGGTACCAAAGCCACATGTGTCCCATCAATGGAGCCAATGACATGCGGCATCCTCCCCAGGGCATAAAAGTCACTCTTCACGTCAGTGAGTCGTCGCAGTCTAGGGAAATAGATGTACCGGTTCAGGAAGAGCAACATTGCCGCCAAGAAATCGCGGAGCACACGGCTGAACATGGTCTGTGACATCCCACCAGCAGACGCCACAGTATGTTGGAAGGTACCGGTGGCAAAGAAGTGTAGGGCTGCCATCACCTTCACCTTGGGGGTCAGCGCTGTAGGATACGGCCGGCCAGGCTGCAAATGTGGGGACAACTGCACTGCCAAATCCTCAATCAGCTGCCTGGTGAAGCGGTACCGTCGGATGCTGTCCCGTTCCACCATCGTTGCCAGGTCTGGGAATGGCCGATGGACAGCAGGAGCCCTGCAGTGCAGAGGAGAAGTAAGCAAGATCGTCAGTCACCCCACATATGCGGCATTGAACACACTCAAGATCCCAACATACATCATCATGAGGCACAACTACATGAAGTGTGCAGTACCGGAACGACATGTATGGTACATACATGGCCAACATCTGTCAACACGGTCCTACAGGTGGCATCAATTTGTCCCAGGTTGGCCCATTGGATATCATGATGCTGTGTCACAGTCACCCCCCAGTGACATGTGAGGACAGATGTGCCCCAGGCACCACAGCTCAACGACAGGCACATTCCCAGGGACCCTGTAATGCCACATGGACACTGGCATCACCTGGAGTATCATGTGTACACCACAACAAAACAAACATGACCCCCACAGGTAGTGGCCACACTTGCCATGGCAGGAGAGCCATGGACGTCTGTGACACACACGCACAACATCAGAGTCCATGCACACACAACGTGGATGTGGAGACTGTCTCCCATTGTGCACATGAAATCAGAGACATTGTAAACACTACATGCACAAAGACTGTGGAGGGCCATCACTATTGTGCCACTGGGACACCCTGGCTCAAACATACCGTCCCACATGGGACTCACGGGGTATGTGACATGACATACACAAACACCACTGTGAAATGTGACCATGGCACATGCACAGATATGAACAGTTGCACATCACAGTGGTCACGTACACGTAACACCCAGGATCCTGTCCCCATTAACACGTGCACAGCCTGGGGGTGGCTGCCCACAGGTGACACCCACAGGACAAAATGTACACCAACATACACACAATAGGAAATGCAGCCTTACATGCCTTATGATAAGGTTTGGACAGGCTGTCGTGATGTAGGTGTGCCCCTCACTCCCTGGGAGCTATCTGTGGCTGGCATATGTCCATCTGAGACAGGCATGCTGACATATGCCAGTCACATGTACAGTGATGCGTTGAACAGCAATGGACCGATCGGTGCCTCCGGCCGGCCCATTGCTTTCAATGTGTGCGGGTACGCGTTGTACCCCTGTGCGCGTTGTACTGCAATGGACCGATCGGTGCCTCCGGCCGGCCCATTGCATTCAATGTGTGCGGGTACGCGTTGTACCCCTGTGCGCGTTGTACTGCAATGGACCGATCGGTGCCTCCGGCCGGCCCATTGCATTCAATGTGTGCGGGTACGCGTTGTACCCCTGTGCGCGTTGAACAGCAATGGACCGATCGGTGCCTCCGGCCGGCCCATTGCATTCAATGTGTGCGGGTACGCGTTGTACCCCTGTGCGCGTTGTACTGCAATGGACCGATCGGTGCCTCCGGCCGGCCCATTGCATTCAATGTGTGCGGGTACGCGTTGTACCCCTGTGCGCGTTGTACTGCAATGGACCGATCGGTGCCTCCGGCCGGCCCATTGCATTCAATGTGTGCGGGTACGCGTTGTACCCCTGTGCGCGTTGTACTGCAATGGACCGATCGGTGCCTCCGGCCGGCCCATTGCATTCAATGTGTGCGGGTACGCGTTGTACCCCTGTGCGCGTTGTACTGCAATGGACCGATCGGTGCCTCCGGCCGGCCCATTGCTTTCAATGTGTGCGGGTACGCGTTGTACCCCTGTGCGCGTTGTACTGCAATGGACCGATCGGTGCCTCCGGCCGGCCCATTGCTTTCAATGTGTGCGGGTACGCGTTGTACCCCTGTGCGCGTTGTACCTCAATGGACCGATCGGTGCGCACCCATTGACAATGGGCTTGCCTGGCAACGGACGCGTTTTCGAATATTCGAACGAGTCGGTTGCTGGAAAATCAGTTGGTCACCCACAACAATGTTGCAAAATCATGTATGTCATGAAGTTGAAATTTTGAAGGATGCTGTGGGCGTGTTTTGGTGCTGCTATTCCATGGATTGGCCAGATTCAGAAGATGCAAACGACTTGGACCTATCACTTTGGACACAAGGGACAGTATCTGCCTCTCCAGCACATATATATTGCTGCATGTTCCCCTGAGAGCCCACTTGCCTGCACTACATGCTCCAGGACGACATCTGCCACTGCACTGCTGCTGTCTCTGCCCCTCTGGACCCTGCAATGGCACGTACTGTGGAGAGAGCCCCAGCCTTCAGCCTTGAAGAGAACCAGGCCCTGCTGGACAGCCTACTTCCACAGTACAGCAAGCTGTATGGGACACCAGGGGAGCAGGTGAGTGTTCTGTGCACTGCCTTTCTGAATGTGCATTTTGTCTGACTAGCAAGGCTGAGAGTCAGCACACCACTGGCTAGCAGGCTCACTGAGTAGTTGTCACCCCCCATAGTGTGTAGTGACTTGCACTGGACAGGTATGGTGCAGTGACAGTGCTTCTGAACAGGGTTTTACTCCCCATGCTATGATACCATGTAGTGACTTCTGGAAAACTGTCCATGGGCAGCCGTGCACTGCCTGGGTACACCATGTGCCCCTGTGATTGCGACATGTATATGCAACTGTGTCATGCACGGATATGTTGCATGTGTAGTAATGGCCTTATCACTTTGTCATCCTGACAGGCTTCTGCCCATCGGAAGCATGAGATCTGGAAGGACATCGTCCGGGCTGTCCGGTCCGTGGGGGTCTACAAGCGCCGGATCCGCAACTGCCAAAAGAGGTGGCAGGACCTTCGGGGCTGGACCCGGAGGATTGCACGGGTCCAGCTGAAGCTGTCGCCTCCTCGCAGGAGGGGCGGAACACGGACCCTGACCCCCACATGCTCAGGATCCTGGCGGTGGTCTTTCCAGACCTGGATGGGCAGCTGAAGGCCAGAGAGCAGCAAGGAGGGGGTGAGTCAAAGACTGCACTGTGTACTCTGTCTAACATGTTATGTGCCCTCCTCGGGCCAGGTTGAACTGCCACAGTACAGCAGTCATGTTGTCCAGGAGCCATGTCCCTCTATTGTGCACTGCCCACTCCTCATCTGATACCCAGGTGTGGCCCTTACATGCAGGGAATTCTGTCACTTAGGACTGTGTCCTTGCAGTTTGCTTGACTCAAGGTGGGAGACAGCATCTGTTTCCCTGACTCTGTGGTGGGCATCATGGGTGGGTCCATTGCTTACACAATGCCTGTATTCTGACATGTATTCAGCGTGTTACTTTGATCTGTGGTCCAATTGCTGAGCTGATCCACCACATGTGGCTGGGGTACCTGGCACACACCCATGCTGCGGGTGGGAACAATGTTTGGGCCCCAGGAGTATGTATATGACGTGTGTCACACATACTTAGCCAGCTGCCTACAGTCCAGGGCTCATCCCTCATTCATGTGGGGCTGGACAGTCATGCCTACTCCAGGCCATACAATACACTCTGTACTCCCACTCCCGTGTATCAGAGGACACATTGTGCACAGTGATTTGACCCCTCAGGTGTCTGCCTCTGTGTCAGTGTGCTGTGGATTAGTCGCCAGGACTGCTGTGGAGTTTCTTGGTAGGGGCTCAGCATGCCACTGGAGATGTGACCATAGGAGACGATACTTGTGTGACACATAGGTGTCTGATCAGCTGCCCATGCAGACTGGGGCATGTAAATGTGAAGTTCAGGCAGCTGTTCCCCATGCACAGCAGAGTGTGAGGGGCTCAGGTTCAGAGGGTAGTGTCACAGGTCTCCCATATGTCCAATAGGTATGACCTGGACAGATGAGGGTTAAGAGGATGTGTTGTGGGGGGATGTACATGTGCACTTGTGCAGCTCCAGGACTTGCATTCCCCATGACCTACTATTGTGACACAGTGCAGAGTGTTGTTGTCTGGCTGCAAAGTCATACATCACTGAGACAGTGATGTATGACTTTGCAGTCATGCCTCCGCCATGGCATGTGTCTACTGATTGGTGATCCTGCAGGGGAGTGACATGTGCTACATGCACACCATAGTGGCGCTGGCTATCAGGACATGGGTGCATCATGGTGTCTGTCGCTGGTATGCATCACATGCATTTCCTATTTGACTCTGGGCATCCCTTACATCCGTAAACCTGTACTGACTCAGTGGCAAGAGCTGTGATGTGTCCACACCGTGTCCTCTGCACTGTCCAACTACTGTGTACTTGGTGCATGTGTCAACACTGGGGTGTTGCAATCCAACAGACACCAGACAGATGGGTGCAAGGCCATGTGGGATGTGAGTGCCATGCTTGGCATCAGACTGACAATTGACTTCTCCTGTTCAATTAGGGCACTTTTAGCAATGTACAACTAATGATGCCAGGGCTTGCTCTGTAATGTGCTGTGCTCACAGTGGTGTGTGCGTTTGGTGCAGGTGACTGATGTCTGTCTGTTTCCCCATTGTTTGCAGATACATCCACGGCCACGGAAGGGGACAGCTCCACGGACCAGGAGGAGCCGGAGAGCCAGACTGGGTCAGCAGCCGAGGAGTGGTCGGAGGGACCCAGTGGCACGGAGGGCGAGGGGAGCCACACCGAGGAGTCCTCAGCAGCATCCACCTCAGCTGAGGACCAGAGCAACTCGGAGGATGACTCCCTTGTGGAGGCGGGTGTCAGCAGCCACCACACCCCAGCTAGTGTTGCTGTCCCCGCCACCACCAGCACCACCACCGCCCTCCCATCGGCTCCCATTCCCCAGGTCCGTGGAGGCTCCCATGTCCGGGAGCGTGTCTCCTTTGGGCCAGGCACCGCACCCCCTGCCCCTGTGTCCCCTGCTGCCCTGAGTGAGGAGTCTGTGTACCTCCTTCGCCAGCTCCATGTAGGGCAGACAGCCATGCTGAGTGTCCTCCATGCGCACACCGCGCTGTTGACTCAGCTGGTGTCGTTCATGGAGGGCATCTCATCGGGCATGTCTGACCTACAGAGGGGCAATAGGTCCATGGACTCCTCCCTGACGGCAGCAGTGTCCCTCCTCAAACGGTCCCTCACCCCTCCTGCCTCTGCTCCATCCACACTCCCCAGCACCTTACCCATCCCAGGCACACACACACTGGCACAGGCACACACCAGCACACACACATCCAGCACACTGACACACACGCCAATGACAAAACGCACACGCACGCACATTCAGGGGACTGAAGCCAGACTCACAGGGGATGGGGCCCTGGAACACACACACGCATCCACATGCACTGCGCAGTCCTCAGTTCCCTCTCCTCCAAAGCACCCTCCCTTGCCTCACCTGCAACCCCAAAGTCACAGCAGCTCTTCCTCTGTGACCTCGGCCTCTTCCCCACCGATGAAGCTGCTCCAGCATCCCGGGGGAAGAGGAAGCCCACCCACACGGAGCAGAGTGCCCCTCGCCCCCGGACACCCTCCCCCAGGCGCAGACGGACTGAGGCCCCCACCCGCAAGTCCCCCCGGAGTGCTAAGAGCAAGACCCCGCCACCACCCTGCAGCTCAGGCACAAGGTCTCCGTCCTCCATCCCTCAGGCCCCCACTGCACAGGTGCCCCCACCACACCCTGCCCCAGGTTCCCCCACCCACAGATATACCATCCCCAAGATGCTCCGGCCTTCTCCCCTGCCACTTGCTCTCCCAGCACCACACCCCCGCTGCGCTTGTCTGTGCCACTGATGTGGTGAGGGTGTCCCCCCCTCTGTCCAACCCACCTTGCCTGTTCCCCATTCTCCTCCCCTGGAGGTAGGCACTGCAGTGGAGTCCACTACCGCCCTGTCTGACTTGGGCACTGCAGTGGCGGACCTGTCCACCCCATCTGCAGGGTCCACTGCAGTTGTGCCGGCACCCACGACATCTGTGTCATGCCCCCAGTTGTGCCGGCACACACCATGTCAGACACCTCCACTGCAGTTGTCAGTGGCTCTCCTGCACCCACCACCCCTTCCCTGACTCCCCCTGGTGAGCCCTGATCCTGTCCCTGCGGTGCCTGGCCTGCCCCCCGGTTGCCCCTCCTAGTGGATTGTCCCTGGTATTGTGCAGGCATGCGTAGGGTGACATCTGCCAGTGTCACCCTGTTTGAACTTTGACAATGGACTGGCCATTGGCCTTTGCTCTTTTTTCAGGACTTCGTTTGGCCTCAACACATATGCTGAATAAAGCAACTTTCTTTTCTCTAGTGCTCATGCTTCAGATGTACATGTTGTTGGTGCAGCTAACCATGCCCTTGCTGCAGTGATGGTGATATCTGGTCTCATGATTATGAAGTGTTACTGTGCAGGAACCCATGTGGTCCAGGGGGAATGTGTCCTATCATGTGGTGTATCCATGTCATCAATAGCAGCATCTGAGGGTGTCATGTGTTCAGTATTTGGCAATGGGTTTCCTACTTACATTGGCAATTTCATATCTGTGGCTTCCACCCCTGCACATCTGTTGTGCCTGCCATCGTTGCATTTGTCTACTTCCCTGACCGTGTTGCCATCTCCAGTGGACATGCAGGTTTGGGCATCAATGGGGAGGGACTCATCCGTGTAGTCAGTGCAACATTGCTATACAAGTGTGTTGGATCTGTGCTGATGATTCCGTTGGCACATCCATGACCAGGCTGATGTGATGGGAGCCCTCATTTGGTGCTAATTGTTGATTGTGTGACCAAGTGCTCAGCTGACATGATGGGGCCCTACTGAGGCAACATATGGCACAGCTTTCCTCACACAGGAGTGGAGTCCCCTCATGGCAGTGTGTACACGTGTGACATTGCCTGCGCCCAAGGTGTGTGTTGTATGTGCATGTCTGTGTGTTCACTTCCATTCATCTGCGCATGCTGTGATCCCTAGTGTTGTACCTGTTTGTGATGCTTGCTGACTTGAGCTATGTTCCCCCAAAGTCTTCTCCCTGTGTTCTCTGTGATGTGGGTGCATGGCACATTACTGGTCATCAGGGTGTCACCCATAGGTGTGTTTGCTGTCAGGGCAGAGTTTGTGTGCTGACGCAGATGGGTCACAGTCAGGTTTCCCTTTGGCACTTGTTGTTTGCCCCTGTCATGTGATTTCCAGTTTGTGTTATCTTTCAGTGATTGTGACACGTTGTGTGTGTGACTGCTGGCACTCCTTAGGGTCCGGGCTGCAATGTTGGTTGTTGTCTATGTGTGTTCTTTGTGGGTGACCTTGGCTTCTTCATTGGTGTGTGACTGTGGCTGGGATCCCATTGGTCGGTGTGGTATTGCCGTCATGTCCATGTACAGAGTAGTGTGCAGTGTGTCAGACATTCAGGAGTCTTGTTGAGTGTCCATGTGTGATGTGTTTCTACACCTTGGTTCCCACCCACCACCCTGGAATAGTCATGGGTGCATGTGCAATGTCACCAGTGCATGTGTACTTCACTGCTGCACATTGTTGGAGGTCGAGGGGTGTGGTGTTGAGTGTGTGCAGATGAGAGTTGTTGCCCGGCTAGTCCCCTGCCTCCATGTTGGCCTTGGCTTACTGGCCATGCTGATTGATTTGTGCTTGTGTAGGTGTGATGGTAGTTAGTTGCTCAGGACACCTGACTGTGGTTCACAGTGTGAACGACATTTAGCTTTGTCATCACAGTGGTATTTTTCTTCAGCCCAGGGTCACCACATTGTGGGGGCCCTGGGGGTGGTGCTGTGGTGTGTCTGTGACTTGCTGTGTCAGTTGTTGTTCCTACGTGCCTGTGTGACATGTGTGTTTTGTGCTCCCTCTCACCTGTCAATGCCTGCTTGCCCACATAGGGGATTTGGATCCATGAGTTAGCTTAGTGTGGCAGTGTATGCACATCTGTATGATTGGTATTCAGCTCTCCTCATGTGTTGTGTTGTTGCCTGGGGACACTGGCACCCCCACCCCTCACCTGCTGTGTATGATGACAGTGTTGGTCTGCCTGTTTGTGTTTGTGCATCTGCACCACTGCATTGGCATATCTTGGGTGTGCCATTGGCTGTATGTTGTTTGGTGTGTTTCCCCTGCTGTCCCTGGGACTCCTAGGTCATCGGTCAGCACAGTGATCATGGTTTGTGTGTCCCATTGCTGCCATGGTATGGTATCTGTTCACCTCACATCTGCTGTCTCCACAGGGTATCTGCATTTGTGTGCCCATTGGTGCAAATATGTGGTTCTGCATTCTGATGGTCACTTCTGTCATTGTGTCATTGATGACTGTTGACGGTCTCAGCCCCCATGGGTGTTGTTTGTCTGCACATGGCCAAAGGAATGTTTCATTTGCACTGCAGTATTTGGCTCCCCCAATTTATGTTGCAATGGGACACATACACTACTTTGCCACAGATGAGTTTTTGGTTCTGTGACCAGGAATGATCCATGCAGTTTGGCAGTTGCAGCTCTTTCTTTGTTAACAATTACCTTTTGGTCACTGTGATGATGAGGGTGTAGACCCCATTGCCACAATGGTCAAAATGTGCTTCAGCTATGGACCCCACACTTACCTTTTGGTCACTGTGATGATGGGGGTTTAGACCCCATTGCCACAATGGTCAAAATGTGCTTCAGCTATGGACCCCACACTTGCCTTTTGGTCACTGTGATGATGGGGGTTTAGACCCCATTGCCACAATGGTCAAAATGTGCTTCAGCTATGGACCCCACACTTGCCTTTTGGTCACTGTGATGATGGGGGTTTAGACCCCATTGCCACAATGGTCAAAATGTGCTTCAGCTATGGACCCCACACTTGCCTTTTGGTCACTGTGATGATGGGGGTTTAGGCCCCATTGCCACAATGGTCATGGGCTGCTTGTATTGTGGGTGCCACACACATATATGTGTGGCACATGTGCTAGGGGGTCACATTGTATGTTCAATGTCATGTTCGGTGTTGTAGGCATTTGACACAGCCTGCTCACACGCTTGTCATGGTGGTGGGGGGATGTCTTAATCTTGCATTCCCTAGGTTGTGGTGTGCTTGTTGTGTCATGCATTGTCCATCCTATGAGTGGGGGTGGTAGTAGTGGTAGGCATCCAGCCCCCTGGCTAAGGGTGGTAGTAGTGGTAGGCTTCCTGCCCCCTGGCTAAGGGTGGTAGTAGTGGTGGGCATCCTGCCCCCCTGGGTGAGGGTGGTAGTAGTGGTAGGCATCCTGCCCCCTGGCTAAGGGTGGTAGTAGTGGTAGGCATCCAGCCCCCTGGCTAAGGGTGGTAGTAGTGGTGGGCATCCTGCCCCCTGGCTAAGGGTGGTAGTAGTGGTGGGCATCCTGCCCCCCTGGGTGAGGGTGGTAGTAGTGGTGGGCATCCTGCCCCCTGGCTAAGGGTGGTAGTAGTGGTAGGCATCCAGCCCCCTGGCTAAGGGTGGTAGTAGTGGTGGGCAT
Source organism: Calotriton arnoldi (assembly GCA_963921515.1). Classification (NCBI taxonomy): domain Eukaryota; kingdom Metazoa; phylum Chordata; class Amphibia; order Caudata; family Salamandridae; genus Calotriton; species Calotriton arnoldi. The sequence continues at coordinate 242,531 of CAWUFW010013217.1, forward strand.
CCTGCCCCCCTGGGTGAGGGTGGTAGTAGTGGTGGGCATCCTGCCCCCTGGCTAAGGGTGGTAGTAGTGGTGGGCATCCTGCCCCCCTGGGTGAGGGTGGTAGTAGTGGTGGGCATCCTGCCCCCCTGGGTGAGGGTGGTAGTAGTGGTGGGCATCCTGCCCCCTGGCTAAGGGTGGTAGTAGTGGTGGGCATCCTGCCCCCCTGGGTGAGGGTGGTAGTAGTGGTGGGCATCCTGCCCCCCTGGGTGAGGGTGGTAGTAGTGGTGGGCATCCTGCCCCCCTGGCTAAGGGTGGTAGTAGTGGTAGGCATCCTGCCCCCTGGCTAAGGGTGGTAGTAGTGGTAGGGCATCCTGCCCCCTGGCTAAGGGTGGTAGTAGTGGTAGGCATCCTGCCCCCCTGGCTAAGGGTGGTAGTAGTGGTAGGCATCCTGCCACCCTGGCTAAGGGTGGTAGTAGTGGTAGGCATCCTGCCCCCTGGCTAAGGGTGGTAGTAGTGGTAGGCATCCTGCCACCCTGGCTAAGGGTGGTAGTAGTGGTGGGCATCCTGCCCCCCTGGGTGAGGGTGGTAGTAGTGGTAGGCATCCTGCCCCCTGGCTAAGGGTGGTAGTAGTGGTAGGCATCCAGCCCCCTGGCTAAGGGTGGTAGTAGTGGTGGGCATCCTGCCCCCCTGGGTGAGGGTGGTAGTAGTGGTAGGCATCCTGCCCCCTGGCTAAGGGTGGTAGTAGTGGTAGGCATCCAGCCCCCTGGCTAAGGGTGGTAGTAGTGGTGGGCATCCTGCCCCCCTGGGTGAGGGTGGTAGTAGTGGTGGGCATCCTGCCCCCTGGCTAAGGGTGGTAGTGGTGGTGGGCATTTGGCACCCCCTGGCTAAGGGTGGTTGTGGTGGTTGGCATCCAGCCCCCTGGGTTGGGGTGGTGGCGCGCATTCAGGCCCCTGTGTGCATATGTGGCATTGGTGATGGGCATCCCGCCCCTATGGTGCTGCTGTTGCAAGTATATTCAGATTCCCCGTGTATGTGTGTGATGTGTCGTGTACGTGTTGTATGTGTTTTGTGGTTGGTGTCTGACTTACCTTCTGCGCCGTACGCGTCCGTGCCTGTTCCGGTAGTAGATGTAGAATATTGGTATGATCGGGACGAAGGGATTCATGGTTGGTTCGTGTCGTTCGTCCTTCTCGTTGCTTCGCGTCGTCCTCGCCGCTTGGCTTCGTCCTCGTCGCTCGCTTCGTCCTCGTGCGCTCGCGTCGTCCTCGTCTGTGCTGTGTTCGTCTCGTAGCCGTGGATCGTGTTGTGGCGCGATTCGGAGCTTATGTGCGCCTCTCCCGGATGCTTTGACGTGCCGTGCGTAGCGACGGGTTCGGCGCGTACGGAAAGCGCATCGTACTTGTCCGGCCGGACGGGGCTGCATTTTCCCTTCCGTGCGACTCGATTCGGCGTTTCCGGATTCGCCTCGGTCGGAGAACAGGACCTGGTTTGGGTGAGTACGGCTCGGCCGGAATTTTTGCTGTTGTGCGCATCGTACTTGCTCGTTCGGTGTGCTGTACGGATCGGTCGGGAAACTGGCTTTCGCATGGCTTTTTTCCCGACCGAATAGTATTGGGTGCGCCTCCGACCGAGATCGGAATCGGCCCCTCTGTTGGGTTTCATGTCATGATAGGCTAATGTTCACCAATTTTGGTGGCCTAGAGATGTGAGGATGTATGTGTGTGTGTGACACATGTACAAGTGTAACCCCATCATTGCAGCAAGCCCTCATGTGCAGAGCAGATGACTTCCAAAATACATGTCCATATTTTGTACAAGACATTCACAATGAAGTTAAACAAGATAGAGAAAGTATGATTCAAAATAAGATTTTATGTAAAAAAAAAGTGTGGGGCTTGAAAAACAACAACAGTCCGTTTGGAAGGGAGAAAGGAAAACAAATGATGTTCTTACTGCAGAAGGAGAAGGGAACTTGGATTGGGATGGGGCAACATAAATATAACACGTCAGGGAGCATCAGGGAAACCAGTCTATTTACAAGGGGAAAAGTAAATAATTGTCCACAAAGAAAAATCTGTCCAACAGGTCAAGTGTCCTTCTGGTCATACTCTAGTACCACAATGTCCAGATCCTCTGAGTCCGATGCGGGCTCCTGGCTGGTCGGTGCAGGAACAGGCACCACACGGGTCGGGACACACGAGCAGTACGGGGGAAACAGTGTGGGGCAAAGGACAGGGGGAGACATTGACGGTGGTGTGGGAAGGAGGTTGGGATACGAAAGACGACATGACTGCAGTCAGGGAATTGACACTGGCAGTGAGGGTGGCAAGAGCTTGGGCAATTTCCTCTCGCATCATGCGCACCTCTAGACACATCTGCAGCATGATGTGAAAGGACATGTCTGGCTGACCCTCACATGCCCACATCAAGTCCTCTGGTACAGCCACAGAAGGAACAACACAGGGAGGGATTTGGGTTGAACATGAGGGGTGTGGGGCCTCAGGTTCGGAGCCAATGTGGGTGTCGACCTGGCAGCTACGATGAGGGGGACTGGTTGCAGGGGATGCAGCTGGAGGCCCCCATGGAATGGGGGCCTCTAGAGTTCGGGAGGGGCTGATGGCAGGCCCAGGTTGCGTAGTGGCCTGCCCCGGGGACACCTCTGCAAAACTAACAGGTGAATGGTCCGGGGGAGAGTAGCTCTCCACCCCCCCTGGCCAGAGGTGTACAGTCCCCCCCACTTCAAAGTCCTCAGCCTCGACCCGGTCCGTTGCACCAGAGTTGGCTTCCTGGTCAGTCCGGGTGGGCGCAATCCCCCTGCCTCCTGATGTTGAGGTTCCTGCCTCATCCTCTTCTTCCTCACTGGTGGAAAGAGGTCGTAGCCGCCATAGCACCAAGGATGTCCTGCTCCGAACCAGGTCCTGCATTTGTTCCTTTTGGCCAGCTGAGCCCACTGAAATGTAAGACAAATCATTATGTAGTGGTTGTACACGTCAGGACAAGACACATATCAAGATGAGCCAAGGTCAGATTTTGTTCCTCTCTGATCACACTATACAGTTGTCAGTGTTTATGAGCTTAAATTACGTGTATGTTCAATGTCGTCTCCTGATTTGAGTCTGACATGGACATCTCACAAGATTTTTGGTGGCTTGCATATCTGTACTGGCCAACCCTCAACTTTGGCATTCTTGTGACCTGTGTGTCCTGTCACTGCTACATGGACAGGTTCCAAACCCAGTTTACAAAAGGAGATCAGAGGGGGTCCAGATGGTATTTAAAAGGGCCTGTGATATGGAGTCTCTGCACTTTTACGTCTGGAAAAATGTTATCTGCTGTGTAGCATTGTATGGGACAACACAAATGCCGATTGGGGGTCACACATCCATATAGGGTCTGGGCAATTAGGTTTGCTAAGTTGTGAGTCTAACCTTTTGATATTCCCTCACAAAAGCTGACAATCCAGTGCCACATATTGGCTTCGGAGACTGATCAGGTAGTGCTGTGCACTGGTGAACAGTAGTTTCTCGTTGTTACAGCTACCTGTACATGGAAAATGGCATGCAAGCCACTGGGGGTAAGATGTGTGACTGTGGACACACTTGGCAACATTGGAAACACTTAAGAGTGAGGCAAGGATCTCAAAGTCTGTCTTGACTCCATGGCACATGATGATCTGTCTCAATCAGAACCCAAACTCACCGAAAGCAATGCAAGTCACAGCATCCAATACCCATTGGCCTCTCATACGCAGACTGGATAGTGTCTGTACCATTCCTCATCCAATGCACACATCAGTTATGATTCCCTTGTTTCACTGTTAGTGGTGCTGGCAGTGCAAATTTCTGTACAAATGCAACTGTGTGGCTCAATTCCCCAGTTGTCATGATGAAACTACAACTCCCAGAATGCACTCTGCCCTGTACAGTCAATGCTCTACAGTGAGCCTTGTGCTTCATGATGACTGCTGCATAGACACAGAATAGGTGAATGGAGGCATGGGACACACAATGGTACAGCTCTGTCTTCACTCACATCATACTTCCGGACACATATTGCATATAATGCACTTACCAGGTCTCTGCTGCTCATTCTCCTCCAGCTGAGCATGGAGGGTCGGATGAGCTGCACGCAGGACCCTCCTGTACAGTGGCGAGAGGCGAGGATGATGAACATGGTGCTGGGAAGACTGGCCCAGTAGCTCCTCGGCCTTGTGCCGGGCCCAGCGTTTTAGGTCCTCCCAGCGCTTGCGGCATGCCCTCGCGTTCCTGGTGTGAATGCCCACTGTACTGCAGCGCTCACCAATGTCAGCCCATAGTCTGGCCCGCGCTGCATTACTCAGCTGATCCTCTGGCCCCCCATATAGCTGAGGATATTTGAGTATCACCCCCTCAGCTAAGATGTTTAATTCCCTTTCACTGAAAGGTGGTGCTTTCTCGTCATACCCCTCAGCCATTTCGGGGTAAATTAGGCCGAAAAGAGCAGCAGGATGAAAGAGGATCCGATCTGTGAGAGAGGATGACTCAGAATGAACACAAAATGGCTGCCAACAACTTCCTGTGATGTATTTCCAGTCTCTCACTTACTGTATGTCATTTCCTGTATGAAAAAATGGGTTCCGGTTCAATTTCGGAGATTCCGGCCCGGAGGCGGAGATTCCAGCCCAGAGGCGGAAATTCCGGTCCGGGTGCGGAAATTCCGGCCCGAATGCGGACGTAAAGTTAGTAGTCGTAAGTGCCTTCTGTGAATACCAAAAGTAGTAAGTTTAGGATTTTGTCTCAGATTAGTTCTGTGAATCGGCCCCAAGGTGTCTGTGCATGTGACTTGTGCATTAAGCTGTTTATACAGTCCTGTCAATGTTGGGGTTATGTTAGTCATTATGTAAGATGTTTGCCACATCTCCTCTCTGACTCATATTTACATGTGTCCCCTGCCACAATACGTAGGAGACGACCAACTGTGTATCAGCTTTTCTCAGAGCTGGAGAAAATGGAGGATGACGACATCATAAAAAAATTCCGTCTGAATCGCCTTACCCTTCAAGAGCTATGTGCTCAGTTGGAGCCCCATTTGAGGCCTCACAGAACATATCCAACAGCTTTGACACCAACAGTAAAGGTGATGGCCGCTCTGCATTTCTTTGCCACTGGTTTGTTTCAGTACACGGTGGCCATCACAGGTGGGATGTCTCAACCTATGTTCAGCATGGTGTTGCGTGATGTCCTGTCCGCATTGTTGACCTACAAGGACAGCTACATCCACTTTCCAAAGAGACATGAATTGGCAGATGTGAAGGGGGAATTTTATGACCTTGGTCACATACCTAATGTTGTTGGAGCCATTGACTGCACACTCGTTGGCCTAGTTCCACCACAGGCACGTGAGCACATCTACCGTAACTAGGGGTGGGCGGAATTTGCGTAGTCGCGTTACGCAAAGTTCCGCGAAACGGTAAAAAATTTCCGCGAGCTACGCAGAATTCTGCAAGCACGCGGAATTCCTTGTTCCGCCCATTCGCGATGCGTTTTTCCTGTTCGGGGACACTGTTTGCATGCTCGGGGGAAATATCTCGCCAACTTGCCCATGCGGTCACCAATTGGCACGGCCATCTTGTTTCACTTGCCCCGCCCGCTTGCGATGCGTGTTTCCTGTTCGCGAACCCGGATTTCCGATGGCGCATCCGAATGACGTGTTCGCGATCGCACACTCTCGCGGGATCGCGCGGCCAGCTACCAAAATCTCATGGCGCACGCGAAAGGATAGGAAAACTCGTCGGCGAACGCAGGGATCCCGGTAAGTCACTCCAGCGCGCGTGAACACGCATTTTGAAAGCGCGAACAAGGAAAAAATTCCGCTACGCCGCGGATCGCGGAATTTTCGGCAATTCCGCGTTCTCCGCGGAACGCGGAATTGCCAAAATTCCGCAAGCGGAGCGGAATTTACCGCCCAGGCTTAACCGTAACAGGAAGCATTGCCATTCAATGAATGTCAAAGTGGTATGCCAAGCGGATATGATTATCTCCCACGTATGTGCCAAATTTCCGGAATCTGCCCATGACTCCTACATACTGCTAACAGCATCATCCCACAATTGATGGAAAATCTGCTTCCGGAGCGAACGTGGCTTGCTGGTGAGTAAGCTGTGTCACCTTATAGCGATCATAATCCTGTTATCCTTGTGCTGAAGGGAGGTTGCGGCCTAAAGGGAAACCAAGAGAAGTTACATAGTGACAACTGTGTGAAAATAACTGACCAGGGACGAAGGTTAAAATGGGCCAAGGTAATCCCGGACCACTTTTTTAAAGTACTCTGTGTGAAGGTAGAGGACAAGCTTGAAACTTGCCTTGATAACACTATCCATGGGGCGGAGGTGCTCAAAGCCTTTGAAGGTATTTGTGCGCAGGTAGCATCTGATCTTACCATGGCAACCAGTCACAGGGCACACACAGGTGAGAGGTGGTTTGACAGGGACTGCTCTGTGGCACACCGTAATTTGGTAACAGCATTGAAAATGGCCCCACTAGATAAAATCCATATAGCTACGGTAAGGAAGCAGTATAAGCTTGCCCTAGCCAAGCGGAAAAAGGACATAAAGGAGGAGGCATGGGAGGAGCTTCAATCAGTGGAGGTTTTAAAAAATAGCTCTAGATTCTGGGCTATTGTTAATAAACCTTTTTTTCAGGTTCAGAGAACACACCTTTAGAATGCAATATTACCGAAGCACAATGGCTCTCCCATTTCGAATCCATATATGAGGCCACTTCATCCACGGTTTTACTTGATAACCAAGAGCACCGTAGGGACCTCCAAAGAACTGTTTTTAATGAAGATGACGTACAACGGGCTATAATGCAAATGACCAGTAATAAGGCGCCAGGCCCGGACGGCGTACCGGCCGATTTATATAAACAATATCCAGCTTTCTGGGCCAAAACTTTGACAAATGTTTTTAATGTAACTAGTCACCTGGGTTTCCCGTCTTCTTGGTCGCTCTCCACAATTATACCAGTCTTTAAAAAAGGACAAAGAGGGGACCCACGGTGTTATACGCCTATATCACTAATTGACTCTGTAGTAAACATTTTAGGGAGAGTGATTTTAACAAAGTTAATGGATTGGCTGAATGAGAAGGAGATCATAACTAACTTCCAATACGGTTTTAGAAGAGGTAGGAGCACCTTGGATCAGTGCCTAAATTTACATCTACTAGCTGGTAAATACACAATAGCAAAACATGGGTCATTACATTTGGCCTTTATGGACCTTAGCTCGACCTTTGACCTGGTTAATAGGTCGAAGTTATGGCTTATCTTGTTAGACATGGGCATTGATTCACGTTTGGTTTACCTCCTGGCAGATTTGCACATGGACCTTTCTGCTTGCGTAAGGATAAACCAAGAAGGAAAATGCACAAGGCACTTTAAATCTGGTAGAGGTGTTCGCCAGGGATGTATTTTAGCGCCATTACTTTTTACCCTATATATCAACAATTTAGCCAAGTCTCTAGAATCGGCCAGCCCAGATATTCCGCAAATAGGGGACAAGGGTATCCCTGTGCTCCTATACACAGATGATGCCGTTCTACTAGCCCGAACGGCTATAGGGCTACAGAGGCTATTGGATTCATTTGGGGCCTTCATGAAATCACTAGATTTAATAGTCAACATATCGAAATCTCACACAATGTCTATGGGTCATAAAAATAAAACATCAAAATCTTTTTATTGTGAAGGTGCTGAGCTGACCAGGGTGACCTCTTTTACCTATTTGGGGGTACTATTTGATGAGAAGGGCTCATGGGCACCCCAAAAGACAGTAAAAAAAAACATGATGGCAAGATCAACGGCTGCTCTTCACGGCTTTGCTCAAAGGTTGGGGGCTAGACTAACTGAAGCCATGCTCAATATTTATAGGTCGAAATTTATGGCTATTGTCCTGTATGGTTCAGATCTTTGGGGTTACAAGGCAGTAGAAGGAATACAGATTATTGAAAACAAATTTTTACGCTCTCTCCTGTCGGTTCCTCAATCTACATCCACGTTAATAATACATCAAGAGGTTGGGGCAAGATATGTAACAGACCTGGCGAGGGTGGCCCCGGTGACCTGTTGGCTAAAGACCTGGCTTAACTCTGAATTAACACTAAACCACCAGATCATTAGGGACTGCGTGGCCCTGGAGAAAGTCAATAGTATTCCATGGTTACACTACGTAAAGAATACTCTAAATAAATTAGAGCGCCCAGACTTATTTACCTCTTCTGATCAAATAAGAAAAGAGGATGTGACATGGGTCAAAACACAACTCTTGAATCTGATGGCGGCCGAGCGTAAGGAAATGGAGCTAAAGAAATCCTCAGTAAAAGACTATTTTCTACTAAAAACCTCCCTTGTAATTGAACCATATTTGAGATTTGTCACGAAGCCTTTTCATCGCCAGCTTTTAACTAGGTTTCGTTTTAACTTAATCTATACTTTTTTAGGAAACTCGCAAGGATGGAGTAGGGCATGTGATTTAGGACCTTGTAGTTGTGACAATTTCTCAATTCAGGACACTATGCATTTTATAATGTTTTGCGATCATTATAGTGCTATTCGTAGGAGGTTTTTAGTTCCAATTCTAAGGGGAAAAGGTTTTATACAGGTTAAACCAGCTCTACTGTATTTACAGCTGTTGAATGACCCATGGGACATTTTTAACATCACAAGTTTTTTGGTTGCAGCTGTTCGCCTCAGGAAAAAACGATACAGCACCTCAAACTCCTAATGGATTGTCTAATTCGTTATTGAGGCCCACTGTTTCTATTTCAACATTGTATGTATCATGGGAAGCCTGGGTTTTTATGTACTCTAATGAAATTTGATTCTGCTGTACTATGCCCTTTTATGTCACCCATCTGAATTGAGCCTTTGGATTTTAAAGCATTTTTTATGGTGTAGTATATTGCGATAGGTTTTGTATTGTGATGAGTGCCTATTATGTTATTGAGGTCTATTGTTTTTATTCCGACATTTTATGTATTATTGATAGCCTGGGTTTTTATGTACTCAAATGAAATTTGATTCGGTAGTACCACGTCCTTTTTAAGTCGCCCATTTGTATTGAGCCTTCAGATTTTAAATCACTTTTATGGTGTAGTGTATTGAGATATATGTCTTGTATTGTGATGATCTTTAATGTCTTATCGTGCTATATGTTATGTACTTTTATGGTTTTTATTAACTGAATAAAGTGGTTTTGACTGACTGACTGACTGACTGAGTAAGCTGTGTCAAGTAGTGTGCTGTATGTGTGACATGCTGTTCTCATCAACTATTTTTGTTACAAACTTGGTCTGTGTTTCTCACAACCAGGTGACTCTGCGTATCCCAACCGGCCTTGGTTGCTGAGCCCACTGAGAAATCGAAGTACCCTGGGGGAAGTCCACTTCAATGATGCCCATGGGAGGACACGTCGTGTAGTGGAGCGTGCTTTTGGACTTCTGAAGGCTAGATTTCATGGTCTGGACAAGAGTGGTGGTGCACTACTCTACTCTCCCGAAAAGGTGTGTCAGATCATAGTTGCATGCTGCATGCTCCATAACCTGGCCTTGCACAAAGAGATCCCCCTGATTCTGGACAATGATGAGCAGCAGATGCCCCCCACTGCAAATCCACACATGCCCAGTGACGATGATAGTGGAGAAGAGGAAGGTGTTGACCTGCGTCAACAGCTCATCGCCAACTACTTCCCTTGAGTGTAAGTCAACATTGAGCAACTATGACAATGTCTGTTGGCTTTGCTGTTAGTGGCGGAGCATAGATGATGTGTTTGGATGCTGGCTGTTGTTGGCTCACTGCTAAAGGCTGATGTGTGTGGCACAGTGTTTTTGTTTCCACTTACCTCATGTCTATGTTGATCATTGTTATGTGTGATGAATCTTGTACGGTGTTGACTAGTGGTGTGTTGTTGCTGTAATGCCATCATATGACAAGTCAATGTCATCCTCTTGTGTCTTTCTAGGTTCCTCCGCCCCATCAATGTCTCCTCACAATCAGAGCTTGTGGTACATTGGAATCAGAGTTGACATTGTACATACTGTGATAAACATGGAACTGACACAAAGGCATACGTGTGTAAATAGTGTTTATTTTCCATTAGATTGTGTTTCATTTTAAGTGAATGAAAGGTAATTTGTGCATAGTGAGTGAATGAGTTGTCAGTGATGGTAAAGAGACAAATAGAGTAGTCCCCACAATAATGGAATTACACAGTTCAAAAAACTCCTGCCATCAACATGGCAATGTGGGATTGGATAATCAACAAAGTCAATGTTCAGTGCAACACATGTGCCATGATGGCTGGCTCAGCGACTTGGCTTTGGTTGGTGCTTTGCCACGTGATCCTCCTGTGGTGTTTCTCAGATGTCTTCTCTTGCGTTTGGCAGGGGGGGCCTCTGCTGCAGGCTCAGAGGTGTCTGAGGAGTCATTGTCTTGCAGCTCACCCATCTCTGTGGCCGCAGCTGAGGTGGTGGGAGTTTCAGAATGCTGGCCACTGGAAGGGGGTTGAGCCATAATTTTAGCAGCATGTATGTCCCTCAGAACACCCACAAGCTGGCCCATGAGATCCACAAGTTGTCCCATTCCTGTGTCCATGGACCTCTGCAGCAGGCGGAGCTCACACAGTTCTTCTACAACCTGTCCCATCTGTCCCTGGTTCTGTTGGTATGCACCAAGGACTCTTGCAATGGTGGCCAGGGCTTCTGTATCAGTGTCGTCATGTGATAGTCCCCCAGTTGCCCTCCCAACTGCCCTGCTGACACGGACCTGTGGCATTGGCTGTCGACGCACCCGCACACAGTCCCCGGCATCCTCGGCTTGTGTGGTGGTGATGGTAACCACTGAGCCAGGGACAGTGTTGCATGCAGCAGTGGTGATGGTGGAGGTGGCTGCAGCACGGTCGTTGTAGCAGGGGTCAGCGTAGTGGTTGTCGCTGGTGTGTTGATAGTTGTGGTGGTGGTGGGGACAATGAGGCCCTGAGACGGAGTGCACCCTGGCAGTCTTGAGGGGCCAGGTTGTTGCTCCTCATCCTTGAAACATAGAGAATCAGCATCAGAGAGTTCACGTTCCAGGGGGGGAGACTGGCTCTGCTGGTTGGTGGTGTTTTCACCAGCTATTGCTTGTGAATCTCCTGTTGGACAGAGATTAGATTGTCAGTTAAGTACACTCCACAACCTTGGTGACACAGTTTTGGATGTTTCAGTTGATACGCCAAAAAAGTTTACATTGCAATCACTTGGTATTGGTAGAAGATTATCAGCATCATAACATGATGTAGAGGTACATACATTACTTGTTATTATTGTGACATGTAAATAACAACCATTTGACATGTACAGATAGTGTGTTTACAAGGACGTCATCATCTACCAACTTTGTGCACATCCACTTTGTTTTATGTTTGGATATTGTAGACTTTTCTGAGAATCTGTTTCAGCTATGCCAAATCTTCATGATTTCCTTAGTTAATATTGGTTTTAAATCATGTGATTTTCTTTTTTTGACAGATTGACCATGCATGTGTTGTGTTTATATGAGCATTCATGCTCTCAAACAATGGGAATTACACATTGTATTGTGTGCTTTGCATGATTGGGCCCTGATTGTATTTCTCATGTGACTTTGTGATTCAAATTGTAATTGCTGCAACATTTACATGTGCTTAGCTGTGTGTGCACTGGATGTGACATTTTGATCTGTACAGAGTTGGCTAACAGGTGAGGGATGTGGTGGTCATATGTCGCCATGCATTTTGAGAAGGATGACAGGGTGCAGGCGCTGACCACCTACCTGTTAGGTGGCACAGTAGAGGGAGGTGGCTGCCACATGACTCATGGGTGGGGTGAGTGTTCCATCATGCTCAGGGGTGATGCAAGTGAGCATGAGAAGGCTACCTACCTATAGGGTGAAGGAGAGCAATGAAATGGCTGTCACATGGTTCTGGGTGGGGTGAGTGTTCATCCTGCTCAGCAGTGAGTCAAGGGTGCCTGGTGGGAGTTGTAGTGCTGGCTGCCTGTACACACACCCCCCTCCATGTTGACAAGGCTACCTCCCTGTGAAGTGGAGCAGAGGAAGGGAATAGGTTACACGTGGCTCTTGGGTGGGGTGAGTCTTCCATCCTGCTCAGGGGTGAGGCAAGTGAGCATGAGAAGGCTACCTACCTATTAGGTGAAGGAGAGCAATGAAATGGCTGCCACATGGTTCTAGGTGGGGTGAGTGTTCCATCCTGCTCAGCTGTGAGTCAAGGGTACCTGGTGGGAGTTGTAGTGCTGGCTGCCTGTACACATACCCCCCTCCCTGTTGAGAAGGCTACCTCCCTGTGAAGTGGTACAGAGGAAGGGAATAGGTTACACATGGCTCTTGGGTGGGGTGAGTGTTCCATCCTGCTCAGGGGTGAGGCAAGTGAGCATGAGAAGGCTACCTACCTATTAGGTGAAGGAGAGCAATGAAATGGCTGCCACATGGTTCTAGGTGGGGTGAGTGTTCCATCCTGCTCAGCTGTGAGTCAAGGATACCTGGTGGGAGTTGTAGTGCTGGCTGCCTGTACACATACCCCCCTCCCTGTTGAGAAGGCTACCTCCCTGTGAAGTGGAACAGAGGAAGGGAATAGGTTACACATGGCTCTTGGGTGGGGTGAGTGTTCCATCCTGCTCAGGGGTGAGGCAAGTGAGCATGAGAAGGCTACCTACCTGTTAGGTGAAGGAGAGCAATGAAATGGCTGCCACATGGTTCTGGGTGGGGTGAGTGTCCCATCCTGCTCAGCTGTGAGTCAAGGGTGCCTGGTGGGAGTTGTAGTGCTGGCTGCCTGTACACATTCCCCATGGAAATTTTGCTACCTACATTTGAAGTGAATCTGAGGAAGGAAATGATAGATATGTGGGGCATGTGTTGGGAAGTGTGTTGTACATAAGTGCATTTAGGTCTAGAAAGTGTAGCTTTATAGTTGTGCAAGACAGTACATGGCAGTGTGATGGGATACATTTGTTGGTACTTACCAGCCTCCACTCCCCCAGCTATTCCTGTGAGACTCTCTGGATGCAGTATGGCAAGCACCTTCTCCTCCCATCCAGTGAATGTTAGTGGTGGAATGGGAGGGCCACCGCTAGTCCACTGAGCCGCCTCATGGTTCTAGTTGGCACGGTATTTCACCCTGGTCTTTAGGTCATGCCATCTCTTCTTGATGTCACGTAGTGTGCGCAGGGTGGTCCCTACTGCATTGACTTTGTTGACTATCCTTTCCCACATTTGATTTTTTCTGACTAGTGGTGTCTGTTGGGCCATGCTTCCAAACAAATGTGGTTCTACTCTAATTATCTCGTCTACCATCACTGGCAACTCATTGTCTGTGAATTTGGGCATTTTTGTCTGTGCCATGGTGTGTGATGTGCAAATAAGTGACAAGTGCAGGTGGAAAGGTGGTGGTGGAGATGTGTGAGGTGTGTGTTGGTAGTGTTGGTGTGGGTGGTTGTGATGGTGTGATGTGTGATGATTTGCCTCTCCTTTCAGCAGTGGTGTTTGGCCCGTCACTTCTGGAGTTGTGCAAAGGATGATGGTCAGGGAAGGGTTGGTTTTATACTCAGCTATGTAAGTGTGTCAAAATGAGGTATTCCTGTCAGGTGTGTTCTCCATGTTGACCTGGGATTTGTTTGGTTTTCAATACCATGGGGGTGTATCATTCGGGTGTGTCAAATGTGTTTGAGGGCAGCGGAAAGAACAGGCACACTTGGAGGCCTTGTTGTGTGGTTGTATTCAACCGCCATTCTTCTTTCTGCACGACCCCAGCGGTCTGAACGCAATGATTGTTCCGCCTGCTCTGCCATTCATCTTTTCACGTGACCGCAACGGTTCGTTAAACAATTATCGTTCCGCCTGCTCCACCATCTTAGTCATAATTTCACTTGCGGTCATTCCGCGTGAGGATTGGCCTTTTTAGTGCTTTCCGCAGCATTTCCGTTCGCCCCAGTCGGATTTTGTGGTTTTCCGGATGTGGCGGACGGATTTTACATTCATTGCATCGTAATGTGACTGCGGGTTTCGCCGTGGAACATGCAGCCGTTTTTTTTCCGCAGGCACGGTGGTCGGAGGGCTTTGCCGTCCACCATCGTAATGACACCCTACGTTTGGGGCAGGTGAGACTGGGTCTGCTTGGCAAAATGGATCCTCACCTTCTGGTTCTTCTCAAACCACAAATGTTTTACCAACGGTTCCAACCCAGATACCGTTAGCCGCTCCGGAGCATTTTTCTGGGGATTCAGGCAAGGTGCAGGAATTTCTCACCCAGGTGAAATTACATTTTACATGTTGTCCAAGTATTTTTCCAGATTCACAAGCCACATAGCATTTCTTATCTCTTATTTGTCTGGGGATGCAACCACTTGGGCAGTGCAGTTGGTGTGTCAAAACAGCCCATTATATTACAATTGGAGACAGTTCATTCAAGAATTCACGAAAGTGTTTGACTGTCGGGCAGTCGCGTTGTCTGCCGACCCTGAACTATTGGAGCTACGACAAGGAAACAAGGACTTTGTTTCCTATCTAGCACAGTTCAATAGCCATTTAAAAGAAACCTCAGAGGAGAAAAGGTCAACACTGTTCTATCAGGGCTTGAAAGACAAACTGAAAGATATTTTAGCCCAAATGGATCCACAGTCTACCACCTGTTCAGACCTCGTGAACCTTACGTTAAGATTAGATCATTGCCTTTCAGAAAGAAAGGGAGAAAGGAAAAGACCAGAAAAACAGTCTGGTGATTTGACAGGACCAAGGTGCAATCAGTATCATCCAAGAACACCACAGAACCTATGGAAATAGGGACAATCCACCAACCCCTGACCAAGGATGAATAGGAACTATGCTGCAATAATGGTTAGTGCTTGTACAGCGGGCGGAAGGGACATTTTGTGAAAGAGTGTCCAGTGAAGCCTCGTACAGAAAGGGTATTCACAAAAACAGTGTAGCAAGTGTAGAAACATAAGCAGAAAACTAAAAAGCCCATGTTATAAGGAAGGGTTGCATTTGGGAGTTGTGACTATCCCTTCGCAGGCGATAAACTCCAATATTCGAGCCAAAACAGTGCATTTCTGTATCACACTGGATCTCCACATAGTGGATCAAAGCCACAAAGTGGGAGTTCTCATAGATTCTGGTACAACAGGGAATTTGATTGATGGTCGAACTGCAATACAACTAAACATACCTTGCGTGAAAAAGGCGACTACAGAATTTGTACAGGCTGTAGATAGAAGTGTTTTGTCCGGGGGTCCGGCCACTTCACAAACAGTCAAGGTAGAATTGGTGTGTCACGATCGAAATACCCATGATAGTCATTCCGAGAGCATCACGCTTGAAGCGACTAAAGCCCCACAATTTGGACTTAGCCTGGGGTCACCCTGGTTGATGCATCATAATCCACTCATAGATTGGGACAAAAAGAACAGTCCAATTCAAGTCCTCTTTCTGCCAGCAGACCTGTATCCATTGTACCACAGTTACTGATCCTAATTTGCACGTCCCCACTGCTGCAGAAAAAGAAATTGAATTGCCAATCCAGTACAGACATTTTGCTGATGTGTTTGATGAGAAAAGTGCAGAGGAGTTACCGCCACACCGGCTGTATGACTGCCAGATAGATCTGGTACCTGGGACAGCAATCCCAATTTGTTGAATCTATGCCTTGTCAGATCAAGAAAACCAACATTTGAGGGACTATCTTAATCGATATTTAGCTAACAGGTGTATTCGTCCCTCGAAATCCCCAGCTGCATCTCCACTTTTCTTCATTCCCAAAGCCAATGGGGATTTAAGAACTTGTATTGATTACAGAGCACTGAACAAAATCACAGTGAAGAATAGATATCCCCTACCGCTGATACCAGTGCTCTTAGACCAGGTCAAGACAGCGGCTATCTATTCCAAGTTGGACTTACGAGGGGCATACCACCTAGTACGAATGTGGTCTGGGGACGAATGGAAAACTACTTTTAAGACCTGTTATGGCTTGTACGAATATACAGTAATGCCCTTTAGGCATTACATTATGCCAGACACATTTCAGTACTTTCTAAATTATGTCTTAAGGGAGTATCTGGACTTATTCACAATTGTCTATATCAACGACATACTTATCTATTAGAACAGTGAAAAAGAACATGAGATGCATGTCAAAAAGATCTTATTTGCTCTCTGTGAAAACCACCTTTATCGTAAAATCAGCAAGTGAGAATTCCATGTCATTACTTTGGAATTTTTGGGTGCTATATTATCCCCTTCAGCAGGGCTTTAAGGGGAATGAAAAAACTGGAGGGTCTCTCCAAAGGGCGTGGCCGATGTAATTAAGGGCGTGGCTTAAAAACACCTAAGTTAAAAATCTCTCCTTAGCCTATTGTCCCGCCCGACTGGTATTTTGCTGCTTCTGTCACTGCATCTAGCTATATATACAACAAGTAACATTACACCTACAACAAGCCAGAACTATTGGCTTTGTCAATGGTTGTTAGTTGTCGGAGCACTGAGCAAAGCAAGACACCGCGGATGCGGTGAGACTGACGCTAGCAGGTACTAGTGGGACTGCGACTTTTTAGCGCATTGTCCTAGAGGGTGGCGTGCAGGTACGACGGACTACAGCAGCCACTTGGTATGAGTGACCAACAAGCAAGGTGTTATAGGGTCCCACACTTGCCCTGATGAAGTTGCCGGAATAACAGTAGGCAACGAAACATGTTGGCCCAGATGGTTATGAATGGCCAATTAGATGCCGTTTTTAAATGAGGACACTTACTGCATTGAATAAATTCCTGTTGCAAGTAAGAGGTACCTCTTTTTAATTGAGGATTGCATCTCCTCTTTGTGTTGTGTGTGGGATACGGTAGGCACGCAGTGATTTCTTGCACTGACTGTGTCATCCTTTGTCACTCATTTTCTCATAGATTTCTCAGGACAGAGGAATCTCTTCACTTTCACCTTTTTTCTTTTTTTTTCACTTGGAAAGCTACCGATGATGATAAGTGTGGGCATACTGGTAAATATATGCCAGCAGCTCCCCTTGGTGTTACTACCGTGAGGTACTTCCCATTCTTTCACATATTTTCACAAAGTTATGTGGTGAGACAAAAATTTGTTTTTGTTTTGTTTGTTGGAAACTGTGGTACATGACGAAATTGGATATTAAATTATGAACAGTAGGACATACAGGCAAGTTATAATTGTACTGCCGTGTAAGGGGAACTTATACCCCTGGTCCTTGGAATTATAAGATACTGTTCTGAGTAGGTCAGATCTTTTTGAAATATAAGATAAATAAGCAACACCTATGACTTCGTTGTATAGAACATTCAGTTTTGAAATGCTGAAACTGAAAGAACTTTAACAATTCTCTCTGAAGTTACCTCAAAGGCAGTGGAGGGTGGTGATGCTGCAGAGTTAAGTTTTTTTTTCACCCTGAGGGTGATGGCAAAAATGAAGAGCCCTATAGGGACCCGTCTCAGTACCTGCTGTTTAGAACTGCCAGTGCTGAGCACTTAAAGCTCTGCCCTTCAGGAATGTGGTTGGCAAAACGGAAGATCAAGGCAGTGGCAGAGTGGCCTACACCAACAACAGTCAGAGATATGCAGTGCTTCCTACGCTTTCTCAACTTCTACCTTCGAAATATTGATCAGTTTTCACGGACTGTGGCCCCAATCACCAAATTGCTGTGAAAGAAAGAACCATTTCTATGGACATCGAAAGCAGATGCTGCTTTCACCATCCTTAAAACAGCCTTGACTGCAGCCCCAGTTCTAGCCCATCCAAATGTGGACCAACCATTTATAGTCGAGGCGGATGCTTCCGGTGTTGCTATTGGAGCAATACTTTCTCAAAGGATTGATGGCACTGGACAGTTGCATCCAGTGGCATACATGTCACGAAAGCTAAATGAGGCCAAACAGAATTATGTCATTGCTGAGAAAGAGGTTTTGGCCATCAGGGATGGCGACACTACCTGAAAGGGGCTAAGCATGCCATCACTATATATACCGACCATCGCAATTTGCAATTCATGAGTTCAGCCAGACTCCTCACTCCCCGACAACTGCAATTGATGTTATTCTTTGCAGAGTTTGATTTTCTAGTTACGTTTCAACCAGGGATAAGCAACAAAAAAGTTGATGCATTATCATGACAAGATTCAACCACAACAAATACAATAGGTACCCCACAGTCAATTCACACCATCTAAAGTTATATGTACTTTCAATACAGATGAGTTCTTTGATACCATCCGAGACTACTTTAACATCACAGACTGGAAAAAATGGCTTAACGTCCACCCCAAAAGGACCGCCCTTCAGGGATTGCCTCTGCATGACTCACGTCTCTTTGTACCAATGTTAGAGTTACAACAAACCGTGTTTCAATGGTTAGATGCCAATCCATCCAGAAGTGCCAAAAACCATGGAACTCATACAGAGATATTTTTGATGGCCAACCCTGCGCAAAGATATTAAACGCATGGTAGAGGAATGTGACACCTGTGCCAGATACAAAACAGATCATTCTAAGCCAAAGGGGTTGCTGATACCTCTCCCTACGCCAAATAGACCTTGGGAACTTTGGATTTTATCCAGGACTTCCAACAGTACAATGATGCTCTGTAATTCTGGTGGTGGCAGATAGTCTCACCAAGAATGCTCATTTCATTGCCTGTGCCAAGTTACCAACATCCAGTCAACTAGCTACTCTACTCCTCCATCATATTGTGCGACTGCATAGTTTACCAATTCTGGCAAATGTGATGTAAAGCTCTGCAGGTCACGTCCACGTTGTCAACAAGTCACCAGCCACAAACGGATGGGCAGACAGAGTGTTTAAATCAAACTCTCAAACAGTACCTCTGGTGTTACGCAGATGAGGCAACAGACTCATTGGTAACCCTACTGTGGTAAGCCGAGTTGGCCTACAACAATTCTTACCATTCCTCCACAGGACAAACTATGTTTTTTAAGTTATGGGAATCACCCTAACACGCTTCCAGTTCTCATACCCCGCTCAGCAGAAGTCACACCCGCAGTTGCAGATGCCTTACAACACATTCAACACACACAGGCCCACATACATGACCATTTAGAACAAACAAAAAAAGCAATACGACAAGCACCATTGTCCTGGCCCGACATATCAACCTGATGATAGGGTATAGTTTTCCACAAGACACATCACGTTCAAGCACAAAAACATGTTTCACCCTAAATATTTAGGTCCCTCTCGGGTTATAAGGCAAGTAAATCCAATAGCTTACAAGTTACACTTGCCTCGCTCCTTGCGCATTCACCATGTGTTTCATACCGCACTTTTGAAGTTGGCCACACAGCATTGTGGTTCCCGTTTACCCCCAGTGTTGGTACAGGGCGAGTGGGAATACGAAGTTTGCGCAGTGTTAGATAAAAAAATACGTAGTAACACCGTTTGATATCTGGTGTCATGGAAAGGTTATGGGCCAGACAATGATTCTTGGGTCCCAGTGCGATTTGTGCACTCCCCTCATATACTGCAGTGCTTTTTATCTCCTCCATCCTCACAAGCCGGGCACTAGAATGTGCTTGGGAGGGGGGTGTACTGTTTGCGCAACAGCGGCACACGTTCTAGGGCTCACCCCACCTAAACCATGTAGGGGCATATTAACAAGGCGGCGATAAACAATTATCGCCGCTTTTGCGGCCGTTTTCGGCCGAAAAGCGGCGATAATTATATCGCCTTATCAGCAAAGACACGCTATCGCGTGTTTTGCTGATTTTGCTCCCGTTTCCAGCACGCCTGACTTCGCATCGATAATGAGATGGAAAGTAGGCGTGTCTGTGGAAACAACATGGGTAAATATCGCGAAGGCAGCTTCGCGATATTTACAATGCGGGGAAGCGATTATTTTAATCACGTTAAGTATACCTTAATGCAGGAATTTAACGTCTGTTAAATTCCTGACTAAGGCATACTTAACATGGGGGGTGGATTCTGTGGCTAAGACCACAGGCCCTATCATCTAGGATATCGCCGTTTTCCACATGGAAAACGGCGATATCCACGCTATCTCTGAAATTTTTATCGCCTCGGCGATGCGCGTTGTTAATAACGCGCTAACCGGGCGATAAATTACAGAGATAGCCGGCGATAAATATGCAAGCGCTAAGCGCGCTTTGCGATATTTATCGCCGGCCCTTGATAATATGCCCCTTAGTGTGCTATGGGTTGCCTCCTGTACGCGAGGTCATGCTCTATGTTGCGGGAAAAGGCATTTGTCCCAGTCAGAGTGCTGTTGATTGCAATGGCCCACCAAGTTATGAGATTAGAAGTCGGTATGTATTGTGGAAAAAGAGTTTGTATGTGTCTTACATACATAATGCAGAGCATAGGAATCCGTATGTCATTGTCATGCTTAAACACTCTTCTATTCCAGGTCCGTCGTTGGGACTTCATTTCCCAGCTGCCCCAGAGGGTAGCCATCTTGGGAGTGGCCCAGGTTCATATCAGCAGTCCCACCCTTGGGGAGCTGCTCACTATTCTGGAAATTTCGTTGGAGCAGGAGCTACTTTAATGCCTGTGAGCGAGAGCAGTTTCAAAGCGGCCCTCGAGGTATCCTCACCATTGTGCTATTGCGCGATCTCAATCCTGTTCTTTTCTGAGCTGGCCCTGGGGGATTTATTCATTGCACTGGTTCAAGGCCTCATTGGAGAGATTCCCGATCTGCAGCCTGCTCCCTCAGCGGCCTATGCCCGGTTTTTGGCATCGCTAGTGAGCGCAGATTGCTGTCAGCAAGTTTCCGTGCTGCCAGGGAAGTGGGTGGCAGTTGTCAATAGAAACTCAGTGAGCTCTGGAGATGAAGTGAGCTCCAGTCACCCGGGAGCCGATGACGAGGGCGGGCTACAGGGCTTGACCAGGTAGCCGAGGAGGAGAGTGAATAAGAGGGTGAAGCCAGCCTACCTAAAGCAGAACGCAGCTCTGAGCAAAAGGGACAGGCCAGACGGCCCTAGGAAGAGAGGCATTAACGGAGGCTAGAGGGGGAGCACAATCAGGAGTTAGAACGAGAGTACAGGACAGTGCACTCTCCTCATAAGGGAAGCAAAGCAAGGTACAGGACACCATGATGGGAAGAGTCGGCAGTCAATAAAATGCTACTAGCAGGGTTTAGAGCCACATTGTTCAGTCGACATAGGAAAGGGGCTGACCAAGAAATAAAGGGACAAAGCAGCCTGGTACTTAACCTCCAGCGACGCAGGAAAAACAAAATGGCACTTGTACTCTCACACAAGGGAAGCAGTGATGAGGTTACACATTGCTCCTGATGGGTGCACGACAAAGACAGACAAACCCCAAAGGAGATAAGAGCTAAAAGGGAAGGCAAGACCTTTGTGTACCTGTTTTACGGCATACTAGCTAATCGGACTGAGGAGAAGGACCAATATGACAGCTATTGGCCAAGGGAAGGATAATGTGAGCCAGAGGACATGGCAGTAGTGGAGGACTGCATCAGGTAAGAAGGAGGAAACCCTAAGTGAGACTTCCTTTACATGTAGCAGTGCCACGTGAGATGGGAATGCTATTTTGAAGAGAAACCTGTAGAGTCACCTAGCATGAGAGTGTGCCCGTAACTACAGAAGGGCGCGGCTGGGATGGATGGATAAAGAGGGGTTGAGGAGAAAGTTACCATCATTGCTGGATGGGGCAAGGTAATGGATTGCATGTTTCTAGAAAAAGATTGCAAAGTATCAATCTAGTGCTAGGATACATTAAGAGTTTGCTAAGTAGTCTTATTGGGGAGCAGACTAACACGGTGTTTGCCCAAGCTGGCATTCCAGCAATCACATTAACAGATACCCAGGTGATGGGCCACAATTAATATGCACAGGCACCGGATCTGGACCGCCCTGAGAGAAATATTTCCTGACCACCTAGATGTAGGAGGGCTGATGGCAGAGACCTTGAAGCCAGAAGAAAGCATAAACGATTTCCTGAATAGAATGAGGGAAAGATGGGGACAGTAAACCGTACAGCTGTGGATCGATAAGGGCCCACAAGTCAATTTTCTGCAATATTCTTAAGAAAGGGTTACCCACAGAGATACAGAGAGGACTGGACAGCATAGTTGGTTTAGATACCAAATCCTGGTGGGAGATACAAGCTCATATACTCCACAACTGTAAGAAAAACAAGAAAAGGATAGAGAGAAGAAGGAGCAGGCCCAAAGAGACACAGCAAAACTAGTTCAACATTAGTTGAAAAAAAGACTGCCCTCCAGGGGGCAGCAATGGCCCCAACTGTGCAGATGGCACCAGTCACAATGGGGGCTCCACCACAAAACTTTAGAGGGTTCCAAACAGGCAGTCCAGGAACACGGCCAGTTTATGGTAGAGGAGGCCAGGAAGGCTGGTTGCAACCAGACCCTAGAGAGTGCTACTATTGCCACAGGCAGGGTCACCTGGTAGAGAGGTGCCGGATAAAGGAGTACCATGAGCAGCAAGGGCAGCAAATGTTTTTGAGTCAGGGCCAGCCACCACAAAACCCCACGAACGTCCCTCCTCAGTACCAAATCGGGGGTAATCAGAATGTACCATACACGCAGTCGCAGGGAGACCAGCCGGCCGCCACACAATCACTACAGAGATCAAGTAATTGGGCAAGCATGTGGCAGCAGCAGCCACAGACAGCGGACAGGGTGTAACATGGTCCAGGGCCACAACCCAGCAAGGGGAGAGGAGTTGGCCTAAAGGCTGGGCGGTCGACCTCGAATCTGGGGAACTGGGTTTGAGTCTCGGCAATGACGCTGAACATCCTGTGATTCTGGGCAAATCACTTAATCTCCCTGTGCCTAACAAAAATGAATGTGTCCTCATGTAACGCAACTGATGCTATGTAAAGTGCTCTGATACCCGATACCTTCGGGTCAAGTTCGCGTTATATAAAACTCAATAAAAAATTTTTTTTTTAAAAAAGGAGAGGTGACAGTGTAGGGAGGTAGCTCCTTCACACAATCATAGAGCCAAAATATACATTAAAATTGGCCCCCTTAGTAAATAAAGACAGGAAATAATAATAATACCAACGACATAACCCCCAGTAATTCAGCTCCAATAGTAAAGACAAACAGCATCTTTCACCCCCTTTTTCAGAACAGAAAGGACTACAGACAGCATTGGGGGTCCAAAAAGATTTAACTTGTTTCCAGGATTTCAGGACTGGTGTGGGATGTGTCGATCAGGTGTCCTCACTAGGCTAGGCATCAACAGTGAGTCCGTGGAAGCACAGAATAATCAGGTTGCCTAAAACGCCTACTGAAACTAGGCCTCACTCTGCTGCTGATCCACCAGGGCGGGGAATCATCGTCCACACCCTAGGGGCAGTGTAGTCTGACGAGGGGGCGAGAAAGAAGACAGCCAAAGCCAAATGGAACACACTTCAATTATTCCACCCTCCACAATTCCTTCATGGTGTGTAGTCCCAAAATCACCCCCAAATGCTCCAAAAGCCTTCGGAGCAATGGAGACCTTCCTTTCAGTTCGGAACGAAGCCATCCTCGGTGACTGTAATCAATGTTCTTCTCACAACTAAAATGGTAAGATCCCAAAAGTTCACAGCCCCCCCAACACACAGGAGTCCATAAGCCTAGAGGCCTCAGTGTAGGGTGACCAGACGTCTGATATTTGCCCAGACAGTCCAGATTTGTTGGTCATCCGTCCCTGCAGGTTTTCCGGGTTTTTGAGAGGTCCCACTGAACTAGCCTTTATGAGCACATAGTTAGTCTATGTCCCGCAGCGCCTAGGGGTCTGTGTTGGCTCCATTGGTGAGCACCCTCTTCCAGGCATTCTGCGCCCCTCTGCGACGCAAAATTGTAGTCTTACTCCTATTTCGGTGAAATGTCCCAATTTTTTGGGCTTGGGAAATTTGGTAACCATACCTCACTGTAATGATGAGCTCGAGACTCCAGTCAGGGGTCCACTGAACCTTTCAAGGTGGAGTGTGGCCCGAGGGAGAGGTGGGTGCCAGGGAAAGAGGCTTCCAATTCTCTACCCCTGCTCCAGATGGATCTCAGGGCACCAGGTGCACCCCCTTCCAGGTTCAACTCCCTTCCAAGCATAGTCGGCTCATGTTACTCCAACCTTGCAGGCACCATCCAGGAAACATTAGACCCCAAGGGGGCAGCATAGGGAAGGGGGAAAGAAACACAGAGCAGCCTCTGACCCTCTCCCCGTGGGGCAAGGAAAACAAAGAATGATGCGGCTCAAGGAAAACACCCAAAACTAAAAGGAAACTGCCCAAAAGTAGGAGGATTCCAGATAATAGGCCAGGTAGAGATCAGCAAAACTATGTATCTGAAGCCACGAGGGAGGATCACATTACACACCACGTCCCGGGAACAGAGAGGTGCACAAGCACCAAAAAATACTCATGGGGAAACGTGACAGACACCAGCATCAGCAACACGCCCCCTCTTCCTACATTTCCACACACATTTAGCGATACTGAACTACATGACACATCACAAGCGCAACTGGGGATAATATCAAAAAGTAGTAGCCCACAGAAGGAACATAACCTGAGGACAGCAACAGTGCTCTTAGGCACGCACTGGGCAAAGCACCTTTGGCAAGACTAGTGTCAACCATAGGACTCCTGCTAAAAAGTCACAATTCTCTCCCTCCCTGCACTCATGAGACTATCTCACAATCATACCTAACACTGATCTGATGACTCAGAATTGAAATGTTGAAGGTCCAAGCACACCCAAGTAGGATGGGGGGCCTCAACAGTTTATAAAAATAAGATCTGTCTAGAGAATAATAATCACCCTCACTCCCCAAATCACTAAAAGATGTTTCTAACACGGATTGCCTTTCGATACCTCACCATATCGTGACTAGTAGGTTGACAGGATCACACCCGTGGTGAAATGCAGGGTGTTCAAAACCATTAATAAAAGAGCATATTTGACTAGCTGAATTAACAAACAACAAAGTTCTTTCAAAACAGGTAACAGCAAAAACAAGTGCACCAAAGCTGATTTTTCATCAGCCTCACTACCCAAAGGAAAAAGGACATTTTCGAACTTGCGCCAGCAGAAGGAGGAAAAACCCATGGGCCCTCAGCGAGGGGTCTGCTTAACACCTGTGTAGGTGCACCGTCGCAATGTACAGTCAAACCATTCCATGGCTATGATACCTTAGGACTAAATACTGCAAACCTTTCTGAGATGGTCAGAAAAAACACAACCACTGGAGGGGCACAGAGAGCTCCCAGGTGACCCATACCTCAACTGCAATATCATGACAAATGTTATGTATACTTATGTGGTTTGTACGATCTGCCTACTATGGATAGTCTCACACTAGAGTACTACAGAGGACCTGGTGAGTCAAAAGAGATTCACTAATGGGGAACTACAGCACCTGCATAGGGACATTTTGTATTCACCTACAATTATGCTAAACAGAACACTAGCATCCCACATGCACTACACAGCACCCTTTAACATATCACCTGGTACCAGCACATGACCACAGTCAGCTCCCAAGCATCAGGTAGGTCCTGTTATGCCTGCTAATTGATCCCACATGTGGTAAGCACAGATAGGCTTTACCTGTGCCAAGTTGTACCCCCGAGAAAGCAAAATACCTAATTCACCTTTAACTGTGTAGGATAAGGGCCAAGATCCAACCCAGCAAGATAGAACCACAAAGGGTAGTTGTAAACCTTACCCGATACAACACCAACCCATTAGCACTATAAATCTTCACTGAACCCACTGATATCCAAACCATGCTAGACAGGAACCGTATGTAGGGTACCATGGGGGACGATATCACCTGGCCCGATATTTTCCAGAGAAGAGGTTTTTTGAGGTAGCCAAACCCCCAACTCAGTACGAAAATAAGTCCACTCTAGCCTCCAACTGTGGACCGAAAGTGGCTATTAGTGTGTCCGGAGCAGTCTTGATAAACAACACGTGGTCTCCTGACATGGAATTCCTGTGGAGGGCCATACAGCTCTGGGATAAAAAGGGGAATGGGTTGCATGGGGGATGGTTTAATGCTAGGAACCCGCAGCTGATCTCTTAGATTAAATATATCATGATTGAAAAGGTTAACTCAAATTTTAGTTCCACAATTATTTGCTTTTCAGGATTCTAAGGGCAATGTTGAACTTTGCACATAGCTGTAGAGTTGGTGTCAAATACACTGGCTTTTTTTTCTGTGACACGAGTTTCTGCATGAGTTGCTAGCTCATCATCTGTTCTCCATACAAGTGATTAGTGGTTCTGCTATGCATTTCTCCAAATTCTTAGTCTGCGGCCTGGTCCCAGTTCTGTTTTAAGCTAGTGTTTTGAAAATGCAACCAAAGGTTCTAATTTTCTATACTGCCAATCTGTTCCTGGTGTCTTCATGAGTCAAAAACTGGCTGACTATTCACAGGTGTAAGTTGCCAAAGAGCCACAAAAACATTGTAACATGTTCTAAGATCTACAAAGGCCAGCTTAAAATGATACACCATGCTCAGTTCATTAATAATCAACACCTTCATTTCGCGTAACACAAAATACACTTCATGGTATAACTCTGCAGACAATTTGTTGAACTTTAACATATTCTTGTGTTCAACAGGCAATATCAAGTAATGGTTAGTTGTTACACATTTGATGTTGTGAGCGTCCAGTCCTGGTGCTCCAGTAACAATGCATAGAATTTTAAAGCTTGTTTTGCCATAGAAACATAATGTTATTTCTTGAATGACAAAATGTCTCTGTCTCAGTTTGCCCACTGTAGTATTGCATGTTCCATTTTCATTTCAAAGTCCATAATCCACTGCATTAACCACATGTAGGTAAATAAATGCTGGCTCTTCATTCTGTTTCACCCCCATGACATCCAAGTCAACTACCTTCTTAGTTTCTTGTTCCATGGCTATTTTAATCTCATTCTTGGCTAATTGATCCCTGTTCTGAATGAGTGGACCTCCTTGTTGAACACCCATTTCTGAGTTGGAGTTATGACTTCCTTCTGGAGTGTCCTTTACAACTTCTTCAGCAATTCTTGCTTCTTGTTCAACTTTTGCTTCACTAAATTTTAAGACATGTCTGGAAAGTAGTACATTCAATGTGTTCTTTTACTGCTTTGAAGGCTCTCTCATATGACTCATACTTGCTTGCAGCTTGTTTTCCATATCTTGAGATGCTGCAAAAAGACCATATAGTAGAATTCTTTCTTCACTACTTTCAGACACAACGTAGACAGTGGATAATTAGGCTAAGCCTGTTATTTTTTACCAGGTTGCCTTTACACCTTTCTAAAGAAAAGTGAACATCTTCTTCATTTGGTACCAATCTTCTTTGGATCATGAAGTATTTAACTACTTCATACAAATAGAATATGTAAATGCTAGACTGCATCTTGGGTAGTAGGCTTCAAACATATTAGTTATGACAATCCCTGCATACTATAGGTATAGTCAAAGAAATGTCAAAAATTCTTTTTATTTTTTATCAAAAAATGAAAATGAAAAGGGGTGAAGAAAAATGGCAATCCTAATTGTAAAGACGAGGGTGGATAAGGGTGGTGCAACGGTTATACTGGATACTGAGGTCTACTGGAATGAATGTCTTAGACAATTGAACGATAACAGATTCTATACACGCATTCCACAGGACCCAACGAAAAGGCTACAGCATCGGACTGGATTACCAAGAGTGAAGCCGATTTCCTGATTCAAAAACATCTGAAGGTTCCGGCGTTCTATGTTCTACCTAAGATCCACAATGAACAAAGACCCCCTCCTGGAAGACCCATTGTGTCGGGGATCGGTTCGATTTTAGAATCACTTTCGCAATTTGTGGATCATTTTCTTCGACCGATAGTGTCAGACATGCCGTCTTACCTGCAAGATACGAAACATGTCTTGTCACTTTTGGAAACTGTACCCTTTGATCCCAATGTTAACATGATGGTGACTTATGACGTTGAGTCATTATATACCAATATCCCTCAGGATGACACACTCGAAACCATAGATCATTTGCTTGAATGCCATCCTCGGAAAGATCAAACATCAAATGCCTTTGTCATGCGCTGTGCCAGGTTAGCACTTAAAGAAAACTTTTTCAGTTTCGAAGGAAATCTATATTGGCAAACTACAGGTACTTCAATGGGCAGTACCTGTGCACGAGTATGGCAAATCTGTATTTGCATGGCTTCGAAACTAAGTATATATACTCCAGCACCAACCCTTTCCAGAACCGATTGAAACTTTGGAAGCGCTATATAGACGACATCTTGGTCATCTGGGAAGGTGACCAGATGTCTCTTGATACCTTCTCTGATTGGCTCAATTCATGTGATGGGAATCTAAGATTTACTGGCGAAGCAAGCACCATTGCTATTTCATATCTAGACCTTTCACTGTATCCAAAAGACGGTAGAATATATACAGAGCTATATCAAAAACCTATGGCTCTAAATTCACTATTAAGCTACCATAGCTTCCATCCACGTGCTTTACTGACTAATCTCCCAATAGGCCAATTTTTAAGACTTCGCAGGAACTGTACTGAGCTAGCCAGGTATAAACAACATGCAAAAAACCTGAGTGAAGAACTAATAGCCAGAGAGTATCCAGAACATCTTGTACGCGTAGCTGCGAAGAGAGCGCGGAATAACCATAGAGAGGCGCTTCTAGAGTCCCATGTCAAAACTGAGCACTAAAGAATGGTGCGTGTCACAACCTTCAGTAATCTAACTGATACGATTAAGAAGGCCATCAGCAAAAGTTGGCATATTCTGAATACAGGCTCCTTCACTTTAGAAAGACCACTTTTTTCCCTAAAACGTAGCAGTAACCTCCGAGATTTGTTGGTGCATACGAGACCTAGAGTGAGACAGACCCAAGAGAGGCAATTGACTCTATGGGGAACGTCTACGGTGACAGGGCATTTTCCGTGCGGTTCATGCTCGGTATGCCCGTTTACCAAACATATGACACAATTGGATATGGGTCTGAGAACACTGTGGCAATTGAATACCCACACCAATTGTAATACAAGTGGGGTGATCTATATGATTACCTGTCCTTGTTCCTTGAAATACATTGGGATGACCACACGGAAGGTGAAACATAGAATGGTGGAACACCGAAGTGCATTTAGATGCAAAAAGTCCAACACCCGTATGACTAGACATTTTGTCGAAATGGCTCACACAGAGGATGATTTGTCCTGGGTGATTATTGACAAACCAAAATATGACATTAATATGGGTCTCCTTGAAAGAGTCCTTTTCCGACGTGAACAGAGGTGGGTGTTCCGTACAAAGAGTCACATCATAGGACTCAATGAAGACTTCCCTGGTGCTCGTTGTAAAGCAGCACAGCGTAGGATGCTCATTATGACACTGTACATTGCTCTGTAAGATTTTAATTCCCCTCCTCTTCCCTGCCCCCTTTATATATAACAGAGAAGAAGGTTTTCGCTAGAGATATATAATACCTATGCATCATTAACTATAGGTTAAGAAACTTCTTCAGAATTTCTTTTGATAAATAACCCCTGTTTTTATTCAATTTTTGTTTGAGACTGTACTTAGGTTTTTTTTACACTAAGAAACACACTGTGGAGCATAGTATGTTGCAGCTCACGCTGAAGCAATTTTGACAATACACTGTAGATTATAATTTTTCATGTGCATAGGGCCGAAATATGTACGAACACTCGTCCGACTGAGATAGAATACAGAACATCTCACGCGAACTGCTATTCCCGACTTTCCACCAACTTAGAACCGGAAGTCTCTTTTCTACAGATGGAGGCTGCGATTTTTATCATTTATGTAATCAAGACTTTTTTCATTTATGGAATCAGACTGTTCCCAGATAATACATAATCTCCCTTCTGGTAAACATTTGGGAGAACGGTACATAATATGCACATTGGTTTTGCTATTGTATATGACCCGGATGCGGTTGTACACTTCCGGGTGATGACGCATTGTGAGACGTTCAGTACTTTGTTTAAATGAAGATCGCACGATCGCCTCTTCCCCTTCGACCTTTAATTGTTAGATGGAGTTTCTGGGAAAGTAGGTAAGAGATCGTTGCGTGTTTGAGACGCTCGACCTAAAGGGCACTCCTCTATGCCAGGTGACGGCAGTTTCGAATGGATAGTATAGAGGTTGTCATATACGTTTGGACGTGCTCCTATTTAATATGATACATTTTTAGAATTACACTAAGAGCAGGAGGGGTCGTATATTCCTTTATTTGATTATGTATAAGGTAGGCACTTTTTGGTGCCGATGGATGAGTTTAACCACTTCTTGCAGAAGGGAGGATGAAGATACAATATCATGAAAAGCCATGTGGGTGTTCTGGTGTAAATATATTCAGGATACACACGTAGCTGACCTACTAGATTTCTGTGTGGTGTAAGGATCTGTGTTGTAACAATTTTCGTTGTAATTAAATGTTGTTTGGACTATCCACTATATATCCAGATTCCTGAGATCCGCAATTAAAGGACCATCGGAAGGTGGAGGTAGACGAATAGTCTGGATTTGGTGAGATAACATTGCATACCCCACGTATTTGTCATGAGTGCAGTGAGGTGTAATGCACACTGGTGTGTTTGGTTATAATTGTGGGTGAATTATATATTTTCCATGTCTGTTTTATTTTTACAGAATGTGGACCTGACTGCAGCTGGTTCCACGGTTATGCCATAAAATTAAGTATGGTATTTTATTTTATTTTATTTTCACAATGACAGCAGAGTGACTAGAAATTGGTCCTGAGGAATGCCACAAACCGATTGGTCATACAGGCAGAAACATGTTGACCGAGTATAATAGGGAATATCATAACCCTGTTTTCACTTCGCTTTTTTTATCTCTATCCATTGGGGACAACGATTAAAGTTTATTCTGTCCTCCTATGAGATAGTTTTAATTCACTATTGATTATTATTTTGCACTCTGCCCCTCACTCTCACAAACATTAGATGATTTAAAAACACCTCATGCTCCTCTCCTGAGGGAGAGTTGTAGCCCACACTGTGCACCTTGCGGTCGCAGTGTGCAAGAGGGATCCCAATGATGAAGCATGTCACCTGTGGGTGAGTGAGGGTTCTCGTCTTAACAATTAGGACTGCCATTTTTCTTCACCCCTTTTCATTTTCATTTTTTGATAAAAAATAAAAAGAATTTTTGACATTTCTTTGACAACTGAGCATTGTAGCACAGTAGTTAGACCATCCGGTTACTTTTTTGTGAGTTATATAGTGTGGAGTGGTACCGTAGATGGTGATAATTCCTCCATAAACAACCCTAGTAGTGAGACTATAGTATAGGTGTAGCACAGCCTATCCCAGCTTCTATCCCAGCATAAGTTTTTTGTACTCTAATGCAAGACAAAAATAGACCTAGGGTAAACAGTAAAATGTTTTGGAGTTTGCCATACAACACGATCCCCATTCACAGTGCTCATACACTCCAAAGCCTCAGTGTAAAAGCATGGGTATCATTTTTTTTTTAAAACATATTTTATTGTCGTTTTGCATTCAATGTCAAACAGATTCGTCCTTATTACCACACGTTTCTTAGCACAAGATCATATATCGTATTATGAAATAGTTCTGTCATCGTGACACTCCTATTGCCTCCATATCTTAAAGTACATATCTACGAACATTCTCCGTTCCCAGGATTGTCTCTATATTCCCCCCTAACTACCCCAACTATCCCCCCATCCCCGCGGTGCTGTCAACTAAGGTACTATGCTGCCTTCCTCTGAGTGTAGTCAGGAGTATCTTGCCTGGCATGCCGGTGACTCTTGGACCTGTCCATCACCCTGATTACATCAAGATCTTGAGGCCTTTCCCACCCGCGTCGCTCAGTCCACCCTCTCGCCTTGTTCCTGAATCTCAGGGCTCCCAGGTCTGGACGGTCTCATGGGTGTGCTGGGTTCTGACTCTTGTTCAGCATTTTTCATGTCTTCTATCTTCCCCCAGGCTTGTGCTCTCTCAAGTCTACCTATGCCCCTTTTTGCGTTCCTAAGCAGAATTCTGCCCTCACAACTGGCCCATTTCTCTAACTCTCGCCTCCATCTAGGGATGCTAGGGCCTAAGGGTGCCTTCCACCTGCTGGTTAGTTCACGCTTTGCCAAGACAAAGGCCAGGTCCTGAAATCTAGCCGTTACCTTAGTCTTAGCTGAGTGAGGGAACATATTAAGTAATACATGTTCTGGCGTGCATGGCACCACCCTCCCGGTGATTCTCACCGGTTCCCTTGTCACTTCCTGCCAATAAGTCACTAGCTGGGGGCAGCTCCACATCATGTGTATATAGTTAGCTCCCTTCTCTCCACAGCGCGGGCATTCCGCGTCCTCCCTATGGAAGAACCGGTTGATTCTATCAGGTGTAATGTAAGCCCAATGTAGTGTATAGAAGCTAATCAAGCGGAATTGCACATTTCGAGAGACCTTGATGGCCCTCTGGAGTGTGTTTTCCCAGTCTTTGTCCTCTAAAGGTCTGCCCAGGTCCGTCTCCCATTTAGCCAGCAGTCCCTCCAACGATCGCGTGGAGTCGCGTCTGATTGCCTGGGACAGGCATGTGACCGCTTTTATTATGCCCCCTGCCAGGCTTATGTACTTGCATGTGGAATGCATAGGTGGTTCCGTCGTCCCTACCCCCCAGTGTCTGCGCATGGCCCCTGTGATTGCCCCATAGAGCAGGAAGTGTCCCTGCGGGATATCCCAGTCGGTGCGGAATGCCTCGAAGGTGAGCAGTTCGCCATCCCTGTAGAGATCGCCGATTTTGGTGACCCTTGCTTGTATCCAGTCCTCTATCCCTCCATTGTCCCCCATGTGGGAGCGCCTCGAGCAGTGCAACCGACATCTCTGGTGAGTATGGGCGTTTTGTCCTCGTCTTTTGTAGGCATCTGCCCCAGCAGCGCCGTATTACCTTATGTTCAGTCGAGCAGACCTGTTGCGGTTTAATTGTACCCATCAGGGTGCCCAACACTTCTGCCCTGTCCGGGGTAAAGGGAGGTCTTTGGCGTTCTAGGTCTAGACTTCCCACCACCCACTGTGTAAACCTCTGTAGCTGCCCCGCTAGGTAGTAGGTCTCCATCTCTGGGACCGCCAGTCCCCCCTCGATCTGCACTCTCAGCAACGTGGACAGGGCCACTCTCCTCCTGCTAGCTCCCCAAATGAAAGCAGTAATAATAGAGTCCAGTGCTCTAAACCACGCCCCCGGAATCCACACCGGTAGCTTGGTAAAGAAATACAGCAGCCTGTGGAGAGCCACCATATTTAGCAAGGAAATCCTCCCTGCCACCGACAGGGGCAGGCTCCCCCAAAAGGCTATACTGCCCTTTAATGTTCGTAAGGCGCCCCCTACATTCCCCTCCTGTACATCCGATATGGAGTGAAAAATCTTCACTCCTAGGTCCCGGAAGCAACGAGGTTCCCACTGCAGGTCTCCCAAGTCATCAGGGGGCGGGTTGTCCCTCGTCACCGGGAACAGTCGGGATTTCTGACAGTTTACGTGTAGTCCCGACAGGGGCCCAAACTCCTCCATCATACTCCTAGCCCCTCTCAGGTCATAGTCTGTATCTTTTAAAAAGAGCAGGAGATCATCGGCATACAGCGCTATATGGTGTGTTTGGTCAGCGAGCTGTATTCCCTCATACGCAGTCCCAGTCCTCGCCCTGCATGCCAGCGGCTCTATGGCCAAAGCGAATAACAGGGGAGAGAGGGGGCACCCCTGCCGAGTGCCCCTCTCCACTCGGTATTGTGCCGAAATCGTGCGGCCCGTGCGGACCTTAGCCACCGGGCACTCATAGAGCAGTTTTAACCATCGGATGAATCCCTGCCCAATCCCCATTCTCGCCATCACAGCGTACAAGAACTCCCACTCTAGACTGTCAAATGCTTTCTCAATGTCGATAGTGAAGACAGTGCCACTGGGGACCTCCTCCTTACATTGTTCTAAAATGGCGAGAAGGCGTCTTATGTTGAGAGTCGTGTTCCTGCTGGGAATGAACCCCGCTTGGTCCTGGTGGACCAAGGAGGTCATGTGTGGTAGCAGTCTGGTGGCCAACAATTTACTTAAGATTTTAAAGTCGAGATTGAGCATGGACAAAGGTCTGTACGCTGTGCACTCTAGTGGGGGCTTATCCGGCTTGAGCAATGGGATCACCATTGCCTCTCGGGTAGTCTGTGGCAGTATACCTCGTTCCCCAACTTCAGCATAGAGTTCCACTAATCTGGGGGCTAACTCTTCTACATAGGTAGCATAAAATTCTTGAGGATGCCCGTCAGTGCCCGGGATCTTGCCTCATGCCAGTGCTTTTATTGCCGCCCTGATTTCCCGCTGTGAGATTTCCGCCCCTAACTGCTCTGCCTCTTCCTCCGAGAGCATGTGCAAAGGAAGCCCCGTCAAGTATACAGAAATCTCCCTCGTCCCCCTGGGCCCAGAGCTCCTGTACAGGTGTTCGTAGTAGCCACGGAATCGACTATTTATTTCCTCCTGTCTTCGTAAGGGCCTCCCCGCCTGGTCCATGATTTCAAGTATGTTGTTGCCCCGTCGAGACGGGTTGGCAAGCCACGCCAATAGTCGCCCAGCTTTATCCCTCTCTGCGTGCGTCCTATCTATGCATGACTGGAAATCAAAGCACCTCAGTCGCTCCTCCTGCACTGCTACCTCCTCCTTAGCGTCCAAGATCTCCTGCCGTAGCTCCGGGTGTTCGGGCCGCCTCTGCTCTAGTTCCTTAAGCGCTCTCTCCGCCCTCTCCACGTCAGTGACTAATGTCCTCCTTACCCCAATGGAAGCTGCCATGCACCGTCCTCTAATAACGGCCTTAAAGGCCTCCCACTCCGTTCCGCTGGAGTCAGTGGAAGATGCATTGTCGGCAAAGTATGTTACTATGTGACCCCTAATCTCCTGTAAGAAGACTTGGTCCTCCAAAGCCTCCGGCTTGAGGCGCCAGGTGGGGATAGGCTGTGGTTGTGTGCCCCACTGTAACCTGACCAGTAGCGGATTGTTCTAGTCAGGTATTCCACCCCCTGGAGCCGTGCATGTATGTCGGGTGAGCATAGGAAAGTGTCTAGCCGGACGTGCAGTTTGTGGGCATGTGAGAGGTGAGAATACTCCCTATCAAGTGTGTGTGAGCAGCGCCAGGTGTCTGCCATTCCCTAAAGGACCTGGCCATGGCATGAACTGGGGAGTCTCGTAGCGGAGGGTGAGACCTGTCCAGGCAGGGATCCGCTATACAGTTGAAGTCACCTCCCACTATGACCGAGCCGGTCATATAGGGCGCCAAAATGCCAGACAACCACTTCAGGAAGTGAGCTTGGTCAACATTCGGGCCATATATGTTGATTAGCGCAATGTCCCGTCCATCCAGTTGCCCAGACACAACCACGTACCGTCCCTCCGGGTCTACTTTGTGGTCTACGTGCTGAAAGGGGACCCCCGCCCGCACCCAGATGAGCACCCCCGTGCAAACGCCGAATACGACGTGTAAAATGCCTGCCCTCTCCATCTTCTGTGTAGCGCAGTGCCCTCGGAGGCCAGTGTGTGGGTTTCCTGGAGCATGGCCATATGTACCCCTCGGCGATTCAAGTGTGAGAAGATTTTATACCTCTTGTGCATGGAGTGCATGCCCCTCACGTTCCAGGATATTAGACTATATGTTGGCCCGGTCATCCTTAGCGGTATTCTGACCCCCCGTCTCTGTGCACCGCGGCCCAGGCCACCAATGAGCGTCGCAAGGCCCAGCAGCATTAGATGCCATGTTACAGTCCCTGATGTTGTTGACAGCAGCGCCCCCATTATCAAACCTAAAACAATTTTAACATCCCAACTCCCCCTCCCCAGGACAAGAGAGAACGTCTCCCCCATCCAAACAATGCACTCTCGTGCCAGTTCAACTATTGTCCAAAGTTCGGGTAGTGGCCAGGCCAGTGTCCGCCCGGAGGAGATCCGTGTCACCTCCCCCGGGATCCCCCCCACCCAGTGCATGTAACAAATCTCAGGCCCCTCCCAGGGCTAGGGCCCCTGGCATCTCTCATAAATACATTTGCAGTATACAGTTGGCCCCCCTTTTTATATTTCCCTGCGTCTCCCACATTTCAGTGGATACTTGCGTGTCTCGGGAAGCTTCAAACAATGTCATCCGCCAGCCTGGGGGTCATTTCAGGAAGAGTCTGACTGGACTCCCCCAGTGTGCTGGTGCTGGAGTCCGAATCCTACTCCCTCGGGTTCTCCCCAGACAGCGAGGAGGCAGTGCGCTGTGTGAGGCCACTGCCACTACCGCACTCTCTCTAGCCCTTCTTGTTTCTTCTGCCGTGGGCAAGCTTCTGGAGTTCCCTCCGTTGTCCGTAGGTCGTGTAGCATTGCGTCCGAGTTGTTCCCGTCTCTCCGAGTTCCTGCCTTCTGGCGTGTGCTCGTCAACCCAGTTTCATACAGCCTGTGGGGTATCAAAGAATTTGGTTACCCCCTCCGAAACCAGTATTAGCTTGGCCGGGAAGACCGTGGAGTACTGGATTCCCAGCTGCCGAGCTTCCGTTTAATTGCGGTGTAGAATGCTCTCTGTTTTTGCACATCCCTGGAGAAGTCTGGGAAAATTCGTACTGTGCTGTTGGCAATCTGGAGAGGGCCCTTAGTCCGAGCGTGTCTCAGCACATGGTCTCTATCTTTGTAAAACAGGAGTCTGGCCACCACCGGTCTCGGTGGCCGCCCCGGCGGCAGTGCTCTAGCAGGGGCTCTATGTGCCCGTTCCAGAGCGAAGTAGGGGGACAGCCCATCCCTCGCCACCTCAGTTCGGATCCAGTTTTCCAAATGGGCCATCATATTGTTCCCCTCGATTTTCTCTGGCAGGCCTACAATTCGCAGGTTGTTGCGGCGTGCTCTGTTTTCCGCATCTTCCGCTCTGAGTTCTAAGATCTGCACTCGCTTTTCTACCTCAGTAAGCCTCTGAGCAGCCGTGGTCGTCTGGGGCCTCAAGTCCCGGAGCTCCCCCTCCGTCACTGTAACTCATTCCTCCAACTTCCGATGGCCCGCCCTGAGCAGTCCCAGGTCCTCCCTTAGGGTGTCAATTTTGGTATCCACCGGGGTTCTCGAGAGTTCTATGGCCTGCAAAATATCGTACAGGGACGGGTCCGCTGGCGTCTCCGTTTGATCCGAGCATGCTCCTGTTCTGGGGAGAGCATCCCCCGAGTCCTCCCCCACTGAATCCTGTTGTTGTTCCGTGTCCCGCCATTTGGATACTCTCCCCATGGTGGCAGTCGCTCCTGTCTCAGGGATCTACGCTCCCCTGGGGAGCCCAGGGGGTCCCTCCTCGATAGACCCTGCTCGTACTCTTCTCCTCTGCCCTTCCAAGACCTCAATCCCAGGATTTTGTGGGCCTGCTGCCGTGCCCGCTGTGGATTATTCCCGTGGAGTGGTCACCCTCTGCACGTCCAGCCTGTAGTGGTGCACCTTCGCCTCTCAGGCTTCTCCCGCAGCGCACAGTTGTCAGCGCCTCCTCCCCACTCCATGCGTGGCTGGCGAGTGCACAATGCTGTGGCCCTGTGCACCTGTGCCCCCGGGCCGTCTGTGTTGTGGTCCTATCCGGCGGGGTCCGTTAGGGAATGGGGCAAAGTAGCCCCGGCCGGCTTGGGTGCGTATCTCAGCTTCGCAAGGCCGACGTGCGCCTCTTCACCCCGTGGTCAGCGTGGCAGTGCTGGGTGCGCTGGTCTGCCTGCTATCGCCTCTCACCTTCTGCCACCGTGGTAGCGCTGGGGACCAGACCGGGAGCACAGTGCCAGGCGTGATCCTGTAAGGCCTCCCGCACCCTTGCTTCTATGGTATTGCAGGTCCCTCAGGGTTGGCCCGCGGCAGGTAGCCCAAGCCAGTGCCCACTGTTGCCGCGCTCGTGCTGGGGCCTGGTCAGCAAGCGCCGAGCAGCTCAACCCCACCCGCGGCGCCCCAGAGCAGCGTATGGTTGGGAAGGCCTCCATCAATTTGCAGGCTATGTCTTTGTGGGGCCCGGTCTTCCATAGTCTCAGCCCCCAGCCGTCAGACTGACTGAGCACCCACTGTCCCCTCTTCAGCGGGGGGGCCTCCAAGCTCCCGCAGCCACCGCCGCAGTCCCTGCACCCGTACCTTATTTAGTTGTAGGGGCTGCTCCAGCCAAACCTCCCCGGCGCAACCTCCCAGACACGGGTGCTGCCGTCCATTACCTCAGTCCCCCGCAGCGGTACAGCGCTCAAGTCCCGCATAAGAATCTGCTCAGGTGCAGGGCCTGATGCAGGGCAGGCGCCTGCATACTCTGCCCCCGATACCTGCAGCTGATCGCCGCTCTCCACGGTGCTCCCCAGGTCGTAGCACCCTGCAGTTCATGGAGCTCCAATGCCGCCGCAGTTGCTCTCCAACGGCCGCCTTTTCAGACTCCGGTTGTGCGGGCTGCGGAGGATTGGGTGCCCCGCCTTCCGGTCCGGCCTCTGCAAATCACGTCTTTTGGCGGCAGCCCCCAAGGCACTCTCCGTCTCCGTGCACTAGGCCATGGCTGCCATTTTGCTCGGCCTCGCGGTCCAGGAGCCCGGAGAAGTTTCCGCCCGGCTCCCGGCACACCCCGTCTCCGTTACCATCTCCCGACCACTCCCAGGGATTCTGGAGCTACGGGGGACCGTGCCTGTGATGGGGGCCCCTCGATATCGGGCAGGATGTCCCTGGATGGGGGTTCACCGACAAGAGCTCGGTTTGAGGCTCCCGTTTCCATCGGCGTCCGGCCACGCCCCTCTAAAGCATGGGTATCATACAGCTTTTCTGTCTGAGTTTTTTCAGATGAAGTGCCATCCCAATGATAATTTACCTGCATCTCCTCTGACTTTGTTATGTGACAGGTTACATACTTAGCTACCACAGCTGATTTGTTTCTCTAAAACTCCACATCTACTTTGGCATTCCCCATGCTTAAAATGACTTGGGGGCATATTCTCAAGGAGCTATCGCCGAGTTATCGGCACTTTATCGCAGCCAAAGTCACGCTAAATTTACCGCCCCATTCACAGCCCATAACACAATTTTTCCTGCGAAAGCAGTCGCAAAAAACATCGCCACAGATGACCCCGGCAACTAACGCTAATGAGATGCAGAGTAGGCGTTCCCGAGCAAAAACCCGCAACAACACCACACCTCAACATTGTCAACGACCAGCCACATCGGCGATAAGACCACAAAACAGGCAATAAGGCGCGTTAGCAGCAGGAAACTAACACCTGCTCTGACCTGGTGTAAAGTCAGACGACAAGCTGCACCATCAAAGGGAGCCCAGCCCAGAGCCACACAGGAAGAACAACAGATGCCATTGAGCCACTCACCATGCACCCCGGAGCCCCGAGGGGGCAACAACACCCACCGCCACCACCCCCAGGACCGCCACCCCCCAACGGACCCCCCGTCCTCCCTGGACCACCACAGAGGCAGCGCAGACAAAGACAGCAGACATACAGGAAATGCACCAGCCCTACAGACCTAACACCAGACAACGCCAATGCCCACTACAGGCCCAAAAGGACAACCATCCTCCGCATCCTGAACATCATTGCCCACAGGCTGACGGTACCAACACAGCGGACAACCAACATACCTCCGCAGACAAAGCTGCCGGCTGTGCTGCACCTGTTGGCCTCTGGTATCCTCCCAAACAACAACCGCCCAAGTCGGAGGAGTCTCACAGCCAGCCCCATCCAAGTTCCTCACACCTGGCCTGGATGCCCTCACCAGCTAGGGACCCCAGCACCCATACGTCCCCCACAATGCGCAGGAACAGCTGGAGACCAAGCAAGGACTATACGCCATAGCCGGATCCCCGCACGTGTCGGGGGCAATCGACTGCACACTTGTCCCACTTGTGCCCCCTGCCAACACCGCACACAATACCCCAACAGAAAGCACACGCATCCCATCAACGTGCATGCAATAGTGGACCACAGGGGACTCCTCACCAATGTCATAGCCAACGACCCAGGCAGTGTGCATGATCCCTTCATCTTCCGACAGTCCAACATCAACCAGCGCTTCCAGGATGGCACCTATGGAAATGCACTGCACGTTGGCAAGTACCAAATGAACACACCACACACCTCAACTCCACAATCATGCAACT
Source organism: Calotriton arnoldi (assembly GCA_963921515.1). Lineage (NCBI taxonomy): Eukaryota > Metazoa > Chordata > Amphibia > Caudata > Salamandridae > Calotriton > Calotriton arnoldi. Next base: position 282,696 of record CAWUFW010013217.1, read on the forward strand.
CACAACTCTGGCACTGCACACGTCACAAAATCACATACAACATGCCAAACAACATGCCCCCCCATCAGACACAACAGCACAACTTACTGTGGCAACCTTGGTTAGCCATGTACATGAGCCATCAACGGCATGGCACCTCAGCCACACAATACCCGAATGTGGGGAGAGGTGGGAACCAGGCATGTGTGAAGGAGGCAAGTGACCCATGAATGAGAATGTACACAATGCCAAGTGTTGCGGAGATGTGCTGGACAGACTGCAGTATGCAGACCACAGACATAGCCATGTCTACATGCACTGCTGGTGTTTGGAGTGTAGTGGACGCAACCATGTCACCCCAGCCAGTGGGGAAGATCAGGGAAATGTAGCTTGTGACGTCCCCCCCTGCAAGCGTGTGCGGAGTGGGCTGGCCCGGAGGACGCCAGGCCAGCGTAGGGGTGTAAATAAAAAGCTCTAGCCCTGGGCGTGGTTCTCTTCCGGAATGCCCAACGTGCCTGCCAGGGTGGTGCCTCCCACCCCGCCATGAGGCCGACGCCGTCGCCATGAGCGGTGTGGCCTGCGATCCTGTGCGCCTGCTGCACCCCGGGCCGCTGGTCCCCGAACCCGTCATGCCCGCTCCTGCGTAGCCAGTCCTCATTGCTCACCTGCCGACACCGGCGTGTGTCGAAGAGGCCCACCACATGACGGCCCAAGCTCCAAGCCCGAAGCCCGCGACCTTGGCATCCTCCTAAGACCATCATGGCCTCCGTGACACAGGCCCGCATTACTCCAGCCTACACTATGGTCAAGTAGGTCACACATTTGGAACTGAGTCTTGATTATGCAATGGCAGAGTACACACCTTATGGCTGAGTTTATATCACTGTACTCCCTTGGATGTGGTGCCACCAACTCTGTGCATAGCATTCGAACTACACCTGTCTGTGGTCCCTTGCTGACTACTGCCTTCGGCCCACACTGCGGTCGAGTGGGTCACACATCTGGAACTGAGTCTTGTTTTCTGCACAGCGGAGTTCATATCAATGTACGCAAGGAGACGAGTAAGAGGAAGACGCGGTTCAGTCCGGAGGAGAAAAGGATCATCGTTACGGAGGTGATCGAACACTGCCGACAACTACTCTGGTGTCACTAACTCTGTGCATTGCGGGCCAACGACACGTGGCTGTGGGCCCCTGCTGACCGCTGCCTCGGGCCCACACTGCGGTCAAGTAGGTCACACATTTGGAACTGAGTCTTGATTACACAATGGCCGAGTACACACTTCATGGCTGAGTTTAACTCACTATACTCCCTTCGATGTGGTGACACAAAGTATGTGCTGGGCATCCCAACCACACGTGTCTGTGGGCCCTTGATGTCTACGCCTTCGGACTACACTGCGGTCCTGCAGGCCCCACACAAATCCATGCCAGTCCATACCAGGCAGGACACGGCATCGTCGCTGGCTAAACACCCGCTCAGCTCTGTCGCTACTGCCTCGGTCAACCACGAGTCATCCCCACATGCCATTAACGCCGTGTGTCAGTGTTCCAGGAGGAGCTCGCTGAACAGCGGTTGGCCCGTGCTGGCCGCTGCCTCCGGACTACACATCGGTCGAGTAGGGCACACATTGGGAACTCAGTCATGATTCATTTATGGCAGACCTGATATCATTGTACTCGCCTCGTCGCAGACTGCATCCCCTTCCAGCTCCTGGGCCACTAAGTCTGTTCCCCGACAACTATGGACACTTTCTTCTTGAGATTTGTTGGCGACTGAGTCCATGGACTAGGGGTTGTCTTCATCATCATGTCGGTGATACTGACTATGTGGCCAAAACGAGGCAGTAGCATTCCACTCCTCCATTTGCCGCTTCCGGCCAGCTCCTGCCCTCTGCATCATGCCCTGGAGGACACCTTCCACTGTCCCCCGCAAACCTCCGCTACATTCACCTAGGAATCGACCAGGACCCGCCCACCTCGCGTGGCCCTATCTCACTGCACCGAAAGTCACCGTCCCGTGGCGGTGTGCCTGTGCCAGCCGCAGTGCATCCGGGGCCACTAACTCTGTGCAGCTCAAATCATGGCCCCAGTCTGGTGGCATGTTGGATGGCCTCTGGGTTGATGGCCTGGGGGTCATCAACGCCATGTGTCTGTGGCCCTGCGCTGTCCGCTACCTCCGCCCTCAACTGCGGTCCACCTGGGCTCACACATCAAATCGAGTCCTGACCTGCCTGGACGTCGCATCACCGCAGGATGCACGTGCCACCACCGCCAGGACCAACTCCAGACAACAGGTGCCAGAGTCTGAAGTGTCTTACTGCCAGACTTTCAGAGTAGCTCACACCAGTCGTGGGTGCCATCATCAGCTTGATACCCTGCTCAGCTCCTCAGGTGCCACTAACTCAGTGCACCACAAATCAAGGACCATTCTGCTTGAATGTAGGGTGAACACTGTACTCTCTCCGGCAACCACCATGATGCTTCACAGTTCTTTCGTTTATGCTGATGTTTTATGTTTCTGCTTCAATTGTGATCACTGTTCAAGTTGTTGCCAGCACCAACGACTCCCTGCGGGCTGGCTTACACTCACCCCACACACATCCAGCACATGCGTCACTGTACATGTGAACATGCCAATAAAGGTGTCGAGCGCACGTGCTCGTGGCCAGTTCAACGAACTATCTGAGTCTGTCTGTGTGCTCATGATGTATGCATTAGGGCCCCGGCCCCACAACCTTACATTGTGCCGTGTGCAGAGGACGCAGCCTTGTCACCGCAGGCAGAGGGTGGGACATTGCACATGTAGCTTTGTCGTCCCCCACCCAATACGTAAGAGGAGTGAACTTGGCCGGCGTACGCCAGTCCAGCGTGGGGGTGTGGGTGATTATCACATGGCTCTGGGTGTGGTTCGGTACTGGAAATGTGCAAAGGCATGTGTCCCTGTAGCAGTGTGGGTCTCCGTTGGGGTGTGTAGGTGGTCCATGATGGGACTTTGACACCCACATATGGGATCTAGTTTGTCTCCCATGAGGTAGTACCCCACCCGCACATGTGCAGCCAGCCCCTTCTGGCAGTCTGACAGCTGGCCTTGTAATGGGATGTGTGCTTAGGTGGGCTGCTGTGAGCCAGCCGGGGTGGTGGGTGCATCCAGCTGTGTTGTCCGTGCATGGGGTGGTGTGTCCTAGGTGCAGCGGGGCTGCCCTGCTCCTGGAGCTCTATTGCCTGAGATGTCCATGGACTGTTGTAGGGCGTCGGTGTCAGAAGTGTGGAGGTCCTCTTCAGCATCACTGATGGGTTGTCTGGTCTGCTCTGCTGGAGGTGTTGTTTGTCCCTCTGCAATGTGAAGGGGAGATGCTTGTTGACATTGTGTTGACATGTATGTTGACGCATTGTTCGGGTTTACATACAGACTGCATGACAATGTACATTGTGACTGTTTTGGATTGGCGAACTATTTGATGTGGGATAGTGGACAATTGGACTACATGACGTAGGTGATGTTGTACACGTAGATTTTCATCTCACTGTTTCCTGCTATGTCCGATGTGATTGGCCATTTTCTATGCACAGGCGGAGCCAGTTGTATCCTCTGTTCTGCATTGTAAGTGTTGCACTGTGCCCCACATTGCCGTCCATGTGGATGTGCTGTGATTGCTATGTGTGTGTGCTGCATTGTGTGAGAGTCGCACCTGCTGCTGTGATTTTGCTGCCCATTATCCCTTGGAGGCGGTGTGCCTTTGGCTTTTGTGCTTTTGAGGTTCTGTGATGTTGGCGACTGGGGTCATTTGTGCTCCCGGACGTATTTTGTTCTCTTGTGCATTGTTTGTCTGCAGATGTACTGTTGACGTCAGTGGTTGTTTGTGCACGTGGATGTGTCAGGGTGTGACCTGCTCCTTCCGGATGTAGTCCACACTCAGCCACCTCAGTCTCGTGGCATGCACAGTGTCATGGTGATTGTACTCCGGCCATGCTGCTCGTCATGTGGTGTCACTTGCATTGTCAGTGTGGCTCTTGCATACGCATCTTTGCTGTGTTTCGCACTGGTGCATGTGTGTGTAGTGGAATTGGTGTTGTGTGGGGTGGGACCCCTTCGGGCACATGGTGGACGGGGGCCTACTTGGTGTTTGTATGTGTGCTGCAGTGTGCCACGGGGATCAGGGACATGACCCAGGGATGTTGTGGGTGTGCGGTGTGCTACACGTCGTTGTGCATGTGTGCCATTGTGCCCGTCCCCCCAGTCCCTGTTAGTCACTCACCCTGTTGATGTTTTGCCTAGTCATGTCAAGCAGTGTCCGGACTCCCGACTCCTTGCACCGTCTCCACACTCATGACTGTGTCCGCCATTTGCTCCAGCTCCTCCTGTGGCGCAGGACTCCCACCTCCATTCGCCGTTGCTGCCTTCCGGGTGGCAGCGGGTTTCTGCTTGGTTTGGCTTTTGCCTTCGTGCCAGCGCATCTTGGCCTCCTCGGCAGTCCGACTGCATTCACGATGGAATGCCATTTTTCCGTCTGTGTTGCCAATGACACGGTGGTGGAGACGGACAGTTCTTGTTAGTGCTCTGTCACCTCCGTGACGACGGTCAGGTTGTCATGCGGACTGTACCCCGTCTTCCTCTTCTCCTTGGCCTTCCCTGACCCCGAGGTTCCTTGCTGCTGGTCTGTGGGGCTTGTGGGGTTCGCGTTGGCCTGGGCACTCGTTGCGGGTGCCTCCATGTTGCTGCGCATTTTATTTTGTTTATGGTGTTTTTTTCTTGTTGGCCTTTTATGGTGCATTTTCCTGCCAGGCGCGTGGGAATTGCAGGCCTGTCGCTGGTCATCGCTGTTTTTTTTTTTTGAGGTTGGCCTCATCGCAACTTTATTTGCGTTGGTGTTTCTCATTTTTTGGGCGTCGCGTTGTTTTTTACGCGGTCATTTGGTGCGTTATCGTGGGACTATCGCATGGTGCCGCCAGGTTTAGAATGCTACGTTAACACGGCGTTGTTTTTCTGCGATGGACTGCGATGTGAGAAGTTGCGTCAAGCTAAACTTGCGGTGGTTATCACACGTCCTTGAGAATATGCCCCTTGGTTTATCATGTGGTATGCTGTAAGGGTTCATTGGTGAATTTTGAGTCATCATGTGCTGGACTCAAGAATGTCGCTGCTGACTTTTCTTTTTCTTAAAGCTGGTCTGGAAAACTAAAACCTGCACCTAGGGTAGTACTTGCTTTCTGTCTAAACAAAGGCATCAGTATTTTCCACACTTGGGCTTTTTAAACCTCAACATTTTTCCCCAAAACCATTCATTTTCTGGCTGTTAGGACTGCACAAGTGACATGGTCCTCAACGAACCTCATGACAGCTTGAGCACTGTCCTCTCCAAACTTAGAGTCGCCTTTGATCAACAGTACTGTGTGAATATGTGGTACACCACTATCCTGGTACTCCTTACACCAGGAAGAAATGTCTAAATTATTGTTGCAGATGAAGTATACCATTTTAAGGAAACGCCTATGGAAGTATCTCTCTACATTAGGTGGCTTTGTGGAGCAAAGTTAACCTATGGTGGTTTATCTATGGTTTTGAACTAATTGCCAAGGGTGTCAGGGCAACTGAGTTAAGTACCCCATAGCCAGGATGGAGTATCCGCCCACAACATTTGAGATGCTCGCCGGTCTAGCGGACATCTCTTGCATTTACAGGAACTGCTGTCACAGAGGTTCCTATAAATGCATTGAAAGTTTGATGAACAGCTCCATCAATATGATGGAGCCATCCGTCAAACTTTTAATATTTTTTTTATTTTAAAAAAGAAAATCCCATAATGGGATTTTCTTTTTGATAAAAAATAACAAAAACCATTGACCTCCCTCACTATGGGAGTTTTCTCCCATGGTGTGTGGGTCATTTGACAGTTTTCGCTATCCTTCACAACCAGGCTTTATCTGGTCGCTTGTCTGCCAACTCTAACTAGGGTTGAGAGACAAATGGCCTAACCTCCAATGACCCTTACTCTGTCGGGCCTTCAGAGGTGTCTGCCGCCAGCGGAGACAGAGAAGTCTCTGTTGTCGACATACTCAAGGTCCACCTGACTCTAAATGAGCAAGGCATACCTTCAGTTTGGCTTAGGGTACTATGTCACCATTGTGACAGAGTTCCCTCTCTACCATACTATAAATCGGGCCAGGGTATTGGTTATTTTGGCTTTCAAAACGAAATCATCTGTTTTGCTTTTCCCTCTGCTTGAAACAGCTCAGGTAGGTCTTAGTCACTTCAATAAAATGTTTATCAATTACATTTATCCTCCTTGAAATTCAGAATCAAGCTCTGGTCAGAATTAACCTCACGCTTATGGAAGTCCTGTAGCTTCAGACTGATTTTTAAGAAATTGGGTTATGAAATGGGGTGGATGTGGTTCTACCAAAAGGCATAAGGCCACCCACTTGTCAGGGTAAAACACAGTTTCAATAATTTAAATTGGGCTCAACCCCCTGGGAGATGTGGTACAGAGCAGACAGTCTTAACTTAGGAAAATGTTTAGAATATTTAGCCTTAACAAAAAAGTCAAGAAGTCAAAACAAAATACAATCAAAATCTAACAACCAATTCCTAAAAACAGAGAAATACTTCAACAGCAAAATTACACTGAAACAACAAAAATCTATTAGGAGGAACTGAAGATATGAATTTTTAAAGATTTAATGCAAAAAGTGCCAAGAAAAAGTACAGCACCATTCAGACATTACTGTTCACAGTTGAACTAGGCACAATTTCAGGAAAATTGTGATAAAGTGCAGGTCAGATAAACAAATGGGCCGCCCCAGTCAAAGGCTGCATCTGGCAAAGTCATCTGGAAGTCAGATAGCCATTGGATGTTGTCCCACTGAAGTCACTGTTTCTGGCAGGAAAAGCTGAGAGTGGGAAAATTCTAATATTGCGACACCCAATGTCATCTCATGTGGACACTTTTTGTGCCTTCAGCTGGTCAAGATGAATTCCTTCAAACTTAGGGCCAGATTTATGGTTTAATGGATAGAGTAGTGTCCCTCAGGATGGTGGAGGACATTACCTCTGCCAATAAACGCTACAATGTCTGCCAGATATAGAGATTACCGTCTGCCCAATAGTCGTCTCTGTACATTGAAATTAAACACTGTCACACAGGTCCTTTACAATGACAAAGAATTTGGTGGGTCAGTTTTGAGGGCGTCTACCAAACTCTTCACATTTTCTTTTTTTTTTTTAGCACAAGTGATTGTTTATGAAAAACAGAAAATGAATGACCCCACACCTGAGAGTTTTCTCCCAGGATGTCTGGGTCATTATGTTTTTCTTTCTGCCCCTTGCCATCAGCTTGATAGAAAAAAAAGAAAGACTTTATGTTATGTTATGTTATGTTAAGTGTCACTTATATAGCGCCTAATCACCAACGGTCTCTTAGTGCTTGTGTGAAAGTTACAACCTAACACCAGCTATTACCTGTCATAATACCCCTTCGGTCAGAGCTTATCTTACCCAAAGGCCTGCAAGAACAAAAAGGTTTTCAGTTTCTTCCTGAATGGGAGGAGAGTAGCTTCGCCACACAAACTTTTCAGCAGTTTATTCCACAACTGGGGAATCAGTACTGAGAAAGCCCTTCCACCCATAGTAACTTTATCAAACACTGGGCAGGTCAGCAGGCTTGCCTCGGACGACCGAAGGCATCGTCCCGGGACATATATCCTTAGACCCTGGTCCATAAAATAGACTGGCACCGTCCCATATAGGGCCTTATGTGCAATACATAAGCCCTTGAACCTAATCCTCTGCTTAATTGGAAGTCAATGCAGTTGTTGCAGCAATGGTGTAGCATGTGACCGCCTTGAAAGCTTGAAAGTTAATCTTGCCGCGTCGTTCATTACTACTTGGAGCTTTCCCAGCAACTTGTCCTGGAGCCCAATATATAGCGCATTTCCATAGTCCAGTTGCGACACAATCAGTGCTGCCACCACAGTTCGTATTGTTGAGAAAGATAGGTGGGGTACCAATTTCCAAAGTTGCCTCAGAAGGCCCACACAGTTTCCTACCACTGTCATCACCTGCCCGGTCAGTGCCAACTTATTGTCCAACTTAATCCCCAGACTCTTCACGACAGGCACCGGTGTCGGTGTGGCACCTCACTCATGTGGCCAAAAGAGGTTGGTCCAGTGTTTGCCACCCATGGTGATTACTAGAACCTCAGTCTTATCTGGGTTCACTTTAAGCGAGTTAGCAGTCATTCAGTTCATTGTAAACCTAAGGATGTTCTGTGTGCTTCACTGTACTTGCTTAGAATTATCGATCCAAAGGATCAAATGAGTGTCATCCGCATAATTAAACAGTTGTAAGTCCATTTGTGCAAGTGCCACCACCAGTGGCTGGAGGTGAATATTAAAAAGCAGTCGGGCAAGGCGGAGCCCTGGGGAACTCCACAAGACAGTGCTTCTTTACTAGACACATAACCACCCAGCTGGACCTTTTGTGACCGATCCTTCAGAAAGGAGGAGATCCACTGAAAGGCCAGGCCTGTGATTCCCTGCTTCCGAATACGGTTCATCAGCATTAGATGGTCCACCGTGTCAAACGCGCCTGTGAGGTCCAATAAAATCAGTACCGAAGGCTTATTCTTATCAGCCCCTAACCTGAACTCATCCAGTACCGAGAGCATCACCAAGTGTGTGCTATGATGAGCCCTGAAGCCTGCCTGGCGCGCATGAAGTAGCTGATATTCTTCTATGAATACAGAGAGGGTACTGAGCACATGTTGTTCCACGATCTTCTAGAAAACGGGCAGCCTAGATATTGGGCAATAGTTCTTCAGATTTTTGGGATCTGTCCCGGCTTTCTTCAGTAGTGGGGTTACCATCGCTTCCTTAAAGTTAAGTGAAACCTTCCCAGTTGCCAGGGAGAGATTTATAAGAAAGAGCAGTTCTATCCTCACCACAGGGAATGCCATTTCAAACACCTTGGGTAGGCAGGGATCTTCTGGTGATCCTGATTTGACTCTAGCCATAATGCTTAATAAGATGTCAGGATCCAGTGGTGGGAACACTAAGAGCCTCTCACCTTGAAAGTCAGGCGCCTCCTCCACTATCAAAGGACATAGGCCGATTCAGGTGTTACTTACTTCAGTTAAGATATCACTAACTTTCTTTAAGAAGAAGTACTGCATCTTATTACAATCCTCCGGATCAGCAGTCGCCTTCTGCTCCCTCCATTGACTTAATTCCCTCAACACCTTAAAAGTCTCTTTTTACATGTAATTTGCCTCCGTATTCCTCAGCTCATAGAACTCCGCTTTCGTTGCAGTGATTGCTTTTTTTTATAAGGCTAACATTGCTTTATACTCCCCAAATGCCTCTGGTTCATACTGCTTTCGCCATTTCTTCTCATATTGGCGTAAGGTTTGTTTCTTTCCTCTTAGTTCCGCGGTATACAGTTGGCCCTCTTATCTCTGTTCCTTACTCTTTTTCTCCGTGCAGGGGCACCTTATCAATGGCTTCTTGCATCCTTTTTGTAAACCTCTCACTTTCCTGATCTAAATCCTCAACATATCTCTCTGGATGCATTGCCTCTTTTAGTGCCTCCCCTAACCTAGTTTCCTCTATTATTTCCCAGTTTCGTACCGTCCACCATTCTTGGGGTTGGTACATTGGTCGACTGGGCAGTGGGATTGTGAGACTGATCAGATAATGATCTGACCAGCTGCAGGGTTAAATCTCTGTTAACTTTGCAGATGGCTGAGTTGTCCAATTTAGGTCTAAAGTATGCCCTTATTGTGGGTAGGGGTCTCCACTAGCTGTTGTAGCCCCAGCATGGTCATCCCCTCTCCAAACCTACTTGCCTGGGGCTCTCTTGGTTCCTGGTCCCAGCAATAGTTAAAGTCCCCACCACCATAATCTGTTGGTATCTAGAGCACAGATCACTGACCACTTCCATACACAGATCATTACATAAAGGAGTAGGCCGGGGAGGGCGATAGACTACTACCATTACCATGCTGGAGGACTTTAGACTTATTTTTACCCCTAGGATCTCTGCCCCCATCCAAACTTTCTGCTACAACCCTCTCTGCGGTCAGATGCTTCCGGCTGAACACTGCCACCCCCCCTCTTTTCCCACCCAGCCGATTATGTATCAGGATATCATAGTCTGGGGGTAGAGCCGCTACTATATCAGGCCATGAGCCATCCTCTAACTAAGTTTCCGTTACCGCTAGAATGTCTGGCTCTTTTCTTGCAGCAGCGAGAAGACTTCCAGGTCATGTTTCTGTAGGGACAGTGTATTCAATACCAAGGCCCTTAGGCCCTTCCCTAGGTCTTCCTGCTTCCTAATCATGTTAGAATCGCCAGTCCCCGCACCCCTTACTCTCCAATCCTGAGTATATTTCCTCTTTATCCCCCCTTGCCAATTAACAAATCGTCTGCCCTTAACTCCCCTTTCACCACCTGGCCCCTGGACCTGGTCGGACGCGGACGTGCGCAGACTGGCTTGCTTTAGGCCATCGGTACGCTCACTGCACGCGTCTGCTGCACGTCCGCTCCAGCCTCCTTAAAATACCACACCCCCCCTTCAGCCACCAATCAGCCCTGCTGTGCAGCAGCTGAATCACAGGAAGCTAGACCTCTCACCAACGAAAACCACCATGTGCCGGGAGCGGAAGGGCTAAAAAGAGCCTAATAGCCCAATTGCTTCTACGTAAACATCCCCCACATAAAAACGAGTGACTCAGTAAAACACAGTTTCAGGAATTAGCACACGTAACACTGGTGTTCGTTCTAAGTATCTCACCAGCTGCAAGTCCGCTCCAGCCTCCTTAAAATACCACACCCTTCTCCAGCCTCCAATCAGACCTGCTGTGCAGCAGCTGAATCACGGGAAGCTGGATCGCTCACCGGTGAAAATCACTGTGTGCCGGGAGCAGTAGGGCTAAAAAAGAGCCTAACAGGCCAATTGCTTCTATGTAAACATCCCACACATAAAAACAATTGACTCAGTAAAACACAGTTTCAGGAATTAGCACACATAACACTGGCGTTGGTTCTAAGTACCTCACTGGCTGAGCATCCGCTCCAGCCTCCTTAAAATACCACACCCCCTCCAGCCACCAATCAGCCCTGCTGTGCGGCAGCTGAATCACAGGAAGCTCGTCGGCTCACTGGTGAAAAACACTGTGTGCCGGGAGCGGAAGGGCTAAAAAAGAGCCTTAAAGCCCAATTGCTTCTATGTAAACATCCCCCACATAAAACCTTTACACCATGCACCCTAAATAGGACAGGTAGTGGAATGTCTTCCTCCGATGGCCCCTGCTCCTCTCGCAAGCAGTGGTTCTGTCAGCAAAATACTTAAGGTCCACTCTTCTCTAAATGAGATATCCAGACTGAGGATTTGGTAAAGGCGAAAAAGTGCCTGCTGAAGCTCCGGAGGACTAGGACGTCTAAACAGGTTGTAAGTCTCAACTTTCCGACTTCTGGAACAGCTCCAATTGGTCACTTTAAAGGCTTCCAGGACCTCATAGACAGCAGATAGGGCCCCGCACTTACACCAGCAGAAGCTACAAGCAGGGTCCAGTCCAGGTTTGGTTGCTACGGGTCAACTACACACGTCAGACAAAAGGCCTCTACCAGCATGTTTTGTTCATGTAGCCACACACAAGGTCAGCTAACTGACCCTTGGATACTACTTCTTAGTCCTGACTACAAGTTGGAGCAGGTACAGCCCTTCGTGCCTCTACACAAGTCTCCAAGAGAAAGTCCAGTCTTCTGCTCATGCACAGGTTCAGAGACTGTTTTGATTAGACCTGGGCGGTGAACTCCTCTCCGTTCGCAGAGTTTGCGGTGTTTTCTACACTCTGCGCTCCACGGAATTCGCAGAGTGCAGAAAACTTCACTCCGTGTAGTGCAGCGTAAGTTTTTCCCCGTTCGCGCTCGCGAACGGTAAGTTTGCATGCGCGAGCTGACGCTAGGGTAGAATTTCTACCCGAGCGGCAGGAATACCGTGGAGTTTTTTTGTCACTTCGCGGAGTTCCACATAGCAAAACTCTGCAAACTACACCGAGGCCTGGTTTCGATGAGCAGTGGGTGATGTGCCACTTTTGTAGGATTCTCTACCAGTGGATTGGGGTGACTCCCGGACACTCCTCAAACATTGAGAAAAAAATTCCCAAGGGCAAACCTTCCCACTTTTTTTTTAGCACACCCTGTTTGCTTTACTGCAAATTATCCCACAGTGCACTATTCTGCAGAAAATCCAAGATGGCAAAACATTTCTGCCCTTTGGATGCTACAAGTGTGGCAGTCACAGGTGTTTTTAGGGAAATGAGCAGTACCCCCTCCTCAACTTCAAAAAACTACTTCTGGGACCAGGTGTCCTTCCTTCGGGGGTGCAGCTTCAAAATATAACAGTAGGAATATTGAGTGGTCACAATATCGTGACCAGAATACTGAAATCCAAGATAGCAACATCGATTTCCTATACTTAACTCCATATATGTACCTTGACAATATATATCTTCATGGTATGTAGATGTGGGGTTAAGAATAGTAGAGCTGTACCTTTATGCACTAACATCCTCAATATTTAGCTTTTGATATTTTGGTCACAATACTGTGACAGCTCAATATTCCTGCTTTGATATTCCGGAATGCGATACCCTTTGGGCTGGTGCAAAGCAGGCTTGAGATGGTCCAGGGAAAAAAGACTTCCCTTTACCAGGTCTCTTTTCACCCTTAACTATCAATCAATCAATCAATCAATCAATCAATCAGCATTTGTAGAGCACAGCACCGTCACCCCTAAGGGTATCTGGGCACAGAGGGTGCTGTGTCTCTGTTGAAGAGCCATGTTTTGAGTTTCTTCCTGAAGTCGGCTAGGGATGGTGCTGTTCGGAAGTGGAGGGGCAGTTCGTTCCAGGTCTTGGCTGCGATAAAAGAGAAAGAGCGACGCCCGCTGTGGCTGTGAGAGATATGAACAAGGGCAAGGGGGCAGAGTGGAGATGTCTTACGGGCAGGTGGAAATTCAGTCGATGGTTGATGTAAGATGGCCCTTGGTCATGGAGAGCTTGTGTGAGGATCTTGAACTGGCATCTCTTCTGAACAGGGAGCCAGTGGAGGTTTCTGAGGTGAGTCCATTTGGGGAGGTCCAGAATGAGTCTGGCTGTGGTGTTTTGGAAGGTCGGAAGTCTTTTGAGGAGCGGGCTGGATAGTCTGGCCACACTCAAGGGGGCTAGTGACGAAGACCTGTTTGACAGTCTTTCTGGTGTTGGTGGGGATCGATTTGAAGAGTCTGCAGAGCATATGGAGGGTGCAGAAGCAGGAAGAGGCAACTGCGTTGACTTGGTGTTTCATGGTAAGTTAGCTGTCGAGGATGATGCTGAGGTTGCATGTGTGGTCTATTGGTGTGGGTGTTGGTCCGCGTTCTGCCGAGCACCAGCTGTGGTCCCATATAGTGGTGTTCCTTCTTAAGACCAGTATTTCTGTTTTGTCGGAGATGAGTTTGAGGCAGTTTTCTCTCATCCATTTTGTCACATTGGTCTTGGCATTGCAGAAGTTAATTTTGGCTTTGGAGGAGTCCTCGGTGAGCGAGAGGATAAGTTGTGTCATCAGCGTAGAAGATTATATTTAGTCCATGGGCTCTGATGACGTCTGCGAGGGGGGCCATGTAGATGTTGACCAGGGTGGGGCTAAGGGATGATCCCTGGGTTACGCTGCAGATGATGCTCTCGGGAGCGGAGGTGAAAGAAAGCAAATAGATGCTCTGTGTGCTTCCGGAGAGGAAAGAAGCAATCCACAGAAGGCGTTCTGCTGTATGTCATTGTTGTAGAGCCTGTAGATGAGGGTGTGATGGGAGATGGTGTCAAACACAGCAGAGAGGTCGAGGAGGGTCAGGGCCACCGTCTCTCCATGGTCGAGGATGGTTCCGATGTCGTCTGTGGCAGCGATCAGTGCGGTCTCGGTGCTGTGGTTGGAACGGGATCCTGATTGTGAGGCGTCGAGTAGGTGGTTTAGTTCCTTCCAGGTTTTCGCTGAGCTGATGGTCGATGGCTTTCTCAAGTACTTTGGCTGGGCTGGGGAGCTAGTAAATCGGTTGGTAATTTTTGAGATCGCTGGGGTCGACAGAGGGCTTTTTTAGCAGAGGTCTGACCTCTGCATGTTTCCATGCATCTGGGAAGGTTGCTGTGGAGATGGAGGTGTTGAGGATGCTGGTGAGTCAGAGCTGATTGGGTTGGCTCCCAAGTTGAAAATATGGTGGGGGCAGCGGTTGTTGGGTGCCCCTAAGTGGATGAATGACGTGATAGCTGTGGTGGTCTGGAAGGTGAGCAGAGACTAGATGGTTATCACTTTGCTGGTGTTTGTTGGTTGGTAGAGGTTGTCGAGGCAGAGGGTGGGGGTTTGGGTGTCCCAATTGTGGTACATGGTGGCAATCCTGTTGTGGAAGTAATTTGAGAGGGTGTCCAAGTATTCTTCGGAGGGGTGGATGGTGTTCTCTGTGGCTGTTGGGTTGGAGTGTTCCTTGACAATTTTGAAGAGTTCCTTCGTATGGTTGGCTGCGGTGTCGATGCGGACCTTGATGGCTGCTCTCTTGGGTTCTTTGATGGGCAGGCGGTGGTTGTTGAGAGCTGCTTTGTGGGCGGCTTTGTCCGAGAGGTCCTTGGTGGCGCACCAATGCTTCTCGAGTCAGTAGCAGTAGCGCTTGGCGGTTCTGAGCTCCGGGGTGTACCAGCTGGAATTTTTAGAGGTTTTGTTGGTTTTCCTTGGTTTCAGGGGGGCAACTCTGTTGGTGCATTTGTTGATCCAGGTGGATACATTTTGGCTGGCCTGGCCAAGGGCTGCTGAAGTTTTGGGTTGTATTTTGTTGAAGGCTTGTGTCCATTGAGTCTTGGTTGACTTGCCCCAGCTGCGGTGGGAGGTGCTGTGGAGCTTGGCGGTGGGGTGTTGGGCATTAGCAATTAGAAAGTGAATGATGTGGTGGGTCCAGGTGAGTTCTGTGACATGGGAGAATTTGATTCTGTTGTTGGAACTAAAAATGGCATTCAGTGTTGACCGGTTTTGTGTGTGGGTTCAGTGAAGCTGATGTTGTTGAGGTTTTCAAGGAGGGCAGTGGAGTTGACGGTTTTTGAGGTCGTCGATGTGGAAGTTGAGGTCACCAAGCAGGACGTAGTGGAGGGAGTCGTTGGCAAGGAGGGCAATGAGGTCGGAGATGGCGTCGCAGTAGGGTAGTCACGGTTCTGGGGATATGTAGGTGAGGGTGCCTCTTATCGTGGTCTTAGTGTTGGTTTGTGGTATGAAGCTAAGGTGTATCAGATGGTTTCCTTGAAAATGATGACGAGGCCCCCACAGTGTTTGTTGGTGAGGTCTCGGTGTATCATCTTGTAGCCATCGGGGGTGACGGGGGTGATGTCGGGGTTCGAGGAGGAGTTGAGCCATGTTTCAGCGATGAAGGCAATGTCAGGGGAGAGGGTGGAGCTAGTGTTCCAGATTTCCATGGCTTGTTTGCAGAGGGAGCGGGCTTTGAGCAGGATGCATTAGAGTTACTCTAGGGTTGTTTGTGGCCTTCTGACCAGGAGCGATGTGGGTTCCAGTGTGGGTGGGAGGTCCTGTGTAGCAGCAGAAGTGAAAGAGGTGGCAGGTGAAGTGTCCTTTGTTTATTGCGAGAGCCCATGAAGCAGCTGTTGTTGTGGAATCCGGGTTCCAGGGACAGGAGCTCCTTTGAGGTTTAGCGCTGGATGGTGGGAGAACCAGGGATCTTGGCACTGGGTGCTGTCCAGGTGCAGACAGGTGCAGATGGCCTTGCCTTTGGCATGTCAGAGGTGCGGCCGCACAGCTGCCTCAATAAGTAGCCCTGGGAGGTGCTGTCAGGGAGGAGGGGGGCAGGGAACAGCGATGGATGAAGAAGTGGCAGGAACAGGAGCAACAAGGCTGCTGACTCAAGGCCCAGTGCCCACAACAAATGCCCAGAATCACTAGTGGTACTTAAATAAAATTAAACAATAAGTTTTAAATTAACAATTGCCCAATATCACAATAATTACCCCAATATCACAAAGTAATGCACACCAACCAAAGTGGATGCAAGTTCTATGTGAAAGTCCCAGCCAATTGGGCCTCCATGCAGCGTCTTGAAATGGCAGTTGTCAGGACTGGGAGCAGTGTCCTGGTCTTGTGGAGCCGTCAGTAGGGGGAGTGGCGCAATGACCAGGAGAGGCTAAAGGCTACTATGAATGGGCAGATATCACCCTGTCCCTTTCAAGTTAATGAAGTTCCTGAAGTCACCCCAGCTGCCCTCCCAGAGTTGCCACATATCTATGGGGTTAGGCACTGACTAATAAAGGCTACTGTTTGGACTGATTCCCATCATTTAGCTAAGATAGTACTGCCATATCCTATACTCTGAAGCATCTGTCTGCTTCTTAGACACCGACTCTGTCAGGGGGAACACAATGGTAACATATTCCTTCACAAATCACTTGGAGTATCCTGTCAAGTTCAGGAAGGCAGTCACCTGAACCTTGTGAGGCTCCCAGGCCATTAGGTTCCGAATCTTAGGCTGCAGAAGCTATAGGTATCCCCCTGAAATTGGTGGCACAGATACACAACATATCCCTACCGGTGGGCAGTCAAAATATCGAATTTTAAATATCGACCTACACTAATATCGAGTTTTTAATATCGTAGGGACAGAATATCGAAGTCAAGAATATCGTTGACCAGAATATTGACTTTAAGGTAAGTAATATCGTTTTTTATTATCGAAGTAAGTAATATCGAAGTCATTAATATCGTTAGCAAAAATATAGTTGTTAATAATATCTATTTTTTTTTAGTGTTATGTATTTTATATGTATGTTTAACATTTTTTTAAAAGCTTTTTCATTATTTTTAAATATATGTATTAAATGTTTAGAAAATAGTAATTATTTTTAAAGGAAATTTTGCGTTTTAGTATCAGAAAGGGTTGTGTGTTTATAGGGGAATAGGGTGGGAAGTAATTTAATTATAATTAATTAATTAATATGTTTTTATTTATTGTTATTCATTGTTAATTTATTGTTAATTAATTATTAATTGGTAATACATTTTTATTAATTGATTAATTGATAATTAAATTAATTGTGTTATTTTTTTATGTGTAGCGTGTTGTGTGTTTATAGGGGAATAGGGTGGGAAGTAATTTATGGTTATTTAAGTAAATATTAATTTAATTTAATAGGTATTTATTAATAATTATTTGGTTAAATAATGATTAATATGTTATTTATTAAAAAAAAAAATGTATAAGTATGTTAATTTAACCCCTACGCGATCCTACATTTTCAATACTGTTGCACTCACTGGAGTGGGAATAGTAATTTTTACCCCTACGCTATCCAACACTTTCCCTACTGTTGCACTCACTGCAGTGGGAATAGTAATTTTTACCCCCCGCTATCCAACACTTTCCCTACTGTTGCACTCACTGGAGTTGGAATAGTAATTTTTACCCCTACGCTATCCAACACTTTCCCTACTGTTGCACTCACTGGAGTGGGAATAGTAATTTTTACCCCCCGCTATCCAACACTTTCCCTACTGTTGCACTCACTGGAGTGGGAATAGTCATTTTTACCCCCGCTATCCAACACTTTCCCTACTGTTGCACTCACTGGAGTGGGAATAGTAATTTTACCCCTATGCTATCCAACAGTTTCCCTACTGTTGCACTCACTGGAGTGGGAATAGTAATTTTTACCCCACCGCTATCCAACACTTTCCCTACTGTTGCACTCACTGGAGTGGGAATAGTAATTTTTACCCCCCCCGCTATCCAACACTTTCCCTACTGTTGCACTCACTGGAGTGGGAATAGTCATTTTAACCCCTACGCTATCCAACACTTTCCTTACTGTTGCACTCACTGGAGTGGGAATAGTAATTTGTACCCCTACGCTATCCAACACTTTCCCTACTGTTGCACTCACTGGAGTGGGAATAGTAATTTTAACCCCTACGCTATCCAACAGTTTCCCTACTGTTGCACTCACTGGAGTGGGAATAGTAATTTTTACCCCTACGCTATCCAATATTTTCCCTACTGTTGCACTCACTGGAGTGGGAATAGTAATTTGATTTCCTCCGCTATCTAATATTTTGTATTTTTTTAGCTGATGTACTGTATAATTATTTTTTAAAAGATTTACAATAATTTTTTTTTTTTTTAATTTGTTACATATATTTTTTTTATTCTTGTTTTATGTGTATAGATGTATTTATAATTTATAAAAAATAAATTAAACAATTTATGTTATTAAAATAAATATTAAAACATATTAATAAGTCAGTATATATATATTATATATTATATGTATATGTTTAATGTATTTTCAAATTATATATATTACTTATAATTTTGAAGCATTTTAAAATATTTTTAACTATGTTTTTTTTAATTATATGTATTATTTACTTTATTTTACAATATTTTTTTAACTTAAATTAAAAACGATATTTTTAACAACGATATTTTTGACATCGATATTTCTTTTCTCGATATTTTTGTACTTACCTTAATGTAGATAGGATGTCGATATTCTTGTCTTCGATATTTTTGCTGCGATATTTTTGTAGGTCGATATTGTGACCTTCGATATTTAGTCAGTGATTCATCCCTACCCTATCTGGCACTTGATGGCTTTGCTAGTCAAGAGGGAATGTTGCAGGACCTGAAGCACTACTTAGAGGAGGGTCAAGTAGTTCTGCCATGTTGAGCCCCAGTCTGACGGTACACAATTGCCCAGACTCTAGGAGGTGGCATGATCCCAAAGAGCTTCACCTTGAACAGACCTCCCATGGCCCTCTAGTTAGGGCAATCTGCCAGCACCCAGAAGTCAGATCGTATATGTGCTGAGGTACTTTGCAGGCCTCAACCTTTCAATGAACCCATCAATTCTAGCTAGGTTTGTATCCTACCAGTACCTAGGTTTGTATTCTACCGATGTTACCTTCTCATCATACCTCTGTTTGATCATCTCTTGACTGGTCTGTAAGTTTTTGTTAGCCATTTTCATGTAGTCAGCCATCCTAAATTTTAGATGTAGCACATAGGCCACCACGGGTAAAATAAAAGTCCTCAGAGGTACAGGCTCAGGGCTCTTAGTGGCATGGTCCCCACCACTGGTGGAGGTATAATTGGAGCTTTGAGCTTCACTCTTGTTTTATTACTAGCGTGACATGTTTATCTGATAGATACTTCTAGCCACAGATTAATTACCTTAGAAATATCCCCATGCATTAGACTGGATCCAGAAATTGTTCGTGAGCAGTCCCCCGGTGCCACATAGTGGCGTCACTTGGCTACAGTGGCGTCGTCCGTGCCTTAAGTGACATCTGCAGTGCCTAAATAGGTGCCAGCTCAGCGCGCTGACATCAGTTCTATTTTTTCAGCACCAGTCAGTGCAGATCTAGAGAGAGCTAGCCCACTCAATTTTCAGATGACCTGTTGCGACTGTTGTTGAAAACGTTTTTGAGAATTCTTCTGAAGTGGCAGTCATGTCTACTAGGAAGGCCACCTTCAAGGCCTGTGGTGACAGACCCGCATCATGTTTGCCTCAGGTACCTGGAGAGCAACCACGATGCAGAGACCTGTGCCGATTGCCATGTCATGCACCCCAAGGCCTTAAGGGAGTAGTCCCTCAAGCTCCTTGCCCCTCAATGTGCGACACTGCGACGGTCTCGATCCTGGTTGAGAGGATGGTCCCGGGATTGGTCATGGAGCACAAGATCCTTGTCGCACTCGAAGTCATCCAGGCACTCGGGTAAGTCCCACAAGAAAAAGAAGATCAAGAAGTTGAAGATGTCTTCATCTTCACCCCAGCTGCTGTGGTCTTCAGACAAGATGAGCAAGCGTCATCATTGAGTCCTGTTACCGCGATTGAGCCTTCCCCTGGGTGGGCTCTGGACCTCCTGAGTTTCAGGGAGCCAGTAAGACCCCCACCCAACTTCAAAAGTTTTATGAGACCATGCACCTCATATTTGGGTGGCCCATCCACCCAGCATGCCTTCGGGCCCTGTGGGTTCAGTAGGGGCCCTTACTGGTTCGCACCGGCTGATCCACCCCCGGCGCCAGTCAGACCCTTTGGATGCAGTCCATTTCTTAGTAAGTATTATTATCATGTTGTTCGTGCACTCTTTTCCAAGGCTAGACACAGAACGCAATGCACTTGTATTTGGTTGCCCAACTTTGTCAGAGTGCGAAGAGAAAGGTGCTTTTAATATATAAACTGCCTCTGCATTACATTCGGCAGAGAAGCACTTCCGCTGAGATTGTTCTGGAACGCTCTGCACTGTGACTGAGATGCAGCCCTGCTGGCTTTACCCTTTATGCGACAAAGGGCGATAGCCTGCTCTACATCAGATTGGCTTCCTGACACAACATACTCCGGTATGGGGGATTAGGCTATCCCAATGGATCTGGCAGAGGGCACTCCCACTATGCTCTCGATAGAATGGGTAGTGTTAGGTCGGAGTATAATCACATAATTTTGTTATATTGGTTTAACTGTTTATCTTTTTCACCATTCTTGTAATGCTTGTTACAATGCTTTCTTTCCTCCGTCTAATAATTGCATCTCCCTCTTTCTATACAAGAATACGACTGTTCAATAAATCTTTTAAAAGACATATTCGTATCTTTCTTGTGTTAGCCTTGGGCATGCAAAAGTAACAATGAAAGGGTAGATCTGTTTCCACGATTTACCTGGTATCCTGGTAAGGTTAGGGGTCTAGGTTGAACACTGTGTGCTAGCTAAGAATTGGGCCAACATTTCCTGATTATACATTTGAACTGAGTTCCCATATTCTAAAGTTTATGTTGTCCAGATACACAGTCCTACTTAATTCATAGGAACTGTATAACATGGTGCCACCAACGTTCTAGATGAGCTAGTTATTTAATGGGTCTCCTGAGTAGTTCTTGCGTGCACACAAGGTTTCCTTTTCACCTTATAAGGAGACGTCCATGGTGTTATGGAATGATCCTCTTCAGCTTAAAAGGAAAACCCTATTTTTGTTTGAAGGTTGTTCAAGCTTAAACCTTAAAAGGGTTACCCCACTTTAGTATTTCCTTTCTTTGAATTCCATTAATTAAGTATGGCACTAGAAGTTATTATTTCTGTTAATTGTAGACATGCAGTATCAAGACACAGTAGAGCCTTGTATTTTAGCAATAATCAATCCATTATTTCCAGTAGCCAAACTGGATTATTCCTATCATTTGGTCTTAGACTACAGACATTTAAACAACCATACACATACTTTTGCAATTCACATAGCGTAGCTCTAATGAACAACATAGTTCGCAAAAAATACTAAACTACTTTGGGCATTTCCAATGTCTTTTTCTGTCAAAATATATCACCTGAAAGCAGAGATTTAACAGTGTTTTCCACTTTAGGAGTTCAGAGAAAATTCTGCCGACTTCCTCAGGGATATATGAGCAGTACAGGTCTGTTTGCTACCCGAGTGAAGTCAGTTCTACATGGCATTGGCCCAGAAACATTTTCCTACGTTGATGACATATATCTCACGGGCGATGACTTAAACACGCATTTAGCCAAAGTAGATCGCATAATTTTGTGATTTGCTTACATGCCGACAAATTCAATTTTCAAAAAAACAAAAATTGCTTTTCTTAGTGTCCTATTCTTGGGATATGAGCTATCCAATCAAGGAAGAAGCATTGCAGCACAATTCTTTGGGAAATGTGCCCTCTTAAAACCACCAAACACAATAAAAAGCTACAATCACTGCCTAGCTTTCTCAAATTTGGTAGAACATACATACAAGACTACGCACAACAGGTTAAACTGTTGTACAAATTAATTTGTTCTGACTTCTCCAGTACACATTGGACATCAAACCACACACACTGCAAACTGACATGCCGGCATCCAGATACATACACATATGTGTCAACACAGCTAAATTGGTGATGTGCTTTATTGCGGGATCCACTGGCTATACATATGACACCTTTAGCAAGGGTAATACTGTACCAATTGCTTACAGATCCCATTTATCCTCCAATGCTGAAATGCATTTTACATCAATAGAAAAAATACAGACTACAGATCAGAAAGCTGTTATAAAGGAAAGACTGTTGGCATTGGGGAAACGCATAATTGGGTTACTACCATTCCAGCCATAGAGGCTGTCACCAAGGCAAGTGTTCTGTGATGAAGCCGACAGTATGACATCGGGCAACGGTGACAATTCCAACATGGCCGCCATCCTCGACCATCCCGGAAGTACGGGAGGCGGTCTAGAGGATGCGGTGCGTCGGGAGGACGTGCCCTATGAAGGGGAATGGTGGAGAGCGACGAGGAAAGCGGAGGAGAACGGACAGAATTACGGACCGGAGAGAGACGCGGGAGGTAAAAGCCAGGAGGAGTGGAGAGAGGCCGTCAACATCCAGGAGAAGGAGAACGGCGTGCCGACCGGAGGTCGGAAGGAGACGCGGGACGACGCTGTCATCGTGGGAGCAGACGCCGAAGACCGAAACCGCTCAAGGAGCACTGCGCCAGAGACCGGGGCTTCCCGAGGAGACGTTGAGGCTGGGTCTTCCCTCGCCATGGCCCAGGAGGGTCGTGGAGCCAGGCAAGTACCTACCACATGTTCCTTCTCTGTTAAGGGTTTGTGGGCATGGCTGAAGGCCACTAGGGAGTGAGCACAAATATTCCTGCACTAGTCACCCACACGTTAGAACTCTGGTGATGGAGCACTCTTACCCTCCCCTTTTTGTTTGAATAACACAACAGTAGCCTGAGCCCTCTCTGTTGTTTTCCTTTTTGGGTCACCGGTCTCCTGTATCTACGTGGGAAGAAGACTGGGAACCAGACGTAAGAAGAACCAAGGAGAGAAGGACTTCTAGTCAATTTATCCTCCACTGGTAGCCAAGAGACTTATTTCATTTTGGAATACATATGTGCCGTAAACGTACTCTTCCCCAATAAAAGAGAGAGAAGAAAGAGAACCAAAACCTGTGCCTGTCTTACATAAAAGGAAGGGTGGGAGGACCGGACCAGGGTCCCTTGACCACAGTGGTGTCAGAAGTGGGATTGCTGTCTGGACAATGACACAACCCCTTACCATGGAGGCAATAATCACCCAACTGGCGAAAGGTCAGCGACATCTGCAGCTTGTCTTTGAGCAGCAGACCAAACAGGCACAGAAAGAAAGAGAAGCCCTACAGACCGCCCTAAAGGACCAAGCGGCTCTCTTAACCGCAAACCAGCAGGTCCAAGACACCGCGGTTTTACGCCTCACAGACGCTATATCAAGCGCCCGCATTCACCCGAACGTGTCGTGCTCAGTCCTTCAGAATCTCCAACAGGGAGACGACCCGGACTATTTCTTTGTGAACTTTGAAAGAGTTGCATCCACCGCCACTTGGCCACTGGAAAGGTGGGGACAATATATAGCCCCTTTGCTATCAGGGGAATTGCAAGCTTCCTACCAAGCAGCCAACCCCGCGGGAGTCACTAGATATGCAGATATAAAGAAGGCCATATTGGAACGCCTGGGTTGTGACCAAGAGTACTATCGTGCTCGTTTCCAAAAGGAAAAAAAGACTGTAGGAGACAATCCAAGGGCACTATATTACCGAATACGTGACTTGGGAAACCGTTAGTTGCAACCCTCCACGTCATCCGTCGATGACCTCACCGAAAAGGTGTACTTGGAACAGTACTTGGAGGAGCTACCCTTTAACACGAGGGCATGGATTAAACAGCACCCCAACCTGACGGTCACAATGGCGGTTGACCTAGCCTGTGCCTACCACTGATCCCCCGACTTCAAAACCCCTTCACATAGGGCCCAATAGGTCCCCTAAATCCCCTGGGCAAACCACCCTCAAACCCCATAGATAATAAAGGACCGGCCCACCCATGATACCAACCCAGACCAGTTCCTTCTGTCCACCCCACACAAGGACCACAGTGTTTCCACTGTGCCGAATGGGGCCATATAGCTCGCCACTGTCCTCCACACCTTCCCCCGCAGGAACCAATGGAGGTTGAGTATTCCCGTGGGCGGGTAATGGTAACAGGAGTACCCCCAGAAAGGCATAAGAAAAAGATATATGTGAACGGGAAACCGGTTATAGCATTCTTAGACACTGGGTGTCATCACACAGTCGTCGATAGAGCCCTGATACATGAGTCTCAGATAGTAGAGGGTGAATGCATACAGGTAACATGTGTCCATGGTGAGAGGAAGCTATATTCTCTTGCAGAAGTATTGTTTGATATTGATGGGGAGTCACAGTTGAGAAGAGTTGGAGTGGTGCCATCCCTTCCCGAATCAGTGTTGTTGGGGACAGACCTTCCCAGGTTCTACGAGTATTTGCAGGTACACAGCCCGCCTCCAGTTTCAGTAGCTTGGCTTGATAGCGCCCCTTTCTATAGTGAAGACATAGAGGAGACAGTGCCCAAACCATCAAAAACACGTAGAGAGAAAAGGAAGGAACAGGCTATGTATCACCAGACTGAGTCTGCCTTATCTGCTCATGTCTTTGCCTCCTCAGAGATGCCTCAAACACCAGGTCGGAGTTTCCGAGCAGCCCAAAGAGACGATATCACACTACAAAACGCCTGGGAACAAGCACAAGAAGACCAACCGGAGAAGGTAGGCCCCTTCTTTTGTGTAAAAAAAGGACTCCTGTATAGGATAACCCAGGAAGGGGGTAATAGGAAAGAACAGTTGTTGGTTCCCCGAGCCTTTAGGGAACAGGTTCTATGTCTGGCCCACAGCCAAACCGGGGGTGGGCATTATGGCAAAGAGCATACACTGAAATGTCTCCTAAACAAGTTCTATTGGCCGGGTGTATATCAAGAAGTGGCCCGTTTTTGTGCCTCCTGTCCAAGGTGTCAGTTAGTGAATACCCCATCCCTACCAAGGGCGCCCCTACAACCCTTGCCTATCATAGACATACCCTTCAAAAGAGTGGGAATGGATATAGTAGGACCACTAATCCCCTCTGCCCGAGGACACCAGTTCATACTCGTTCTCGTGGACTACGCTACAAGGTATCCAGAGGCGATACCCCTAACCTCTACAACAACCACAGCGGTGGCCCACGCAATGATCACTTTCTTTTCCCGTGTAGGATTTCCACATGAACTGTTAACAGATCAGGGTACCCCCTTCATGTCAAAGCTGATGGAACAAGTATGTGACCTACTCAAGGTCAAGCAAATACGTACCCCAGTATACCATCCCCAGACGGATGGGTTAGTCGAGAGGTACAACTGCACAATCAAGACCATACTAAGAGAAAGCATAGATAAAGCAGGGAGAGACTGGGACCGACAACTTCCCCTCGTACTGTTCGCTATCAGGTCACACGAACAGAAATCCACGGGCTTCTCACCTTTCGAATTACTATTCGTAAGGAAACCCCGTACCCTCCTAGACATGGCGGCAGAGCAGTGGACGGAGGAAGAAGGTGAGGGCAAGCCCCTGTTGCAATATAGCGCTTCCCTGAAGGTCACCCTATCCACTCTTTGGGAGGAGGTACATACTAACATGGAGACCGCACAAAGCAGGCAAAAACAACTATATGACCATCACACCAAGTTGAGGGAGTTTGCTATAGGGGACCAGGTACTCATACTTCTGCCTAGTTCTGAGAAAATACTGCTAGCAACCTGGCAAGGACCCTACAAGGTCTTAGATAAAGTAACACCGGTAACATATCACATAGACGTCCCCCATAAACAAGCCACAGGACAGATATACCACGTCAACCTCCTCAAAGCCTAGGACGGACCCGTTCCTGTGACCCCAAACGCAGGCCTTCCCATACATCACATCACAGTAGCCAAACCTATGGAATTATCCCTAACACCTCAAACCCGTAAAGAGAAAACAAGCATCCACTTAGGCCCACAAGTGACGGAAGAACAGAGGCGACAAATGCTGTCCCTCTGTGAAACATACTCCTCTGTCTTGTCAGGGACACCGGGACGGACTACTCTAGTAGAGCATGACATCCTCACGAATACTGCTAAACCCTTTAAGCTAAAGCCATACCGTATCCCAGCAGCCAGAAGACAGGCAGTAGACCAAGAAGTAAAAGCCATGTTAGAGGCCGATATAATTGAACCATCCCATAGTGCTTGGTCGTCCCCTGTTGTCCTTGTGCCAAAACCAGATGGAAGCATACGGTTTTGTATAGACTTCCGTCAGGTGAATTCCGTGTCAAAGTTCAACGCTTATCCCATGCCAAGGGTGGACAAATTAATTGAACGCCTGGGAGAGGCCAGAGTCATGTCCACCATAGATCTCACAAAAGGCTATTGGCAAATTCCATTAGCACAGACAGCCAAAGAGAAAACGGCCTTTTCAACGCCATCGGGCCTCTACCAATTCAAAGTCTTGCCCTTCGGTCTCCACGGGGCTCCCGCCACATTTCAAAAGCTGATGGATGTCCTACTAACCAAGCACCAGAACTACGCTGTCGCATATCTAGACGACATAGTCGTGTACAGTCCCCACTGGGACACACACATGGTCCATCTAGGAGAAGTGCTAAACACCCTAGAACAAACAGGCCTCACAATCAATCCAAAAAAGACCACCTTTGGAACCAATCATATTGAGTACTTAGGATACGATATCCAGGCAGGAAGCATTAGACCACAAATCAATAAACTAGAGGCTATCTCAAAAATACCTCGACCTGCCTGTAGAAAGGACGTCCATTCTTTCTTGGGGTTGGTAGGATATTATAGAAGATTCATCCCTCACTTCTCTGACATCGCCAGCCCTCTCACAGATCTTCTCACAAAAGAAAACACAGGCAAACACCTACACTGGTCTACTCCTCAGGAAGAGAGCTTCCAGCGATTAAAAAGAGCCTTGTGTACTTCCCCCGTACTTACTTGTCCCGATTTTAAAAGAACCTTTGTCCTCCAGACCGATGCCTCAGGAAGAGGCCTCGGTGCCGTCCTATCCCAGCCTGATGACTCTGGGGATCTACGCCCGTGCTGTTCCTCAGCAGAAAACTATTCCCCAGGGAAACGAGGTATGCCACAATCGAAAAAGAATGCCTAGCCCTCAAATGGGCTATGGAAGCCCTCCAATACTACCTTCTGGGTCGACCGTTCCTCTTGCTTACCGACCATGCTCCTCTCACCTGGCTCTCCCTACACAAAGACTCCCACCCTAAAATCTTACGTTGGTTTCTTGCATTACAGCCTTTTGCTTTCAATGCCATGCATGTCCCGGGAAAGTTACAAACGAATGTGGACTACCTCTCCCGTTTTCCTGTTTCCGAATGGCCCACTCGTCCATTCCTGGGGGGAAGGCATTGTGATGAAGCCGACAGCATGACATCGGGCTGCAGGCGACAATTCCAACATGGCCGCCATCCTCGACCATCCCGGAAGTACGGGAGGCAGTCTAGAAGATGCGGTGCGTCGGGAGGACGTGCCCTATGAAGGGGAATGGTGGAGAGCGACAAGGAAAGCGGAGGAGAACGGACAGAATTACGGACCGGAGAGAGACGCAGGAAGTAAAAGCCAGGAGGAGTGGAGAGGGGCCATCAACATCCAGGAGAAGGAGAATGGCGTGCCGACCGGAGGTCGGAAGGAGACACGGGACAACGCTGTCATCGTGGGAGCAGACGCCGAAGACCGAAACCAATCAAGGAGCACTGCGCCAGAGACCGGGGCTTCCCGAGGAGACGTGGAGGCTGGGTCTTCCCTCGCCACGGACCAGGAGGGTTGTGGAGCCAGGCAAGTACCTACCACATGTTCCTTCTCTGTTAAGGGTTTGTGGGCACGGCTGAAGGCCACTAGGGAGTGAGCACAAATATCCCTGCACTAGTCACCCACACGTTAGAACATTGGTGACTGAGCACTCTTACCCTTCCCTTTTTGTTTGAATAACACAGCAGTAGCCTGAGCCCTCTCTGTTGTTTTCCTTTTTGGATTCACCGGTCTCCTGTATCTACATGGGAAGAAGACTGGGAACCAGACGTAAAAGAACCAAGGAGAGAAGGACTTCTCGTCAATTTAACCTCCACTGGTAGCCAAGAGACTTATTTCATTTTGGAATATGTATGTGCCATAAACGTACTCTTCCCCAATAAAAGAGAGAGAAGAAAGAGAACCAAAACCTGTGCCTGTCTTACATAAAAAGAAGGGTGGGAGGACCGGACCAGGGTCTCTTGACCACATGTTCCAAACACAAAATCCATACATCCAAGATGGATACAATAAGTCACCTCCTTTAACAGCTGCTGATGCTGACTATGTCTTTGACCCCCCCCTTGCAAACACAAAATGTTCTTCATTATGAGCATGCCCAGTGACATTTTGCCTCTTGATCAGTATGATTCCATAATATATAGTAATAGTTCAGCTCAGCTGGCGATCGGCACCAAACAACAAATTCAGCTGCATGTGCAGTAGTATGCAGTGCCATGAAAAATTGAGAATTCCATCAACAAAAAACATTTGCACAATCCTTAGGGGAGTGTGCAGCTCAGCTGGCTGAACCCAAAGCTTCAATTCCGGCACTAACAAATACTGATCCTGAATTCCCCACACTCATAGTGTATGTTTCATATTACTGTGTCCAATCTTTTAAAGAATACTTTCATTATTGGTTCGTGAATGGATTCAGAGATTCCAAAGGAAACACAATCAAGCATAAATTGCTTTATGTAAAAGTGGCACATCTTAAAGATTGCTTGCCACGGCCTCATGTAATTCATACGTTGAGTCATCAGAGTGTTGGAATTCACGTTGCAGGGAATTCACTGGCTGATGAAGACGCCAAATCATTGGTTCAGACTGCGGTTGTAGCTGCAATTACTCATTCATACAGAAGGGTGGATGATGACATCAAGGTTTCTGTCACGGTTTCATGCAGTGGCACCCCATTACCTGAAAAATATCCATCAAAATACTCCTACCCATTGAGTGCTCAAACATACCTTTTTTTGCATTCCTGAGGTGGGTGATCGAGTGATACCCAACCAAGACCACAGGATAGAATTACTCATGAGGGATTAGCGTCTGTCCATGCAGGTGTGGTGGCCACAGTTTCTTTACTACAGAAACACTATTGTTGGCATGGTCTGTACAAGCAGACTAAACAATATGTGCTTAGATGTAAAATTTGTCGGCAAATTAAAAGTTCCACTGCAGCTTGCCCCCCACAGACACCCCTCTTAGTTTCAAACAAACCCCTAACAAGTGTCTATTTGGATCACTGTGGATCTCTGCAATCATATGGTGCATTTTCATTTATTCTATTGGCTGTAGATTCATGTTCTAGATTTCTATGGATGTGGCCACAGTGATTGTCTGATGCTCAAACTGTTATTAAAGATTTGCAAACCCACTCGGACCAAGGACCAGCGTTTGCCTCTAAGGCTTAACAGGATACCATGGGAACCCTGGGTGTTGCTGTGCATGACTCCTCCCTATCATCCTGAGGGAAATGTGATAGTGGAATGGAAGAACCATGACTTAAAGCAGACCTTTATAGCTTGAGTATTAGGTTCAGGTTGGGGTTGGATTCATCACTTGTATGGAGTCCAAGGAGCTTTAAATAATCTACCTAGATTATCCTTGGGTGGCCCGACTGCCTATGAAGTCCTATTTGGGATCTATTTGTACTTTTCATACCTCTACAACCCTGGCACAGTGGTGTCATATGCGTCTTTAGACAGAAGTGAATGTTTTGCTGTCTTACAGGAACTACAAGACTTTGAGATGAGCGCTCAAATGAAATTTCCAAATGTTATGCCACTGATGAAGTGAAGGCGCCACCAGCAACTTCTGGCTGGAATCCTAAAGTTGGAGATCTAGTCAGAGAGAAGATTACTGACAGAAAATAATTTGGCCCATCACTGGTGCCAGTCCTTGGCATTCAAGGCACCAGGACCTGGATTTTGTCACTGTTTGCTGGTTTTAGAAACAAATGTTTTTTGTTTCAATAGATTTGATTCAGCTACATCATGTGGTCAGTCCTACACAGCAGGCCATGAGGGCTCCTGGGTAGTTACCTGCCTCCTCTCGCTACCATACAGGAAATCCCTCTGCAAGTATTAAATAATACAAATACTGATTCTCCCTGGCTGGGGAATTCAGATGCTGAACTTTAACTACTTTCTGTTACTACTGCTAATACAGGATGCACATCAGATGTGAATATACAGTTTGCTGCTGCTACTTCTAACAGCGAATTTGATTATTATCAACCACCTTTGGTGGTGTCTACCAGTTCTCCTTTGCCATGTGAAGTCCCTGTTTTTGCACATACTGCCTCTGGATACTTTGCCGATATTAATGATTTTTCTTCTGATTGCTTGAATATTTCAGCACATGGTGTGCATGCATTTCCTTTTTGGCTGAAACAGACTTATCTGATTCCTCCATGGTCCTATATTTGGATTTTCATTTCATTACTTTTCCTATTCGTTTGGATTGGATGTGTTACAGTTTTTTTTCAGCTTTTGAATGAACATTACCTTCGATAACGCTGTACTGCAGAACTGGTTGCTGAGGTGCTGACGCTTTATTCTTCTTCACATAAAGTGCAAAGAGACTTGCCCCTTGTTAACATTTCTGCATTTCGTATCTCTGATGGATTTTTTGGGATAAGGTCCGATTTGATAATTTTGGTCTTATAGAAGCTTTACAGGTTCCTTATATGTTTAAGGTCACTGTGGATGAAATTATCACCCCTGGTTCCATTTCTGATGAATGGGATATGGAAACTGTCAAGAGCATGCTTTCTGAACTAGAGTCTTATACAGTATTTGAAACTGAAGATATGTGTTTAAATTCTGCTAATTATGGTGAAATGTTTTGCTATCATGACTATGCTCACCAGTATTTACACAGAACTATTGCTCCACATACTGTTTTCAATTCTACACAATGTGAACATAGCCCGACACCACCAGTGGGTAGATCAAAAACATATTTGGAAAAGTTTACATATTTTTCTGGTCACAATCCTTTAGACTCAATTTCTTATTTTTATATGCTTACCCCTTCCCCGGCAAAGAAAAATGTGCTGACCCACACAAAATTAATTTATTCAGATTCATTTATATCCCAGTTGGCCGAATAAGACTATGAATATTATAAGGAAAACATTGATTTGAAATCAGTTTGGGAATACAACATTGGCAATTTGGGAGAGGAGTTGGCCTAACAGCTAGGGCGGTCGACCTCAAATCTGGGGAACCGGGTCCGAGTCTCGGCAAGGACGCGTAACATTCTGTGATTATGGGCAAATCAATTAATCTTCCTGTGCCCAACAAAAATGAATGTGTCCTCATGTAACGCAATTGGTGCTCAAGTAAAGCGCTCTGATACCCGATACCTTCGAGTCAAGTTCGCGCTATATAAAAAAAAAACTCTGTAATTTCAGGGCAGCAATGCTTTATTCAGAGTTTGTCTGATCCCTAGACAAATGATCTTTCTGAACAAAAACAGTGCATTAAACTACTTGCCTCGGTTTGGATAAAATAAACAAATAAACACACCTAGCATTCCCTCTATAGCATGTTTTGACAATTGGAAACGCTTTACAAATTTTACAGAACAACAGCTCAATATGATGCTGCAGAATGGCACATATAATTCTTCAATTGCAGGTTCAGACGGGTGGATAGCATGGCCAGTCGACATTAAAGGTTGCAATGTATGTTTTTTAAACTCCTCAATGGGTTTCATATGTAGCAGACCAGACCCACGATACATACAGTCACAACATCCAGGGGTGGTTACCACCTATAATGTAGGACAGTTATGCGAGCAATAGCTACACTATTCTACATTATCTGTAGTTAAGTAACATTTATCTGTCCTTTCCGATGGCATGGATTTAAATGATTTTTGTTGCGTCCTAGGTCACCACGTTCTAAACAGTTCATTTAATGCTACTTACAATGAACTATGGAAACTTTCTCAGGAAGAAGCTGCTGAACCCATTAGATGAATTAACTGGGTTAATTTGGAAATAGCATTGTCTGTTATGGACAATGGCATGACTACATTGTCACTCGCATTTATTCTTTGAAAAATATTGTATCATCTGCATTCGATACAATGCAGAACGATATGTCTCTTTTCCAGCATGGGCAAAGTCAGCTAATTTATTGTGCAATTGAGTTGGACATTACAGGTTTTAAAATAAAACCGTGTGCTTTGGAAATATCTCAACGCAACCTAGTTGTTATTGCCTTATAATTTAACACACGCACAAAGTGTGATAGTAAAGAAAGATGCACAATATACAATACTAAAGACAGAGCATTAAGAGAAATTGCTTTTCACAGTAGCTGAGACAACATCTGCTGTATGGTTGATCCACAGGTTTATTTCATTACCAATAACTACATTTCAGTTTACATCATGCCTGAAACCCTTACAAGTGGGCAGATATGAAGCGTTAGGGGAGAGTTTTGTTTCTAAAACTTGGTTTTTACCCTTCAATTACAGATGTCTGAGTGGGGAAACATAAGTTTTCATTAGCGGAAATGAATGTGAAACTTCATTTGGCTATTCATTAGTTTGTAAAGATGTGAAACTGCATGGGGCATCCACTGCTTCTGTGGCCAATTTGGCATATTATCTTAAGGGTGTCCCAGTCTCCTTAATTTGGCTAGTGTTCAGATTAGTTTCAAGAGGAAGTTATTTGATCCTAAACAACCAAGGTTGTTGTGGGATGAAGCCAGGAGTGCCAAATGTAGTAACGGTTTCCACGATCATGACTTGTTGTAATAACATGTATTTCCACCCACACACACAATTAGGCAAGTTAGCTTGTGGCCCTCCATTCCTATTTTTAACATTAAGCTAATAAGTTGAGCTGACTGAAAGCCTTATTGTTTCAAAAGGATGTTGCATTAAGATCTGCTCTAGAAACTTTTGATCTTCCAGTTGCAAGATCTTCCTCTGAAGCATAATCAATTTTGTGCACAAACTTGCCACAGCATTTTGGTGAACTTGTACACCAAATATTTAGTGCTTCAAAAAGCACAGGAGTGGTACACCTTTTTAAAGGGATTGGGTGTGGCTTTGTTAGTCTATTCCAGACTATTCGGAGTGATTCCATCCATTTTACACTCTTTGGTTTCCAGTGTATCTGGAGGCATACCCCTTGTGGTATTCCTGCTCATTAGTATCTTGGTCCTTTTTTTGTTGCTCTGCAATGGATGTTTTACTTTAAGGCCAAATGGTGATGGGCTTATTACACATCCTTCTGTGTCGTGAATGCTTGATACAGTACTATGGAGTGTCTTTAATTCAGGTATTGAACGACAACCAGTCCTTGTCCTTTAGACCTCTGTGGTTACATTGCATGCAGCCTGTGCTCCGCTGTCTCTGGGGCCCTTTCAAGTGGGCACTGGACCTCTGTCTTGCAACGCTATTGGTTCAACCTACAAATACAGATCTGCAAGTGCGTCAGTTGAGGGCTCATCTTCAGTGATGTCCTATGTGACTGCCATTGCTGCAGGATGTTTACTATGAGCTAACATCTCCAGCTAGTATGGATGCTTTGGCTCATGAATTTGTGGGACCTGGCTCTCCTACTGCAGTTACACCACTGGCTGCCACACCAGCAGCATCTTCTGATTGGACTGGATATTAGTCCAATTTGTCCATTGGAATTTGTTCTTTAGACCTCTGTGGATATATTGTCTGCAGATGCAGGATCCTTCCTGGATCCCACTGTCTCTCTGAACATGTTCAATATTTTGGGAAACTCCTAGATTTTTAAATCCGGGCCTTGTATTTATCACAAATTGACTGTTATTCGTTTTTATTAATTGCTTACTTTTAATTGTCATTTATTTTTGGGGGATTTCATATGCTTTGATTATTAAAGTATATTTTGTAGTATTTTAGCTTGTTATTTTAGGTTAATGTTATACTTTAGTAATGAGCTGAGTCTCCCTCTGGGCAAGGAGAGGGTGTTGTAAAGTACAAACTGGGCCAACTCTGAGTCTCGATTTATTGCCTCACGGTTTAGCTTGTATTTGTTTTAGTGAGTTTTTACTTCTTTTATACGATGATGTACTATGGAACTATTATACATGCAGTCCATTTCTTAGCAAGTATTATTATCATGTTGTTTGTACGCTCTGTCCATTGTTAGGCACATAGAACGTGATGACTTGTATTTGGTTGCCTGGTTGGAGACAGCTTTATTGCTCCAGATAAACCATTGCATAAGCTCTACATCTTTGACAGAGTGCGATTGGAATGGTGCTTTTATTA
Source organism: Calotriton arnoldi (assembly GCA_963921515.1). Taxonomy (NCBI): domain Eukaryota; kingdom Metazoa; phylum Chordata; class Amphibia; order Caudata; family Salamandridae; genus Calotriton; species Calotriton arnoldi. The sequence goes on from CAWUFW010013217.1 coordinate 316,957, forward strand.
TATAAACTGCCTCTGCATTACATTCGGCAGAGGAACACTTCCATGATTTTCCTGGAAAATGGGGCACTGTGATTGAGGTTCTGCCCTGCTGACTCTAACCTTTATTCTGCAAAGGACAATAGCCTGCAAAAGAACAATGGGTTGGAATGCTACACTAAGTCATTGCAAGTGATTAGACAAATTGCAAGCATTCCTCCCATCACCTTATGTGATGACACTCCCGTAGTCACCTCCAGCAACATAGCCCCTTCATAAGACCTCTGCAACAAGGTCTCAGAATTCTTCTGCAACAAGATTACATCCATTTACTGCATCTTCAATGCTTAATCAGACCCCATCGCCATCGTAATTCATCTATCTATCTTGGCTGAAAAATTGGCCCTGACCTTGTCAAAGCTTTTTCTAATGTGTAATTTTGAGTGACAAACTATTTGTGTGAATTAGTAATGTATTGACGCATATGACTGTAACTGATGAACTAATGATTTTGCACTTAAAATAATATGATCATATAATTTAGAAGTGATTAATAATAAATTATAGTCATGCCTTACTTTCATGCGAGATACCATTATTTTAAAATTAATGCAGTTTCTGGTGTTTTGCTCTTCCTGCTTGTGCTCACCCTCCCCTTCCCGAATCAGCTACCTGTTGCGAGTTTTTTCTCCTCACAAAATTTCCGCGGAACACAGAGTGCTGTAACATAAATGGACTGGTGTGTTACAATGCATGTATTGTGAATGAAACTTGACATCATGTACCTGATGTATCAATTCGAATAATTTATGTTACTAGTTCCAATGCAGGCGTGCAGAAGAAAATAATTCAATGATCTATTGTTAAGAAAATGTTTCATACTGTGTTGTACATTTCCAGATTTCAGCTGCTGAGGAAGCCAACTGAAGATTACTCTTACGATAAGAAATGGGTTGATGTTAAGAACCTTTCAGATTTACTAAATTGCTTTTGATTTGCTAATGTGCCAATGATCCTACCATACCGAGTTTTCAGTTTTACCAATTAATATGCATACATTGTGTGTAAAACCCCCTGGTTTTTATAGATCAAGGGTGAATTTCAATTTGAATCCTGAAACTCTGTCTGATTATTTTGAGATTTCCTCACGTAGGATGCTGACTGTCTCTTGACAATTAGAATTTAGACAGATGTTATTGACTAACTAGGGTTTTCGTTATGTCTTGTGATTCTGTATCTGAGCTCCTATGGTAAATTATGCATTTTCTCTGTAATGCTTTTTGTTAACGATTCTGTATTACACTTTTTAAATCAAATTTTGATCTAGAACTCAGGCCATTATTGCGATGGCGGTCGGCCGGACGCCGACTGCCATCACTTCGGGCAGGAGCCCGCCTGACAATGATTCTGCAGTCCTATCTGCCAAATTAGGATGCGACCGCCGTGCTGTCAGGCGGAGAGTGCCTTTTTCTACTGTGGCTTGTGCTGCAGCTCAGGAAAAGGGCTGCAGAAGCAGCAGTAGAAAAAGGCACTTTGTAAACATCCATGTACCGTGTGGCAGGCACAAGGTGCATGGATGTTTGGGGGGCACTACATGTGCCCCCCAGGCCACTAAGCAGTGGCACATGAAAGTCTGTTTCTGTCTGCCTTTTCATAGGGGTAGGACTGCCATGGAAAGGCAGTAGGAAAGGGATACCCTAATCCCTACGTCAGTGCTTGCGCAAGCACCGCCTCCGTTGTAGGGATAGTAGTCTGACTGCCGCCCCTATGTCATCTTGGATCCTGTTGGGGGTGGCAGTCTTTCTCTCCACCATTATCGCTCCGATGCCTGCATCGTAATGCGGTGGTCGGACCGATGTCCTGTATGTAGAGAGGACCACCACCGACAGCCTGTCGGTGGAGGTCCACCTGACATCATAGTGAGGGCCTCAGTACTTGAGTTGTCCCAGATTCTTATTATGATTTTACTCTGCTACATTTGTGTTATTGATGGGGAGGGTAGTCTCTTACTGCTAGATCAATGAGATGACTCATGGAGCTGAAATGAAAATTTGGGGTTCAGAAGATTATTGGGGTTCAGCTCCCACAACCTCATAGCCACCGTCAACACGTGAGAATAATGCTGCCATGAAGTCCATCCACCCCGGAATTATATCTGACCCGTTCCACCACCACACCCTCAACAAGGGACTCACTCGGATCAGCAAAGCTTTCAGACTCATAGTCAATACCTCAATCGACTCAGCTACATTCCTGGACACTCGAAACACACCACTGTCACGCCTCTGCTCAAGAAGCCCTCCATGGACCCAGCCTCACTCACCAACTACAGACAGATCTCCTGCCTGCCATACCTAGCAAAGGTCTTAGAGAATTCCCATACAACACCTTCATGGGAAGGACACACTCTGTGCTGGATCCGCTCATTCTTGATGGATATAACTCAATCTGTGAGCCTGGCACCATACTCATCGGAAGCTTGCAAACTCAAAGCTCTTCCTTCAGTCGCCCCTCATCAATACATACTCTCCCTCTTGAATAAGACCCTAACACAATGACCAAGTTTACTGCCTGCATGATCGAAATCACCATCTGGATGAAGTCCAACTGTCTCAACTGTCTCAAGCTCAACACCGACAAGACAGAAGTAGTGATCTTGAGAAAAAAACACCTCACCTTGGAACTCTACATTGTGGCCACCCAACCTTGAACCTGTGCCCTCCCCCACCACCCACACCAGGAACCTCTGTATCATCATTCACAGCAAACTGGACATCTTCAAAATGTTTCTGAAGTAACACCAGACACTCATGCCCTAGTTGTCATCAAGGTTGGACTACAGGAACACCCTGGATGAAAGAATCACCAAGCAACTCACTGGAAGACTATAAACCATTTAGAACTCGGTGGCCAGAATCGCTCTAAACCTCCCTCACTACACTCACACCACACTTGTAGGAGCCCCACTGTCTCCCCCTACACAAATGAACAAAACTCAAACCCCTCACCCACACATTTTCAAGCCACTTCATAAAACAGGCCCAGCATACCTCAACAATCTCACAAACCTTTCAGACACCTCCTCTCATCCGGACTCCTTCTTGCACACATCCTACATGCAAAGAAAACCAGATCTGGTTGGCAAGCCTTCGTCTGCATTGCTCCTAAATCATGAAATGAACTGTGGCTACACATAAGAGGCTCATCCTCACTTTTTGAAATCTGTAAGAAAAACCTGTATTTTAGAGTAGTCTCATTAGGCACTAGGTTTGACTAGACTTGCACCTGCAAAGATACGCTCCTGGGTGATAGCCTCCATACCATAGCCATCCAGAACTCAGCAGCCCAAATCCTCCTTAATCTCCAATGCAGAATATCACTTCACACTAAAGGGACCTCCTGCTGTCTCCAAATACAAAAACACGCTCAGTTTGAAATCCTCACTCAAACATTCAAGGCACTACGCAACATAGTTCTTGCCTACCTGAACATTCACATCTTCTTTCATCAACCATCCAGACAGTATTCTTTATGTTTTTTGTTAACTACAAATTAAGCCCTCCAAATAAAGAAAACCTGTTTATATCTTCTCACTTGCCCACTATTGGTGACTTTTTATTCTGTTTTTAATCTCTCTCTCTCTTTGCGACCTTTATGTGCTCTTTCTATCACACTTTTGTAACCTTTTGTGCCACTTCTTTCTCTCTCCCTTTGCAACCTGACAGTGCTCTGCTCCTCTGCTTTTGTTGTTTGTGCCCACTCTACCTGTCTCTGTGAGCAGGGTTGGATAGGGATCAAAATTAGGCCCAGGCACTCCTAAAAAAAAGTGGTCCACATTCCTGGATCATGTCCTTTCATGAAACACCAATTGATTAGTTTAATTGGGCACATGTTTGTAGAAATGTTTGATAATTTTAACATTTTATAGCTTATAGAGGCAGTTGCGTGGGTGAAAACTAGAAGCACTGAGTTTTCACCAGGCGTGCAAGGTGAAATATAATGGTCCAATTGCCACAACACCAGATCTGATGGGTATTATAATATCCTGGCCTGCAAAAAAATGACAAAAATAACCAGAATCTGGTATTTTCCCCCCAATCAGTATCTATTTTAAACAGCAAACATAAGGCAAAAGCACTTTATTTTGATTTCTAAAGCTGCCTTAATGATCCGTGACTGATGGTCAGATTAACAAAGGCAGAAAAACCATGTTAAAAAGGAACAAGGTTTTATTATATATAAAGATTTGTGTTTAATTATCATGCTCTGGTGTTTGCAGAATTTTAAAACATGAACAATGGTTTTATTTAGTCTGAAGTGGTCCCAAGGGCATTTGATCTATTTACATGAGCACCAATTGCGTTAGAGGAGATCAAATTTGTTTTATTTTTCAGCCTCTGCAGGTTAAGTGATTTGCCCAGAATCACAGGATGTTGAGGTAACGCTGAGACGCCAACATAGTTCCCGAGTACCAAAGTTGGCAGCTCTGGTCATGGTAGCCTCACAGCTAGGCCAATGCAAACAAAACAGTGCCCCCTCCACCCCCCCTTACACTCAGTACAGAAAGACACTGGGGCTGAGGTGACAACACCTGGCCCACAGCAAAGCCCCCGCATACTCTCTACCTCCCCGCCCATCAAGGCCTGAATGTGATGTGATGGCCCAATGGGGGCGGGGCTTTTGGGCTGGGTCGAACCCAATGGAGATGAGATGAGAATGACCCTACAGTCGGACAGCAACTGGCCCCCAGGGAGGCTGCTTCCCACTCACCCCCTCTCCGCCTCACCAGCCCACTATAGCCTCAGGGCTATGGCCTGGCACAGGTGGAAGGAGGCAAAGAACAAAGCTTCTGGGCCGGCCTCGGAGGTGGGGGGGCAATGGGGGCTGATGTGAAGATAGCCCAACTCCCATAGCACCTGACACTGAATCTCCCAGCGAGCTTCTTTACTCTTCCCGTCCCCACCTGTTTGACAGCCCGGCAGGGGAGAATGAACACTGCTTTTGGGTGCCTGTAACACCCCACAAGGGCTAAGCAGAAGTCTGCGATGGCAGGCCTAGTGATGCAAGTCCCTGCCCTGTCAGTCAGCCTGCCTTACAATACAGCGGCCTGGCTGGCGGGGCTGGCAAAGAAAGCAAGGCTCTGTGGGCCGGGTGACAGAGGATTTTTTAAAAAGCAGCGCACAGGTGACACTTAGCCACCAGCCCATCACCCAATGCCCGACTGCCTGCCTTCCCTATCCGACCCTGCCTGTGACCACCCCCTGAGCCCCTTTCCTGCCCTCTGTGCCCCATCCCACATTTCTTTCCTGATCGTCGTGCCGCTTGCTACATCTCACTTCCCTGATGATCGTGCTTCTTCTTCCCCTGAGCCCCTCCTCCCTCCCAGGACTTACTTAATGGCAGCCACAGCCTGGATATGTGCAGTGGACTACACTGGTGTGAAAACAAGCCTGTATGCATCAGTCCGCATCTGGACTGAACCCAGTGCCACAAACCCCGGTACCCCTGATCCCCAGCAATACTCAGCAGCATTCTTCTGGACACTCAATCTGGGACCCTTGCTTTAGTCAAATCATTTCTGTCAGACAGAATCCAGCTTGTTGCAGCTGATAATTTCTTCTTTGTATGTGGTGTTTGTCTTCCCCTACCCTATTGCTCCACCCCAGGCGTTGGCTGCGCCGGGGTGTATTGTAAGCAGCCCTATGATGAAGCATGTCACACACCTGTGTGAGTGAGGGCAGTATTAAAATACACAGCACGCGCCTACACTAGCTCACGACACCACGTTTTCTCACTCCCTACTCCTTTTGGTGTGTATAGATAATTTCAAATCCCTATCCTTTTCCTCTCCCCTGTGGCGTGCCCCAGGGTTCGTCTCTAAGTCCGACCCTTTTTAACATCTACGTGGCCCCTTTGGCCAAGCTAATTAGATCATTTGGGTTCTCGGCAGTTACCTATGCAGGCGACACACAACTAGTGATCTCCGTATCATCTAATATCTCAGAAACAGCAAAACGCTTTTACAATTGTATGCAAGAGATTGGAAAATGGATGGCCCTAAATTGCTTAAAGCTGAACTCAGGCAAGACCGAGGTGATGCTCTTTTGGGAAGGACACTTCCTTCTGGTCCCAAGACTGGTGGCCACCTGAACTTGGAACAACTTTCGCCGCCAGTCACAAAGGTAAAAAATCTTGGAGTTATCTTTGATAACCAGTTAACCTTCGAAGGGCATGTAAATACTATCACGTTTGCCTCCTTTTTTACGATGAAACTCTTACGGAAAATCTTTCTCTTCATTCCAAAGGACCTGCAAAAAGCAGTAGTCTCTGCCTTGATACTTTCAAAGATTGACTACGCAAATGCTCTTTTTGTAGGTGTAAGAAAAAAAGTCTAAATAAGTTGCAGATCCTACAGAACTCAGCTGCTCACCTGTTACTAGGCATACCCAAAAGAGAATAAGTCTCAGCTGCCCTTCTGCTCTCCATTGGTTACCTATTGAGAAGCGTATACGGTTTAAGGCCCTATGCATTGCTTTCAGGGCTCTCCATGGAGAAGGCCCACAAGTTTTTAAGCTGTGGTTTCAATGGTACCTTCCGCCATGATCCCTTCGCTCAGAAACAGCTTGTAATATTATTGTTCCCAGAGTAAAAAAAGTAAAATGGGGCGGGAGAAGTTTCACTGGCAGCACCTCCCTTCTCTGGAACAGCCTCCCTTTATTCCTGAAAAAGGAATCAGACCTTCTCTGCTTTAGGAAAGAAACTAAAAACATGGCTTTTTAATCTCTAGGAGCCTATATCCCTTGGCCTCATACATGGTACTGCCCAGTTTTGCAAGCTTGCACACCTAGACACCTCAGGGTAGTAGAGCGCGTTTATTATACATTTTTATTTCATTTCATTTCCACACTGCTGCCAGGCAGCACAATGCAGAAGGCTACTTCTCATACACCTTCTGCTGCTTCACATGCAACAACCCACCTATCACACAATAGCCATCTACACCCACACATGACTCACTCCCTCTAGCAAATATGCCCCACATGACACACTGACATGCATGCTCCTCAACACCCGCTTGCTCAGCAAGCACACCATGGAAATCTGGGGCCTAATGGACAACGACACCAAGCACCTCCTCTTCCTAATGTAGATATGGCTGACCTCTGCATCGTCTCCTGGCATTACCATGGCCAAACTGGCTGGAAAGAAGATCGCAAGAAAAGACTACCAGCACAAACCCAGAAGAGGAATTATCAGCTCTGCAGAGAAAGAGATCACCTATATGGAGTATTTAAACAAAATATTGGAAAAAAAATATTGTGATGCAAACATATCATGTCAAGATTATTGGTATGTCTAAAATATAGCCAACAGGAATATCAAAGGTAAAAACATTGTTTTAAGTATTGTTTTTAATTTCGTCATATAAAATATTGATTTAGAAAATATCGTATGTAATATCGTTTGTAGGTCTTAATTAGTATGTAGTTTATAGTAGTACGTTTGATTCTATAAGTTTATGTATTTTTTATTTGTGTATTTAGTAGGATAATTTATTAGTTATGAAAGTGTTGAGATTTGTATTTTTAGTTCTATTAATGTTCATAAATAATTATTTTTAGTAGTGGGATACTGGGTTTTAAGGGAAGAAGGGTGGAGAGATTTTAAAAACGATATATTTTAAAGTAAATTTTATGTTATTTCAATGATATGCAAATTAATATTTTACAATTTTAAAATGTATTTTGTAACATTAATATTTTGTAATACATTTGAAATATAATTAATTAAAATATATATTTTAACTGTATTAAACATAATTTCAAATAAGAATTATATACATTTGAATCTAAATGTTTTAAAATGTATATCATTTTAGAAAAATATATTTAAATAAAATTCTATTATAATTTTATAATAAAAATATATTTTTATTTTTTATTTTAAAAATGTGTTTTCTATTTAAAATATATGATTGATTTATAAAAATATGTTTTTATATGTTAATGTTTAAATACGAATATATACATTTATAGTTTTGGTTAGTGTGTTTTTAAATTACATTTTAGTTTATTTTATAGTCACAAAATTGTGTGTGAATATGGAGCATTTATTATGTGTATTAAAAATGTTTAATTTGTATTAACTTATATAAAATGTTTTATACTGCAGTAGAAAAAATACATATTGTGATATCCTGCTCTCTTCTCTGTCTAGTCCTTTCTCTGTGTTCTGTACTCTGCTGCTCAGCCAGTGTAAGTGATGTCACAGAATGTTCCCTGTGTGTATGTTTGAGTGGAATTGTCAGTTGCAGTATGTGGGCTGAGCAGCAGGGATGCTGCTCTCGGTGGGGCTGATTTTCCTCATACTACTTTCTATACTACTACAACCAACCTATCCTCTAATGTTCCTGTCCTGACTGAACTAAAGAATAAATCTACCCTTTGGATAAAACTACATCTCAGTCTACCTCCTTTCTTGCATTCCACACTGGCGACGAGCGGAAAAAGACTCACTTGGGACAAAAGGACGTTACTGAAATTAAAAGAGGAGTCATCATTACTACAAAGAGAAGAAGAGACAGTAAGTGTACTTTTAAATGAGCCTATTTGAAGCCTGCTAAAAGGAAATGTCCCTGGGACCCCCACCGGTGTCTGTTTCCATCAGACAGCCTCAGTCCAGGGCATGGAGTCAGGCCCTGCTGATGTAATGTTACTCTGTGCCATCAAGCTTGATGTAAGAAGAGTGTTTTGTACCTGCATTTGGTATTTGCTTGGATTACAACCGCATGGGAACACTGTAAATCTTAAGAGCATTTGAACAAGCATGCAGCTGATGGATTTTTGCTTGCTAACTTACCATGACCTAGCGTGTCTACAGAAAACTGACTCAAAATATTGCTGGGAAAAAATTACAAACATTTCAGGAGAACAAGCGCAGCTGGTTTCCTGGACAACGCTGTGCCGTGCTTGGCATAGGTCAAGATTAATTTCACTTCCACTGTGTCTACTCTGGCTTGCTTTACCCCGAACTGCAACTACTACTTTCTCAGAGCTGTCCCTAATGTGCGGGGAATCATCGTTGAGAGACGCGCTTGGTGCAAGAACAAGAAAACAAAAAACTTGAGGCTCATGGGATGTTTTTACACGGGTAACATAGGAAGTGGACCTTATTAACTCTTTTCCTCCCCAACAGGTGGATACTCGGTTACAAGGTTCATGTACCGGTGATATTACCTCCTTATTTACTCAGCATTGCTGATTAATTGCAATAACTATCTTTGCTGCATATGCATATTAGAACGTTCAGAAGATATTATATTTCACACGTACTTATGTATGTTTTGCGGTAGTTTTGCTACTTGCCTATATGTGTTTTTGCCATGCTTAATTTGTTCCTGCATATATTCAAAAGTAGTTTTTGTCATCCTAATATTTTGCATTTATTGGCTTGGCTGTGATTACTTACATACCTGCTTGCTTATTTTGGCCATGATTTTTATTGATGTTGCTTTTGCGCTGTCACCCACTCTTTACGTCCTTTTGTACTCTTAATCTTAAATTATTCACATTGTTGCTGGTGATGGAGTCATTGCTCATTTGGTATCTTGCTTGATTAATTGCACTGCTTATTTTTATCTACATTTGCAAATTGTAATATTTTGATCGTGAGGAATGCAATATGTTACCAACACTATTTTGTTAATCTGAATTTTAAATGTGCAGTTATGTATGTTTGTGCTGGTTTTGCTGCCTACTTGAGTTGGGTGTGATTCATGTGTTTTTTTGATAGTGCTGAGATTTGGGTTTATTGCGTGTATTTGTCTGGTGGTGATCAAGTTACTGAGCTCAAACCTTACTAATGGTACATCTTTTGAATGTTGAAATTTTCTGGTGATGGGCAATTAATGTGCTCAAATCGTTTTTACATTTACTTTTACTAGTGCTAGGATTGCTGGTTGCTTGCATCCTCAACTATTGTTGTGCTGAAACTATACTTGAATTGACTGGTGGTGATCGTGATTTTTAAGCTCATACTACTTTTTGGGAGAATGTTGCGTTCTCAACTTTGTATGTGTTTTTCGGTGGTGGACATATTTGCTACGTTCAAACCATTTACGGGGCATCTTCGCTCCATTTTTTGCATTTCCTATTGTCAGGTGGTGGACTTAATTGCTACGTCCAAACCTTTTCTGTGAGGTGGTGGGTTCTTCTGTGAATGGATTCTCAAACCACTTTTACGGGGCATCTTCACTCCACTTTTGCATTTACTATTGTCAGGTGGTAGACTTAATTGCTATGTCCAAACCTTTTCTGTGAGGTGGTGGGTTCTTCTGTGGATGGATTCCCAAACCACTTTTACAGGGCATCTTCACTCCACTTTTGCATTTACTTTTGTCTGGTGTTGGACATTTGCTGTTTTCAAATTTCTTCTGAGTGGTGATGGGTACTTGTGATAGTGATACTCAAACCATATTAAGTGAGCACCTTCGCTCCGTGTTTGCTTTTATTGTTGTGCACAATGCAGTTTGTTGATGATGTTGGTGTTGGGATGCTTCTTAGGGCTCAAACCCTCTTGCTTTTACATTTATTGTGTTGCTTTCTTTATTGTACACATATCTCTACTGTTGAAAGGGGGTGTGTGTGTTTTGTGTTTTTCGACCTGTTCTTCCTTTCTCTTTACTTATTTGTTCTCACTTCCATACCTCTTGCCTTTTTATTAACCCTGGGCAAAGCACTACGCTATGCTCGCGTAGTTTGCGAAGTTTGCGCTACTTCGCACAACGCGAATTGCACGTAGCACAGTGCAAACACGCGTAGCGTAGTGCAGCGGTCATTTTTTGCTTGCTCGCGGTCCTCAACGTCAAGTTGGCGACCGCGAGCAAGCAAAATGACATCCCGGCGAGACTTTTTCCTCGTTCGCGATCAGCAACATCAAGTTGCCGATTGCGAGCGTGGAAAATAAACCTCCCGGCGAGATTCTCAACGCGGGGAGGTCAGGTTTCTCATTGCGAGTGGTCGCGTATGCTCGCGACCGCTCGCGATGAGAAACTACCAGTTTGCGTTGAGAAGCTGCCGCTCGAGTAAAAATCTACTCGAGCGGCAGTAAAGACAGCTCGCACTGTGCAAGATGCCGTTTTCAATGATTGCACAGTGCGGACAAGCATCCGGCACTGTGCAATCATTGCGAACAGTGCACTACGCAGTTCGCGTAGCGCTACGCGTAGCTCGCGTAGTGCGAACTGCACTTTGCGTAGCTTCGCGTAGCGCTACTTCGCGAACTACGCCCAGGCTTACTTTTTATTTGTCATTGTCTCTGTTAGGGAGGGAGGTGTGTGGTATCCTGCACTCTTCTCCGTCTAGTCCTTTCTCTGTATTCTGTACTCTGCTGCTCAGCCAGTGTAAGTGATGTCACAGAATGTTCCCTGTGTGTATGTTTGAGTGGAATTGTCTGTTGCTGTATGTGGGCTGAGCAGCAGGGATGCTGCTCCCGGTGGGGCTTATTTTCCTGATACTACTTTCTATACTACTACAACCAACATATCCTCTAATGTTCCTGTCCTGACTGAACTAAAGAATAAATCTACCATTTGGATAAAACTACATCTCAGTCTACCTACTTTCTTGAATTCCACACACCTCTTTATGGACCAACAACTTCTTCAAATAGGCTTAGTTTGGAGAGGGAATAGTAAATGTCCCCCCTTTTAGTGTCCAACACCTTCCCCTAATATTGTTAGATCGGAGTGGGAATAGTAAATGTTGCTCCTTTTGTTTTCAAACATCTTCTCCAAATTTGTATAGATTAGAGTAGGAATAGTAAATGCTACCTTTTTAGTGTCCAACACCTTCCCTAAATTGGTATAGGTTGGAGTGGGAACAGTAAATGACATCCTTTTAAGCCCCGATTAAGAGGCTGGCGGTCCACGGACTGCCAAACTTGTAGGGGTGCGGCGGTGGCAGCCTCCTGACCATCCCATTACAATATGGCCACCACAGCCCCGCTGCAGCTGCCAGAGAACCGCCGTTCCCTGGTGGTGTTGCGGCTGTCAGGAGGCAGTAATATGCTTGGCGGGACCGCTGCCAAGCATATTACAAGTTTCTTCCCTGCCACAGTTTTCATGGTGGTTTTACTGCCATGAAAACCGTGCGGAGAGAAAACAAAGCCCCCCGCGCCTCCCCTTTGCATGCACACCAGTTCCTGCACAACATGGACTTTTCAGTCCATGCCGTGCAGGATCTGGTTTAGGCGTTCCCATTGCGGTGCTCATTTTCAGGAATGTAAAAAATAAAGCCCACTAGACAGGAGGAATCTCCTAATCTGGTGGGTGGTCTGACCATGGCTTTGGTGGTGTGGTGGTGGGCGGACACGGCGCCGCACCGCCAAAGTTGTAATCAGGCCCTTAGTGCCTAACACTTTCTTTTATCTGTATGAAGTAGAAATAGTATGTGTTGTTTTATTTCTATGATTAGTGTTTGTTAATGTTATAAAACAATAGTTGCTTGTTTGACAAGTAATAATATAATTAATGAAAATTAAAATTAATTAAATCTTTTGATCAAATAAAGACATATGAAACATTTTTAACATTTCATTTCTGTTTTCATCCTTTAATTGATGTATATATTTACATTTTTAAACATATATATTTAAACTTAAAATAACATTTATATAGTTAAACAAATAAAAAAGATTTGTATTACTAAATAAAGAAAGTAAATTATATTTTAATATTATTCTATGTTGTATGTTTTCCTCCTTTTTTCCATTGTGTAACACTTTTTTTTAACATTTCTTGAATTTTTTTATATACGTATTTTCAACACTATTTTAACATGTTTTTTAGTATATATATATTAAATAACATTTTTACAATATTTTTGTACATGTTTATATGTTTAATCATTTTCTTTAAATTTTTTCATACATTTGTAAACATTTTGACATAATTTCTCATTCAGTTCTATGGGGAGAGAATCTTTTTCTTTAGTTTCATTTAGCGCCCCTTTTTTACCATTTTGTAGTCTAAGGGGCCGATTATGATGTCGTGGAGTCGACTTCATCTGGTTGGCGGTCCCGACCGCAGAATTACAATGAGATCGCACATGGTGGGGTCGCATACGCCCATTTCCCTATGGGAACTCGTGCTGTCACCGTAACCCGGCCGTAGCACAATTTCACATAGAGAAATGGGAGATTGCGTTCATCCCTGCTCTGCGTGGCAGGTACCGCCACACCGTGCAAGGATCAACAGGGGGGCACCATAGGTGCAGGCCTGGGCATAGTTCGCGGAGTTTTGCTACGCGGAACTCCGCGAAGTTACAAAAAAACTCCGCAAAGTTCCGCGATTGGCAGAGTGCAGTGCGAACTGCAGTTTGTGCTGGTATTCATGCCGCTCGGGTAGAAATTCTACCCGAGCGGCAGCTCGAGCTAGCGAACTTATCGTTTGCGATCGCGAACTTACCGTTCGCGATCGGGGAAAAAAACTCCGCTGCACATCGCGAAACGGAGTTTTCTGCACTCCGCGAGCTCAGCGGAGTGCGGAGTGCAGAAAACTCTGCAAACTCCGTGAACATAGCGAAGTTCACCCCCCAGGCTTACATAGGTGCCTCCAACCAGAGGCCACAAAGAGAAGGGGTCCCTGCTAAGGGCCCCCAAACTCGCTTTCCGACAGGCTTTCCATGTCGGAAAGCCCGGCATGGAAAGCCTGTGGGAAACCGAGCATCGTAATCCCAACAGCAGAAACGTTGTCCATTGTGATTATGGGCCGGTCTCCATCGGAATCCGGCCGGAATGACTGGCCGGGTTCAATTCTGACTTTCATTTGCAATTAGGCAGTCGTAATTGAAACCAATGATCTTGGTCGGAAAGCCTCCGACCTCAGGTCGGAGCCTTTCTAACCGAGATCGTAATGGGCCCCTAAGTGTGTATTTTGTATCTATTTTCCCGAAATCCTTTTTTTCGGGTTTCTTGGAGCGTTTTTTTTTTTAAACACTTTTACAGTTTTTTTATGGTCCTATATAATTTGGATTGCTTTGAGGGATCTTTATTGGATTCATTTTATTTTTGCATTTCTTTTTTGGCTTTTGGAATATATTTTTCCCGTTTTTGGTGGATTGCTATTTTTGACTACAGGGATACAGAGGAAGATCTGCAGCTACCCAACAGAAAGTCTTATTTATTTCATTTTTTTGGGTGGGCAATGTTATAGTTTAATATTTGTGTAAATATTATGTGATTGTTAATTGGAATGTGTGGTTTTTGTGTTGTAATTATTTTATGTGATAGATTGAGTTTATTTTTTTATTTTTTTAGTTTCTGATAGTTCCATTTTTTATACTAGTGTAATAAAATGATATGGTTGTTGTTTAGATAACAAATGATTTGTCATGTTGGTTCAGCTTTTGCGATAGGTGTTTTGGACTTGAATAGGCTACCCTTTATTTTATAATATGCTTTTGGCTATTATTTCTAAGTAATCTACTACTTTGTTATTTATGAAGATTTTGCCTTTCGATTATAGCATTCTTTTTGTTTGTTTGCTAAGGTTAGCGGTACCTTGGCTAAGAAATTGCTCCATTCATAGTTGTTGATACCTATGCTCTGTTTGTAATGTTTTTATAAGTTTATACAGTGTAGGTTGGGTTCAGCCTAGTAAGGATTATAAGGCATTGTGCCATCCTTCCACTGCATTGTTTGTTTTGGCTTCCTAAGCCAAGATGCTGTGATGGACATGCCACCATAGTATTTCAAATTTGGGTTGGGGTCTGTGTCCAGAGCCATGCAGTCTGCCAACCCAAGTTTCATCAAAATAATCCATTGGGGGCTTAGTTTGTCTTTGTTTTATTCGTAGAAAGGACTTTCTATTAGTAAACTGTAGTGGTCAGCTACCTCTATGACAGGTACATGTGTGATGCATATCAGAGCGAATGATCTGGGACACATTTTGAAGTTCCCATCCATCATCCAGGTTTTGCATTGGCTTATTTTTAGCAGAATATTAGGATTTGTTCCTCATTGTTTAGGTTATTATGTAAAAGGTAAAGGTCCTCATTTTGTGTTATTGTTAAATGTTCAGGAATTTCTATGTCTTGGTACCTTCTAGGGGTGGGAGGAGTATTATTAGTGACTTTTTTAGCTTTTGCAATTAAATGTTTTAAAATGGGCATAGGTGATAGTTGGCCTGTAATGTGTTCGGGACTGTAGGCAGTATATCTTTAAGGATTCAGTTTTTTTGGGAGGTAGTTGTGCTCTCTTACATGAATTACATCATCATTTTTTAGAGTTGCCTTCCCAAAGCATGCATTAGAATAATATTTAGTACATTTCCAATTTATATTCACAGTTGATGCACTTTTTTGGCTGTAAGTGTGGCCTATGTGTTAGTAACTGCTTACATTTCTTTGAGGTAAAGTATTTTTCTTCCTCTCTCATTGATCTAAAAGTACTGTAATAGTTTAAATATATACAACATATTAAAAATTGTATGTTTGTTCTCTACATATAAATGATGCAACCACTTCTACTTTGTATACTTACATATGTGTTATGCTTAGATGTTTAACGCTGTTTTGCAGAGTTTCCATTGGGGCTGTTCTAATGTGGAACAGTTGCTTTGTTTTCTGTTGGATGAAAAAAAAAAAAACATTAGTTTCATTTTAAATGTTAATTTGTTGGCTGTTTGTTGAGGTTGTTAGGTTCTTGCTATTTGGGTTAGTTTATAGTTTTTCAATAATGAATGTATACTTACTGTATTAAAACATTTTGCTGGTTTTTGATAATTGTTTATTTTCTGTCAGTGTATCACTTTTCTAAGTTGGAGTGTTTTTTTAAGATGTCTATGTAAAATCTATACATATTTAACAATTTTACATTTATTAACAAGTGCATTTTAGTTTAAATATATGTTTTACTTACTGGGTAGGTAGTTGTTGATATATATATATATTTTTTTAATGGTCTGGTCAGAGAATCTGGCAGAGTTTCCTCTTAATGCAGCGTTTGTCATTTTTGAAGTTTTTAGTTGTTTATATTAGTGTGCCTTTTATATTGTTGATTTAATTGTTTGATTTTATTGGTTAAAGTTGTTTATACTTGTGTTGTATCGGTTGATTTAGTCTTAGTTACATTTTTTATCAGTTATGTCCTTCTATGTTAGATGCTTATTTAGGCTTTATTTATAATGTATGATATGTAATTTGATAGTTTTTTATATATATTTATGTATTGATGTTTAGGTTGTTGTCTAAGTATTTGTAGGTAATCCTAATATTTTTGGGGGATTGTATTGTAATGATTTTAGGTATATAATTTGTTTAGGTAAATAGTAAATATTTTGGTGATGTAATATATTTATATTTCATTTAAAATGTTTATAAAATGTTTTAGGTTTATTTCTAATATTTGTTTTACGTAAAAAGTGATTTAAAAAAATGTATTAATGATCATTTCATTATTTTGGTGATGTTATTGCAGTCAATATTGTGTGAAACAATATTTGTGACATATGTTTTTAAGGGGACGATATTATTGTTTCCAATATTTGTGTTTTTGATATAAGTAAAAATCTATATTTTTAATAACGATATTTATGTTCTTGGTATTTGTTGTATCACAAGTTAAGTACAGGAAGTCTATATTTTTGTGTTTTGATATTGTATGCATTGATATTATGTCAGTAATCTGGAGCACCTGCATTTCAAACTATGAATATGAGCCAATTTCTCCCTGAATGGACCCCTATTCTACTGCCTACCCTGACCACGAGCAAATTTTACCAACAGCATAACAGATTTCGCCGCCACTCTCCTCATCGATTCCAAAGCCTGCATCCTTCTAGGAGACCTCAACTACCCCCTGGAAGATAAAACCGACTCCAACTCAGCTGTACTTTTCAAAAGCCTAGGGAAGCACCATGTCACCAGGCCTACACACATAGCTGGACAAACCCCTGACCCCATTTTTGCCTCGTTCAACGGATTCAATGGATTCAAGGTTGACACAGTCACGCCAATCACCTTGACCAACAACATCATCTTCCACTCCCAGATCAACACCTCCACACAACAAAAGAACCACCACCACAGGTCAGGCCAGCCGAAGTGGAAAAAGACTGGTTACACACCCTATGTAAGAACCAACCCAAACACACCAAAGACCTAGCCAGACACACCATCCACTTTGACAAATGGATCTAAGACTGCACAGACACCCTCGCAGCCAGCAAACAAAGCCACCAGGCGAGAACTCGAAAGCAGGCTAACCCTTACACAGAGGGACTCTGATCAACCAAGAAATACTGGAAACAACTAGATCTAAATTTGAAAATCAACCATAATGAATCTGACAAGATCACCTACAATTTTGCACTAAGATGCTACCCCAACACATCATTGAAACCAAGAAGAAAGCCCTAGCCGAGAGCATAGAACGTAGCTCCAGCAGCAGCAAGGAGCTCTTCACAATCAACAAGGACTTTACCTCCCTAACAGCCACCCCGAACAACATCACCCCCACTCAAGTCATATGAGAGATTGTACCTGACTTCTTCAGCAATAAAATCGCAATTATCTTCAACAATTTGGATCCTCAGCTGAATCCCAATAGCCGGGCCAGCAGCCTACAGATGGAAGAATAGGGAACACCGCAACCACACGGAAACCAATTACCAAAGAAGACACAGCTATCATCATGAGACCCACACACTCGGAGCCCTGGGTAACTATGCCCCCACTACAACATCTGAAAATCCCCGATCAGAGAAACACCTCCATCGCCATTGCCACCTTCCCGGAAGCCTGGAAACATGCCCAAAGAAACACCATTCAGACCCCGCCCACCTAGCAAACTACTGCGCGATCTCCCTCTTACAGTACGCAGCCAAGGTGATGAAAAAAGCAATCAACAAGCAGCTTGCAGACTACCTCAATAAACACCTGCTTCTAGGCATCACCCAATCAAACTTCATACCCACCCACAGCACTGAGAAAGCCATTATCGCAGCAACAGATCGCATCAGGATGATCCTCGACCGAGGGGAAATAGCGACCTTCATTCTGCTTGAATTCTCAGCAGCTTTTGACATGGTCACCCACTCCACCTTGATCAGAAGAATGAATGGAACCAGCATCCAAAGACTCACCCTCACCTGGATCAGTTTTTTTCCTAAACGGAAGAACCCATAAAGTCCACATGCCACCATACACTTCAGACGCCAAGAACCACATCTTCACTAAGCCAGAATATTTTACACAGCTGCATGACACCCCTAGCCAATATCATCAGAACCCATCAATATGCTCACCTACGCAGACGACACAACTAACTTATACTGTTCTTCACGGACAAGGAGCACATGACAAGAATCAACTTCTCCACCTGCATGACTGCAGCGACACCTAGATGACGTCCAACTGGCATATCGAAGGGCGATGCAGCCCATCACCCCACATACCGCACAGACGGATTTGTCCGTCATCGGTCTACGTCCCTGTATACCGCGCCCCAGCGCACTTTCCATCCCTCCTTCCATTCTTTGCCCTGAATACAGTCAAATTTGCACCGGTGCCTTTTTCTTGCAGAAATTGCCCTTAAGTGGCTATATCGGAGGGTCTCTATTCTGGACATTTTACCACTCCATGAACTGTCAGCTCTCACAATCAACCGGGACGGAATTATAACCGGTCTTGGGGTGAGATCCCTCTCCAGTATGCACCCAACACTACTCTCATACTTTGGAATATTGCAAATCATGCATTTACTCTTGTTTTCATAGTGAAGCACACATTTGGCTCTACCACGGGGTCCCATACACAGGACCCTTGATACCTGTGGATTATTTCCTTTCTTTTCGACAAGCCGGGACGGAAGTACGACTGGCTTAGAGGTGAGACTACCTTCCATACTTTACTGTGTATACCTACAGTCAGCATAGTCCTCCACCCCCTAGCTCCATTTCCTTATATATCCTCATCTTGTCTTCCCACAGAATCAAGATACCCTCTTGGCATTGCCTCATAGGTAGGATTGTCAACCCGGTGAACCCACTTTCCTGTTGATGATGGGGGTATCTCATCACTTCTGGGCAGCATGGGTACTAGGTACCCACCATCCTTATACTAGCGCCCCACTTTCTCCAGTATTCATCATCGTCTCACTTTGGTGGCTTCCATGCGTACATCTCCCCTGAGTCGTTTCTGACTTATCTTTCCTTCTTCTTATCTTTTCACCACTTCTCGTGGCCTTTTCCTCGCCATATTCTCGCTTTATTCTAACTCTCCTCTCATCCTGAACTTACACACCGCACACCACCAATGCCATTGCACAACTGTGTTTGTAAACTGTGTCACGTTTGTTCACAACTGTGAATCTCACCGGGGTCCATCATAGACACATGTATGTGGAGCCTTTGCTTCACATGGGTTGTTATGTCACTTAGGGTGCACACCCATCCACTTCTGTCGCCTTGCACAGAATCATATGACCATTGCAGGGTTCATTTTGCTTAGTCTGTGTTTCATTGTATATACTTTCAGCCCTGAAGAAGTCTTGGGGTACCTCCCCAGACGAAACACGTGTTGGCTGGGCAACCGTTCGGCAGTAAAAGAAGAACGCAACACTCAAGATTGTTCATCTTGTCTTTATTTTCTTCCGACTATACATTGATTGTTGCATCATTAAGTTCTGAATGAAGGAATACTTACTCTGCATTTTACTTTGACGTGTGCACAGGCCTGCAGCAATCCTGTGTGACCTTGGTCTAGTTTTCAGGGGGTTCAGGGTGGTTCCCCTTCCTGTTAGCACCGTTTCACACACCTCAGATCCTAACAGAGACGCATACCCGGTGTAGGCACCCTCTCCAAACCACATATACTAAAAACCTTGCCCTTTGCTTGCCTCAAGCTCAACTCGGACAAGACTGAAGTAGTGATTTTTGGAAAGAAGTCCTTAATGTGGGACTAGAGCTGTTGATTGACAGACCCTGGATCCACACCTTCCACCACGACCCAAGCAAGAAACCTATAAATCATCTTAGACAACAAGTTCAACATGCCAATCCAGGTCAACTCCGTTGCCGCAACCTGCTTCCATATCCTGAGAATGCAGCAAAAAATCTTCAAGAGGCTACCAGATAACACCAGGAAAACATTCACATAGGCCCTCATAACTAGCAGACTTGACTACAGCAATGCACTATATGCTGCAATCACCAAACAGCGCCTGAACTAACTCCCAACCGTCCACAATGCAGCAGCCAGACTCATCCTCAACATATCATGCTGCACCTACACTACAGCACACGTCAGGAAACTCCACTGGCTCCCTGTACTCAAACACTCAATTCAAACTTCTAACACACACATGCAATGCACTATACAGCGTATACCCCGCCTACCTCAACAACCTCATACACTACTATTAACTGTCCAGACACTCAGCTACTCATTCGAACTCTCACGAGCACACATACCTCACATACATAAAAGCAGAGCAGGAGGTCGTGCCTTCTTGTACATCTCCCCAAACCATGGAATGACTTACCACAACACATCAGAGTCTCCTCATCCATTCTTAAGTTCTGCAAGAAGCTGAAGATTTGGCTTTTCAAATAATCTCCAGGGAGACCGCTGCCCACCCACCTGCGTAGCGCCTGGTTTGGAGCGCTATACAAATCTGCATAACATAATCCTAAAAATGTGTTTCTATGCTTTCTGTAGTTATTGGCGATCAGCAATGTTCTTGAAATGAAGTAAGGCACATATAATTTCCAGCAGCTAGATGTTCTCCTTATTCACTGTTGAAAGAACATTTTGGGCCTCTCTATTTGAGTTACACTTACAATTGCTATGAACTCAAATCTTAAAGAAATCATGTCTCTGACCTTTGAAAACTACTGTGCCTGTGGACTTTCAAGTTTTCTCCTCAGTTAGAGAACACCTAGTAGATATTAAAAAATGTTCTCTGAGCATTCCTGAAAGACACTGGAATGTAATTAATCTTCCATTGTAATATTTGTTTTGATCTGAACAAAGTTCTTCGGTAAAGATGGAGTATACCTTACTCAAATATGGGGACGAGTTATTTCTGTCAATTATTCAAAATGCATTCTTGCAACTACAGATATTTTCTGTTTTAAAGAAAAAAGCTAAAGAGATGCAACTTGCACTTCCATCTTTCTTTTTCTTTCTGATGGTTTTCATGTATTTATTTTTTTAATTACAACATTAATTACAAATACGAACAAATGTCATTCCATTTGTTCCATGTATGTTTATTTTAACCTGGCGTAGTTGTGGAAATCTAATTCAGAACTGCAATGTCTTCTTCACTCAAAATGCACATTACAACTTTACTTTTGCCTGATGCCATTATTACACTTTGGCTCTTCATTGGCTCTTCATCTCTATTCTTGTTTGCTGTACTCTAAGGCTCTCTAATACATTGATCAACTTATTTTTCTCATGCCGAAATTGCGATCCTTTGTACAGGCCACATCGGCAAAAACTGGCAACCATCCTGGATTAGGACTTGCAGCACTTACCAAGCTATATGTCCTGCTATTTAATTTAATTAATAAGTCTGTAAATTAAGAATATTTTACAGACTTGTACATAACATTTTTCCTCCCCCAAATAGTTTTGATTTTTTTCAAACAAAATTAATATTTTCATTATAATTGTGATTTTGGTTTACACCATTTTTTGCTTACAACCTGTATTCATTTAGTGTGCTGACACTTTTCTATTACTGTACTACACTTTTTTTTAAAAAAAGTTCTTCCTTAACATTTTGCCATAACATCAGATTTAAAACATAGCACTGTGATGTATTTAACACCATTTATAATCACCATCTCCATCCTCTCTCACCTCTTTTATTGCCCTTCTTCAGCGTTAAGTATTGTCATTTTAGTCTCACGATGAGCTCCCGGTGTTGTGCTATAGCCTTATAGCCCACTGTTGCAGGCTATACCGGCCATTAACGGCCGGATCCAGCATTAAAGGCCCAAGCCAAAGGTGAGGGCCTTTAACAAGGGAGCAGGACTTTAATGACGGTATAGCTCAGCAACAGAGGGCTATAAGGCTATTAAAACATTCTGCCACCAGAGGGCAGAGCTCCGGGCTTCTACCAGCCATTAGAAGCCCGGAGCACTCCATTGTTTTCAATGGAGCTCCCAACATTCCAATGTTCTAACGCACTTTTAATCTATAAATTCCTTCATTGTTTTCTCCACCTTTGATACGTACCTCTCTGGCCCTAATTGTCTGCACTTTTTCATCCATCAATATCCCCTTGTACGACATTCCTGTACCTTTCTCTTAGAGGCCATTCCATCTCTAGACTGCCATTGCGTGAAGAGAATGTTCTTGATCTTTATGAAAAAAATTGATGTGGCTACATAGACTAATAGTTCTGCTGTTCAGCTAATGTTATATATTCTTTCTTACTACACACTCTTTGTGCCTTCTCTTCTTTACATTCCTATGTTTTACTCTGTCTATTGCTTTTCTAATTAATTCAACTTTGTATTTTCTTTCTTTCTCCATCTTTTCTCCTTGTTCACTTTTCCTTTAAAATGCTTTCTTTTCTTGCTATTTTCTGCATTTCTACCTTGTTTTTTTTGCTATTTCCCTCAACTTTGTCAATGTTCTTAATGTCCCTTTTACTAAGTTTTTTACCCTTTTGTATAGTATTACTTCCTAATTTTCTTGCCTCAACCTTTATTTTTTATTTTTTTTGAACAGCAATTTTATCATCATAAAATTCATTAGCAGCGTCTTAGTATTCACTTATTCATAAAGCAATTTAGCATAAGCATTCATTGTGTCATCACCTTTAGACAAATTTACATGAGGAAATCGACTAGTTTGCTCTATGAAGCCTTTATCAAATCCTAGTGTACCCTCTTTTGAGGCAGCAGTGGTAGGTGTGGATGTCCCATGTACCCCCACTCTCTGTTCCTCAACCCTGTTGCAGCTTTAAATGGACTCAGTGATAACTACAGCTATTACTATGAGTGTACCTAAAATACATTTGTGCCTATGATTTGGATTTCCAGACTCCATTTTCAAAGTGGCTCGGATTGTAGCTGTATGAGGATCAGTGCCCAGAGTCTCTTTTCTCCACCTCATATTCACGTGCAACAAAAGACTTTCAGCAACTTTCACTTGAACCTTGGAAAATTCTTTGCAGTCCTTTTACACAGTATTTGCACAGCTTGGTAGATGTCCCTAGCCCTCTTTCTTCTTCTAAATAGAAAACCCTCTATTCTTATTCTTCTTCCACTTGGGCCTAGGTTATCTTCTTTCAAGCAACTTATTTACAGTTCAAAAGTTCAATTTACATCCCTTATGAAATCAGAGCTAATCTCCTCAATGACTTGTTGTAACAGTTCAGCTTTCAATGCTGCAATCTCTTGAGGAGACTGTGGAGCTCCGAAGATTGGGAATTCGATGTCCTCCAAAATCAAAGTCTGTAAACCACTCAACCTTGGTGGGAAAGGCACAGTCAATGACAGAAGTGCATTAACCTCGATTCCTGGAATTCTCAGCAAGATCTCGACAATGAGAATCGAAAACTCAGACCTTGCTCTCCCCAGCATTTGTACTCTGATAAGTCCACAGGGGAGAGGAATATCTCCGGCACGGCACTCTTGCCCTCCTTGACCTCCTTACACTTCCTGTGACTTGCTCGGACTCACTAGGATCAGACTCGTAAGATTCACTTATTGGTGTAAGTTCTTTTTCAGATGCAAGTCTTAGATTCCTTCTTTTCTGTCTCACGGGTCATGTTTCATCTGCGGCATCTTTCTTCCTTGACTGCACATGACCAATTTTCACACCATTCTCTTCTGCTGAACGAGACTCTATAACACTCGCAACATTACCGTCTCCTCAGAGCATATACCAGGGTCCTGCGTAGCTTGACCCCCTTTAGCCTGATCTGGTGGTAATCCAGCATCTTCAGAAACCTCCACAGCTTTGCTTGCCCTCTCCGGTGACCCCTCGCACGACTGGAACTACTTCTGGGAGAGGAGCTGTTTCATCAGAGGAACCTGTGACTCATCGAGTATGGGAAGCATGTGTCCATTACGGTGATCCTCCACACTTCACAGTAGTATTTGTCACAAACATCACCTGATATGATCCACGCCACCGAGAGTCAAGACAGTTTTTCCTCATGTGCTTTCGGACAAGCACACAATCACCTGGGCTAAGGTCATGGCAGAGGTCTTTCGAAGTCGGTGCAGTTGTTGCTTCAACATGATGAGACACAGAACAAATCACATCAGCCAATCCTTTTACAGTAGTCAAGTCTGTAATATTGATCAATGCAGTGGCAGGTACATCAGGCAAGCGCATCGCTCTTCCCATCAAGATTACATGTGGCGATAGCCCAGTTCTCCAGTCAGGAATGTTGTGCAAACTCACTAGAACCAAGGGCAAAACATCGGGCCATTTTAGAGATGTTGAGGCACACGCTTTAGGTAGTCTTGCCTTCGGGGTCCCATTAATTTGCTCCACTATGCCAGATGCCTCCAGCCTGTAACTACAATACAGTCTCCGATCCACACTCAAGGCAGTACACAGCAATTTCATGACTTCGCTATGGAAGTGCGTTCCTCTATCCGACTCCAATGTAGTCGGAAATCCAAATCTAGGAATGAGTTCCCTCATCAATAACTTTGCTACTGTGAGACTATCATACCTTCTAGTTGGATATGCTTCTACCCATTGGGAAAAGATGCACACAACAACCAAAATGTATCTCTATCTATTACACACAGGAAAAAAAATCCAATTGGATCCGATTGAAAGAACCCCCCAATCTGCCAATGTGGCTCAAGGCAACAACTGTCTTTTTCCCAGCTTTCATTTGTTGAAACGTGACACACCAATGACACACTGCTTCTGCAATCATGCGATGCCTTGGATTGATCCAAGTCTGCCTGAACAATCTCACCATTGCATCCCTTTCTATGTGAGCTGCTCCATGAATTTGTCTTGCCATTGGGTTTAACAGACAGCCAGTTAACACTGTCCTACCATCAGTTGAAACCCATATGTCATTTTCTGCTTTCTCACAACCTGCTCTGATCCAACCCGCTTGTTCTTGAGCAGTGGCTTCCAATTGCAAACGTCTGACTTCATCCCAAGTGTGTGCATCATGCTGAGTTCGGTCTTCTCTGCACTCTCACCAACATATTCCCCATTGAAAATACATACGTGTGTAGCACAAAAGCGAGCAACTTAGTCAGCATACCGGTTCCCCGTGGTAACAAAGTCACCCCCGTTCCCATGGGCTGCGCATTTAACAACAGCCACTTCTCTTGGTTATTGCAATGCTTCCAGCAGTTGTCTCACAGATTCCCCGTTCCTAATGGGAGATCCTGATGACGTTAAGAACCCCCTCTGCGACCATAGCTGTCCGAAGTCATGAACCACACCGAAAGCATACTGGCTATTGGGATAGATGATGATTCGGATCTGCTCAGAGACAAGACATGCAGGGGTCAAAGCAATGATTTCGGCCACTTGGGTGGAGTGTACTCCTTGTAGACAAGCAGCTTCCACCATTCCAGAGATGGTACAGACAGGAAACGCTGCTCTCAAATTACCTTCATTGTCTCTTAGGCATGAACCATCAACAAAAAGGACTTGATTTGCGTCAGACAATGGCTCATCGACAATGTCAGGTCTCGGCTTGATGCAAAGCTCAGTAACATCCAGACAGCCATGGTCTTCACAATGTTTCCCATCAACATTTGGAACAAGTAACAAGGTAGCAGGATTTAACACAGAACAGCGCTTCAGAGTCACGTTCTCTGCAGCGAGCAACACCTGCTCATATCTTGTCAACCTTGTATTTGTCAAATGCTGTGTTTTGGTCCTCGTCATCAGGAGCTCAACTGAATGCAGTCCATATACAGTAAGTGGATGACCCGTCACAATACTCTCACATCGCTCCATAATGACACCTGTTGCAGCAACCGATTTGAAACATTCGGGCAACACTGAAGCTACAGGATCTAATGAAGCTGAGAAATAGGCCTCTGGTCTACGGGCACCTCCGTGTTTCTGGATGAGTACAAAAAGAGCCCAACCATCCCACTCATGACAGAATAATGAGAATGCTTTGTTGTAATCTGGCATTCCTATAGCTGGAGTGCTGCACATGCACTCTCACAATTCCAGGAACGCAAGCAACAGTTGTTATTCCAAGGTACCGGATTGCACACATCCTTGTGGGTCATCATCTGCAAAGGCTTTGCCATCAAGGATAAATTAGGAATCCATTGTCGGCGGTAGCCAACCATGCCTAAAAACATCCTGACCTGCTCCTGGGTAGTAGGCGGATTCATTTTCATGATCGTCTCCACTCGCTTTGGTGGCACCTTCCTCTTACCTCTTTCGATTCGATGACCCAAATACTGTACTTCAGTCAGACAATACTGAAGTTTACTCGGAGATACCTTATGCCTATTGTCAGCCAGATGGTTCAGTAAGGTGATAGTATCGTCCCTACAAGCCTCCCGTGTTTCAGATGCAATGAGGAGGTCATCTATGTACTGGACTAACACTGAGTTTCGGGGCAGAATCATGCTCTTAAGGTTCTTTTTCAAGACCTGGTTGAATATAGATGGACTTTCAGTATACCCTTAAGGGATACAACACCACGTTAAAACACGATTCTCCAGACGGAAAGCAAATAAAAATTGGCTTTCCTCATGCAATGGAATGCATGCAATGGAATGGAGAAAAATGCCTGACAGAGGTCAATCACTGTGAACCATTTAGCCTTGCAAGGGATTTGAAACGGGATCACAGATGGATTCGGTACCACAGGACAACATGGAATCACAATGTTATTGACCTTTCTAAGGTCCTGAACAATGCAATATTTACTGCTCGGTTTCTGCAGTCCCATGATGGGTGAGTTGAACAGACTTCCCATGATCTCCTTTAGAATGCCCTGCGCAATCATGGACTCGATTACGGGTGTAATCCCTGCCACCGTTTCTGGGGTCAGGTTTTACTGAGGTGTTCTCGAAAACACTGTATTAGGCTTAATCTGTCACCGACACCATCACCGACCTCATCGCACCCCACGCCATCGCCCCCATGGACTACATTCTCATTGGAGACCTGAACTTCCACCTCGACAACCCCTGCGACCCCAACTCCACCACCCTCCTGGACAACCTCGCCAACATGGGACTGAAACAACTCGTCACCACGCCAACACACAAGGCAGGACACACCCTCGACCCCATCTTCGCAGGAGGAAACAGCATCCATTTCAGCCACACCACGCAACCCCCATGGACGGACCACCACTGCGTACCCATCCTCGTCAACAAACCCAAGCCACCCAAACCCGCCCGCACCCTCCGCGAAGGAACTGGAGCAGAGTCACAGAGGAGCAGCTCAACTCCACCCTCAACCACAACACCCGCACTGCCGCAACCAACACCAACACCAACATCGCAGCCAGGAAATTCCACACATGGATCTCCAACTGCGCAGACAAGCTCGCCCCGCTACGCAACTCTGACAGACAGCCCCCCAGGAAAGCCACCTTGTTCACCACTGGCCTCCAGGAAGCCAGACGCACCTGCAGATGCCTCGAGAAGAACTGGAGAAACAGCAAGACGCCTGAAAACCACACCACCTACAAGAACGCCTTGACGAAATACCACCAACACATGAGAACCACCAAAAGAACCTTCATCCACAACAAAATCCTCGCCAACTCCAGCAACTCCAAGGAACTCTTCAGCGTCATACAGGAATTCACCAAGCCCCCCAGCGAAGCCACTGAGCTCACCCCCTCCCAGGACCTCTGCAACAAGCTCAGCTCCTACTTCCACCTGAAGATTAAAAACCTCTACGACAACTTCAACAACACCTAACTCCACAACCATCCGGCCCCCCGGCAACACCAGCCAACCCACCATCTCCTCCTGGACACCGGTCACGACCAAAGAGACCGCCTCGACCATGAAAGGCACCTACTCGGGGGCCCCCACATACCCCTGCTCACCCCACATCTACCATACAGCCACCGCTGCCATCGCGCCAGAGTTACGATGCCACATTAACGCTACCTTTCAGACCGGCACCTTCCCCGACGACGCGCAGTAGTCAGAACCCTGCTCAAGAAGCCCTCAGCAGACCACACGAACCTCAAAAACTACTGGCCCATCTCGCTCCTCCCCTTCGCAGCAAATGTCACTGAGAAGACCCTCAACAGACAACTAACAAGGTTCATCGAAGACAACTCCATCCTCGACCACTCCCAATCCGGTTTCCACAGCAACCACAGCACCGAGACCGCCCTACTCGCCGCCACAGAAGACATCCGCACCCTCCTCGATAAAGGCCACACCGCAGCCCTGATCCTACTTGACCTGTCAGCAGCTTTCAACACCTTCTCCCACCACACAGTCACGGCCAGGCTACATGATGCCGGCATACAAGGAACCGCCCTCGACTGGATCCGCTCGTTCCTCACCGGCAGAAGCCAAAGGACCAGACTGCCCCCCTTCCTCTCCAAACCCACGGAAATCAACTGCGGAGTACCCCAGGGGTCGTCACTCAGTCCTCTTTAACATCTACATGGCCCTTCCTCGCCGCCATCGTCAGACAACATGGCCTCAGCATAGTATCCTACGCCAACGACACCCAACTCATCCTCTCCATCACAAAGGACCCCATCACCACCAGACTCAACTTCCAGGAAGGAATGCAGGACGTCACATCCTGGATGAGCAAATGCTGCCTAAAGCTCAACTCAGAGAAGACAGAAGTCCTCATCCTCGGAAACACCCCATCAGCATGGAACAACACCTGGTGGCCCCCACCCTAGGCAGCCCTCCTACCCCCACAGACCACGCCAGAAATCTCAGCATCATACTCGACTCCTCCCTCTCCATGAACCGACAGGTCAATGCCGTTGTGTCCAGCTGCTTCAACACCCTCCGCATCCTGCGTAAGACTTTCAAATGTATCCCCCCCGAGTCAAGGAAGACAGACACCCACGCGCTTATAACCAGCAGACTCGACTACGGAAACGCCCTCTACGCTGGCATCAACAAGTCTCTACTCCGCAAGCTCCAGACGATACAGAACACCGCCGGCAGACTCATCCTCGACATCCCTCGACACGAGCACATCAGCCAACACCTACGGAATCCACACTGGCTCCCCGTCGAGAAGAGAGTCATTTTCAAGATGCTCACCCACACCTACAAATCCCTCCACAACACCGGACCCCAATACCTCAACGAGAGAATCACCTTCACGCAAGAAACCTACGATCCACTAACCTCGCCCTCGCCGAAACCCCACGCATCCACAAAACCAGAACAGGGGGAAGAGCTTTCTCCTACATCGCGGCCAAGACCTGGAACGAGCTCCCAATCGACATCCGATGCGCACCACCCTGAACACCTTCAGGAAGGCTCTCAAGACCTGGCTCTTTGACTGAATGGACCGGCGCATTGCCCCCCCCCCCCAGCGCCTTGAGACCCTCTCGGGTGACTAGTGTGCTTTACAATTCCCTGATTGATTGATTGATTGATTGACTAGCTGGACTCCTCAAATCAGTCTGTTTTCCTCCCCAGAGAAGTCCCATACCACTGGAGAGACAGTGTCTAGCAAATCCAGCGGCATGTCTTCCACTGTCAGAGCCGTTTCTGACTGCATCTAAATCGGCCCCTATGTAGGAATCCAGGCACGCCTCCTGAAGAGACTTCAGACAATACAAAACTCAGCTGCAAGACTCATCCTTGACCTCCCTGGAAGGAACCACATCATACCCCTCCTCAAAAAACTGCACTGGCTCCTGATCCAGAAGAGATGCCTGTTCAAGATGCTGACCCACGCCTACAAGGTCCTGCACAACAAAGGACTAGCATACATCAACAAATGCCTCACCTTCCACCAACCGACGAAACAACTTCTATCCACTTCCGTCTCCCTCGCTAACACCCCACAGACCTGCCAAATGAACAGCAGAGGACGCTCCTTCTTGCATCTGGTTGTGTTGCGGGGATTCTGCACATACACAGGACTATGCGCAGAAAAACAGGACCTTGGTGTATAGGGGTTGAACCTTCCTGCCACCTTAGTACCCAAAATCCCAAAACCGACTAGCAATAGTGTCTCATTCATTCTCCTACATAATCATGAAGATACAAATGATTAGACAACCCAGAACACAATACTCCTGACTCTCTCAGGAATCGCGGTAGCAAGACACACCCTTTCGCTTACTCACTCGTACTTGTCCACAATAAGAATGGTCAGAGTCACTGTTATAGTTTGAAATGTTTATTTTAACTATTGTGCTCTATAATGCAGTATACGAGCCACTACCAGCAGCGAAATGCATAAACCTAGAACTATTAGCATTGTTACAATTCCATAGAATATAAAGGGGGATGTCATCATATACAGACAGTGGAAAAAGGACTAGAAGGCCTAACCACCCTCCCCTTGGTAAGGTGAAGTTTATTAAATAAAGGAAGATCTCTGGGCTTTGTCAGCAGACCCCATACCTTAGTGCCTAGATGGAAGCTTTACATCATAGGAACAGCATAGCTCTTCTCCCTGGAAATACCAAAGCACGAGTTTCCAGTAGCGCAGCTGTGTTAGCATGTTTTGTCTAGATGCTAGGGACTGACCAGAACAGAATAACAAGGGGCGTTGTATATCGACCTTGCACATCGTGTTCAGACTAAACTCCAGGAACAGGCAGAAAGTAGACAGTTCTCATGTGAAAGGCACAAACAGAGTCTTGCAATACAAAGTCATGTAGTAACGTGCGCAAAAGCAGCATCATGGCAGCAGAGCTCATGCTAACTTAGCGATGTCGACAATGACCCTAACGGCCATATTACACCCTCCCGTTGGTAAGGTCATAGTATATAGACAAAAGACCAAAACAGGTTTCAAGGGTAAGCAGAGTCCAAATGCACTTGAAAAAACCAAATTGGAAAAAGTAAAAAAAAAAAAAAGAATTGTTGTTTAAAATGTTGTTGTTGCACGGAAAACGTGACTAACATGGAACTAACATGGAGGTGGTGAATCCAATAAAATATGTGAACCTAACAATGCAATTCGTTCCAAAAAGTCATCCCTATCATTAGTAGAAAAAAGGGATGCCATCCAATCAAGTAGGCCGAAGGAACAGACGTGCTCCTCATAATCCGATGCTTCCAAGAGCATATCCGGGCAACTTACATGATATTCGATGAAGCTCCATCGCAATAGGTTCTGTGCAGCGGCACAGATATCCCATTGAGCCAAGACTCCATGTGCAGCCGCACACGCCATACGTCCATCCCTAGAACAGGCCTGCTCATGAGCCACTAAGGGACCCATTAACTGGTCATAGTCCGGGTCCGAACATGACGTACTGGAGAGGCATAAATCCAAAGCCCAGTAGAAGGGGCACCGCTGACAGTAGAACACAGGTTGCACACAAGTGAAGAAGGCAAAGTGAAAAGTTAGTCCATAACTTACGCTAAGCGTCGCTAATGGCAAGCATCCAAAAAGTTGTTGCATCCGGTCACGGTACAGTTGCAATTGGCCTGGCCTGTGCATTACCACAAGATGAGCAGCCATTGCGTAGCAGGAACATAGGCAGCAGGATTCCACCAGCTAGCGCCAGTATTAATGGGAATCCTCCGAAGACGCTGGAAAAAATAGAATGAATAAAGGTCGGTTTTACTCCAAATATCGTCTGAAAAGAAGTCACAAGGCTGGATTCCACGAGTTTAAAAAAATGAGCAAGGCCTTGGGTGTCAGACGCATTAAATATTTGATGTATAAGCTCCCCAGAGTGAAGTGGGAGGTTCATCTTCAGAAGTGACTCAATCTCGCTAGAAGTTCTAGCCACCTGCAATTCGAAGGTCTCTCGAGCAGAAGTGAGAGCCACTTCTTGTTGAAACAATAGCACTTAGAGTCTGCTTAATTTGTTGAAATCTGTTTTCAAAGTCAGAATGGAAGGCCAAATAGAACTATCTACTTTCTCATGCGGGCGGAAAATGCACATTACTACAACAAGTAACACGTTCCTTTCAGAAAGGCTCTTAAGACCTGGCTTTTCTCGGTCTAGTATCTATCTGGACTTTCTTTTCCCTTTTCATCCTGCTTTTGGACGGCTGGTCTCTAGCGCCTTGATGCCTTAGGGTAATTGTCGCGCTCTACAAATTACAAATCAAATCAAATCAAAACTGTTACTATATACGGGATTCCTGCCCGTAAACCACAGCAGTCGTGGTTATTCAAAATAAGATAACTGCCGTTAGTAAGCAATGTAAAAGCGGGAATTATTCCTGGGACGGGACTTCCTTTTAAAAAACAAGCAAGATTAGGTGCTGAAACATTACAGGCGCCGTGCAACTTAACGTGTTTACAAACTAGGGAATGTCCCACTGTGGAATCGCAGTCCTCCCCTGTTAGGAAAACTTCCTTATCCTCCCGATGACATCTGTAAGTGAAAGGTAGGGACCATAACTCATGGAGAAATGTACTTCCCAGGGGTTCAAAGCGGCCGATTGGGGAATGTTTCATGCAAGATTTAAATTGAAACAGCGAAAAAGGGAGAGAGATAACCCCTCTGAATTAACCATACAGCTGAATCTGTCTCCGCCACAGAGAATGGCAAGTGTTCTAATTGTTCAATGTGTAATAGTGTGTATGTAGCGTCTTTCATGGACATAAATCTTTGTTTATCAGTTAGATTAAATCGCAAAAACAAAGCGGAAGCATTCAAATAATCCCAAGGTACTTTTCCCATTTTAAAAGTCTGTAACGTCCATGCAAACTGCATTACTGATCGTAATTGATTTTGACCATGATATAACACAGATACATCATTCTGAACAATATCAATAACAGATGAAACAATATTATCCAAGGTATAAATGCGTGAAGACAGTGTATTAATGCTATTGTTGACCACTGCAAGGACTTTTTCTAATTTGCTTTGTCAATTTGGCGCAGACGAAGCGCTGCCTCAATCTGCGAAAGTTTCCGTACTTCATTGTAAACCGCATAGATTAATCTTTTTGTTCTAGGGGTTCTAGGACCTAGAAGAAAATCAGCCAAATTGATGTCACTCGACAAGAGTGACAAATGTTGTTTATCATGGAGCGTTCCAACCATTGTTGGCACAATTTACCCACCGAATAAGTGGTGATTGAATGTGAGTGCGAAAAACGTGGATCTGGTCTAGTCTGTGTGAAACCAGGCATTATATTATAAAACGCAGTTGGGATGAATTTGAACTGGTTTGCCACAGCAACCAACCGCTAGCATCAACATCAGAGACATTGAAAGTGGCATTCCGAAACAGAGTCTGCAAAACATCGATTGAATAATTCGTGTGTATGCGCCAATTATCATACTCTGCCAATGATGGAATGGACAGGATATTTAAATTTTTCGCAGTTGCCAGGCCAAAGCAAGTAGTTTGATATACTGTATCATTTAAAAATAACATCTGTGCTGGTATTAGGCAGGCACGATGTAAAGCTTCAGTTCCCTGAACCTGCCAAGCCTTAGTGCCCCAAATTGTTTTCAAGTCAATGGTATCACTCCAGTGATCATAACCCTGTATGGCCAATTCAGATCTAAAGGAATTGGAATAGATTAATTTAGTGTGGGTCAGAATACATTTAGATTGCGACGACAATAGGTGAACTTATCCCTAAGTGTTTTAGAACTCCCCTATAAAGGAGTTGGACAATGTTCCCATTGCGTGTAATTAAAAACAGGTCTTAACGTGTTTGTTTTGTGTAAGTAAGGATGCCCATAATGTTGATAACAGAATAAATCAGCATAATTGGCAGAATTTAAATATAAATCTTCAGCATCAAAAGCAGCATAATACTTTAAATCTGAAAACAATGAATGCACTGCTTGTACATCCCAATCATCGGAATGTATGTCCGGTGTTACCACGTCTCCCAAAGACACGCAAAACACGTATGGTATCTTGAGGACCTCCGTCGGACCATGGATTTCGAATGCTACTTTATCCCAAACAATGCCATCTGCAACTGGGAAAGCTGAAATATTCATGAGGGCTTGATCACGTTTCATTATATGGGACGATGTATGAGGGGCCAGAATTCCATCGACCAATTTGACAGCAGAGCGTTCTGGCAAATAATGACCATTGATGAGCAAAAAAAATACTGTCACGAATCCAATCGACATAAAAAGGAAAATCAAGATAAGTATCAACCAGATGTACATCCAGGGCGGGACCAGGTAAGTCTTTTTGAACCAAGAGATGAAAATGCTTGTTTTCGCCGGTGGAAGTGCCAAAGTGGAAGACGAGGAGGAAGAGGCATAAGAGAAGCTCGCACGGTCCCCAAAATAACCGCTTGCTCCCATATTCATCAATGGCGGTAGGGCGGCATCATCTTGATGTTGTCGAAGACTATTCGGCACTTCACTGTGGGATTCTTCCTCAGGATAAGTAGACTCGACTTCTGCGTTGGAAGAGGATGGAGTCAGGACAGGCAAAAGGTCAATAGTAGTTTCCATCTCGCCCTCAACGATACGAGGATGAGTCGTAGAGGTTGTATGCACCAGATTCATAGAGATAGCGTTGCATGAAACTGCAGGAGTTACACTATTCAGAATCGGCGAGACGGTGTAGCTTGACATTGTCCACTGAAATGTATCTGTGTCTTTGTGACCAGGCAAAGGTGGTAGAATCACTGTACGAGTACCCTTCAATCCAAGAACTGGGACCGGTGCACAATGAGAGGGACCAAATTCTTTCTTGTTCTCCAGCTTTTCTCATACCAGATCTCCAATCTTAGGAAGCCAGCCGACGACCGGACTCAGCATTGCTGTGTCATTGGAAGAGGGCAAATGTTCAGTTGCGTAGCTGTCACGGGTCTTTTGTAGGTCCTGTAACATAGTAGAATGATTATCTACGTCAAAGGTTGCGGCAGCCGCCACAACGTCTAGACCATCGTGGTCTGGCACAAACATTTTAATGCCAAAGAGCATTTCGCATGGGGTCCGCCCTCCCAGAGATCTTCTAGGGAGTTTATTAAGTGCACATTGAACTCCATACAAATGGGCCAGCTAGTTCCTGTCAGTACCTAAGACCCTA
The DNA here is from genome assembly GCA_963921515.1 of Calotriton arnoldi. NCBI lineage: Eukaryota > Metazoa > Chordata > Amphibia > Caudata > Salamandridae > Calotriton > Calotriton arnoldi. The sequence goes on from CAWUFW010013217.1 coordinate 352,078, forward strand.
GCTGTCAAAGATTGCTTTAAGTCACGGTTCATCCACTCCACTATAGAATTGCCCTCAGGCCTGTATGGAGACGAAAACTGCACCAGCACCCCCATCAACTTCATCGAATCCTTGTACGCCTTAGAGGCAAATGCTGGACCTTGGTCAGAATGGAAGGTGCCACAGGCAAACATCCCGACAAAGACACGCACATCTCTAATGACATTTCGAGCGTCAGCACTGCTTTGTGGCCAAACCCAAAGGAATCTAGTGCATGAATCAACTGCAACAAAAATATATTTCTATGCAGTATCAGAAGACAATGCCCGCAGTGATCAAGATATGAACAGCCAAATGGCTGATTATAAATATTTAGCTGTGTTTGTGGTGGGCGTGAGACCGTAGACGGTTTTATTTGTTGACAAATGTCACAAGAAAGTACATAATTACGGGTTTGTTTATATAAACCATGTCACCAATAACGTTGCTGTAAAATAGAGACAGTCGCAGACACCCCGGCATGCGCAGAAGCCCATGCCCTCGTGTGTGGCAATGATCAAAGCAAGTCTGTGGTCCATGGTGAGAATCAGCTCAACCTCAACTGATGGAATTTTAGCATAAGGAACTTGTTCGGGAGATAAATGTTAAGAATGCTTTGAAGGGAAGCCCTGCGGATAAGAAGTTCTATCCTTCGTAGCAGCTACAGCTGCCAGAATGTCATTATCTATCTTAGTCATGGACCTTGTAACTGCTGCAACGGAACACGTGGCTACTGCAGATTTGGCCGCTTCGTCTGCCAAAGAATTACCTAGATCATGCGCTCCCACACGCTGATGGCCAAGAGTATGTATAACCTGTGTGAGGGGCAGGCGTCGTTTAAGTTCTGCCACTCAAACCCAAAGCGTTTTATGCTTGATTGCGCTGCCTTTAGAGTCTTGATAGTCATTTTGAGACCAAAAGAATAAGTTGTCAATAAAAGACTGAACACAGTAGTAAGAATCGCATACAATAAGAGTATTCACATTAGGATCAGCAAACTCAAGAGCTAGAACAAGAGCACACAGCTCTGCCAATTGTGCTGTACAGTCTCCAAGTGCCTGAGTATGCACAATGGAAGAATTAAATTCTTCATTTATAATTGAACCAGCCACAATAGCGCAAGCCGCTGAATAAGCGTGTTTGGACCCGACGGCCGGTTGAGCCGAGCCATCGGTGTAAATGATACATTTGTACTCATCCAAAGGGAGCAACGACAACGGAGGAGGATGAACGTGTTCATACTGTAAAAACTCCTGTGTCTGAAGAGCAGGATCAAAGATAAACGTGACATCAGCCAATGTCAAAGAAGTAGCCCATTGTATCCAACGGGGATGTAGTGCCTTAGAGTTGGGTACACTTGCCTTAGTTACTGCTTCTAAAGCAGGGAAAGGCGTGACCATAAGAATGCGTTTTCCTTGCGCCAGCGAGCGTTTTTTCAGAATCGCCATTTGGACCGCCGTCAAAACTTTTTCAACATTCGAAAAACGCATTTCCGCCGATGTGTACAAATGTGATTTGTATGCAATTGGTACTGTGTCGCCCTCATTGAACGTCAAGTAAATGAAACCCACCATCCCTGGTACTATACGTATCACCAGGTTTGTGGTATTATCACACATCAACAAGTAGTTAGTTGCAAGCATATCTCATGGCAAAGATTGTAGAATAGTGGTATGTTCCGGAAGCCAGCTGGCAGAAGAATATGTTGGTTGTATCTACGCATAAAGCGGTTTGATACGCTGGGCATAATCGGGGATGTATGTCCGTCCGAAATTTAAAAATCCCAGCAAAGACTGAAGTTTCTTCAGCATAGAAAGAGGTTGCAATTGTGCACATTTCTCAAAAAAGTGGGGGGCTAACTCCCTACCTTCATTATTGAGCTCATAGCCCAAAAAGAGCACCGCAAAATGAGCGATGTGTGATTTAGCAAAATTGAATTTGTATCCATAGTTGGAAAGCGATTAAACGATGCAGTCGACTGGGACAAGATGCGGCATCAGTTCGTCATCCGTCAGATAAATATCATCTACGTACAAGAACGCATCTGGAGCTATGCTGTGCAATAAAGACATAACACACGCAGCAAAAGCACCGGGGCTGTTCTTATACCCCATAGGCAAGCGCGTAAATTTTTTCGAATTTCCGACGGCGGTGAATGCTGTCAAGTCACGGCTCTCAGGAGCCAGATTATGACTGTAGAAACCATTGGATATGTCCAGTGTAGTTTTGTATTTTTTATGAACAAGGTTGCTCACCAGGGCAGAGATGTGTGTGTTCTGTACCGCAAATGTATGACAATGACTATTCTAATTTCGATAATCCAATACAATGCGATATGAGCCATCAGGTTTTAATACCGGAAAAAGAGGATTATTCATCGGTGATACACATTACTCAATCACTCATTGATATTCCAACTGAGTTAGAATGTCACAAACAGGAGCTTTAGTCTCTTGTCTGATTGGATACTGCGATGGTATCTCATGTGCCGGTGAATCAATATCCCAGCCCACCTGATTACGGTACACCGCTGGGGGAAGGGCCAAAGCCCACTCAGCTGCGTAAGCCTTTGCATGTTCCTCAGGGCCGTAACGTGGAAAACTCGGAAGTATCACGTCCTCCCCTCTAGAAGCGGCTAGCACAAATGGTGGAGGTCAATCTGCCTCCGCCAACAAAATGTCGTACTAGGAGGGAAGATTTTCCCAGAAAACCGCAGTGATTGTACGCTGTATATCACCTTCAATTTGGAAGACAATCTCATAGAGTTTATCCGGGGGGGGCAACCCGGGTATCTGCTGTTTCTACTGTAATGAATGTATCAGTTGCTCTCGCCTCCAGACAGGGATGCAGTGCCTCCCACACTATGGTAACCTCCGCTGCGCTGTCGAGCAGAGTCACTGCCCATGTCCAATCTAGGAGCCGCGTTCTCACCGTCTGAGGCATATTTCGCTGTTAAAGTGGCAACCTTTTTCTTCTGATAAGGGGGTTGAAAACAATGCAGTTCCTCTTGTTTGGCTTTAACGTCAAACTGTCGAGGGTGATCCCATCCCTGCTGTGTGGCTGGACCTTTGCCTCGATCCGGGCATTCTCCACCACCGACTTGAGAGTCTGATGTGTCCTGTAAAGAACGAGGAGAGCGCTGATCAGGGACTTGAAATCTATCAGGAGTCTTAATTTTCATGCGGTTGCGCAAGTAATAAGTACGCTCAGTAACCCTGGGCGTTAAAATCCGCTCCGCTCGCGGAGTTTGCAGGTTTTTGGCATCTCCGCGTTCTGCGTAGAATGCGGAGTTACCAAAAACTCCGCGATCCGCGGCGGAGCAGAGTTTTTTTTCTTGTTCGCGCTTTCAAAATGCGTTTTTGCTTGCGCGGTAGCGACTTACTGGGATTCTTGCGTTCGCCGACGAGATTTCCTATCCGTTCGCGTGCGCCACGAGATTTTGGTAGCTGGCCACGCGATCCCGCGAGAGTGTGCGATCGCGAACACGTCATTCGGATGCGCCATCGGACATCCGGCGGAAGTTCCGTGAAGATCGCGATGCCGAACACGCAGAATTTGCAATCTGGAGAAGAATATCTCTCGAGTAGCATAAAACCTTCTCGAAAATTATGATTTGGATGAAAGAAACTCCTTAGGTTGACATTTGTCTGTACTTTTTTGTGCAAAGAGTCCTTTTTCTTTTTTTACTTTTTTTTTAAGGGAAGGAAGTACCCCAGAGTCTCCAACTTCCTGATCCTGTCCAGCAGGCTCCTCCCAGTCCTTTGTCCATGTCCTGTTCACTTTTCATTTGGATTTGGAGCTTGAAGGATCACTCTTTGTGCCTGCTGCATCATATATCATTGGATTTGAGGACTTTTGGATTTGAGATTTTACAAGTAAGTTGGAGAATTGGTGTTGTTTGTTTGATTGGGGCATTGCACCTACATTTTTTGGTACTTTTCATAGTTTTTTTAGAATTTATTGTTGTGGGTGGGTGGTCTGTAGTTTCAGTAGGGGCCTAGTTGTTTTTCTTTGTATGTTATTTTTCTACTAGTTTTGTTTTATAAAGGAAACATGTTGCAAAGTTCACTACATTTTATCCAACTTTTGCAATCAATTTGCAATATTTATTTAATTCACTAGTCCAGTAGTCTGGCCCCATAAATAGGCCTTTCAGCCAGTAGGCCCAGAGCTACTCATGGGTGCATGAAACAACTATTTCTGTGGTGTCTGTTAAATTTAAACATCATTTAGGGCATGGATGGCATTGGATTGAATTGCAAAAAGTCTTTTTTGGGGGGTATTTCACTTTTTTGGTGTGTGTTAAATAAATACCTTTGTTGAATGTGTGTGGTGGGGTTGTTGTGTAACTTGCAAACCTTTTTTTAGCCCTGTGGATTTTCGTTTTTGCAATTTTGCATTAAAGCTGTGTTGTTTAGCATGCCTCCTTTGTCTGGCCATATATAGGCCTGCTTGAGTTCATTGTTTTACAGGCCTCCTGCTTGTTGTGACTGTGAGTGACCATGTGGCTGGTAGACATTTTGTGGTGGTAGTTTAGTAGTGTGCTGCTTTTGCCATATAGGCCTGCATGTCTTTCCTTTGTTGGCTTATGCTTCTTGTTGTTCTGGCCTAGCCATGTGGCCATTTTGTGAAGCCAGGCAGTGTGCTTTTGCCATAGGCCTGCATTGTCTGTCTTCCCTTTCTTGTTGTTGGGTGGCCTGGCCATGTGGCTGGCAGCCATTTTGTGAAGCCAGGCAGTGTGCTTTTGCTATAGGCCTGCATTGTCTGTCTTCCCTTTCTTGTTGTTGTGGGTGGCCTGGCCATGTGGCTGGCGGCCATTTTGTGAAGCCAGGCAGTGTGCTTTTGCCATAGGCCTGCATTGTCTGTCTTCCCTTTCTTGTTGTTGTAGGTGGCCTGGACATGTGGCTGGTGGACAATTTTTGGAGCCAGCCAGTGTGCTTTTTGCCATAGGCCTGCAAGCTTGTGGCCTAGTCTGCCAATAGGCCCAGAGCTACTCATGGGTGCATGAAACAACTGTTTCTGTGGTGTCTGTTGAATTAAACTTCATTTAGGGCATGGATGGCATTGAATTGAATTGCAAAATGTGTTTTTTTGGAGTATTTCCCTTTTTTTGATGTGTGTTAAATAAATGCATTTGTTGGATGTGTATGTGGTGTGGTTGTACTTGTGTTGTGTAACTTTCCAACCTTTTTTAGCCCTGTGGAATTTCGATTTTGCATTTTTGCATTAAAGCTGTGTTGTTTAGCAAGCATGCCTCCTTTGTCTGGCCATATAATACAGGCCTGCTTGAGTTCATTGTTTTACAGGCCTCCTGCTAGTTGTGACTGTGAGTGACCATGTGGCTGGTGGCCATTTTGTGGTGGTAGCTGAGTAGTGTGCTGCTTTTGCCATATAGGCCTGCATGTCTTTCCTTTGTTCCTCTTGGCTTACTGCTTCCATCCCCTTTGCCAGCTGCAGCTCCCTGAATGACGTGATGCGCAAATTAATGCCAAACAGGTTCCACTTCCATTATATTTGTATTTTTGTTTTTGTTCTTCTTCTTCTTTCCTATCCTTCCTAAGTGTGCACGGTATACCATGAAAGCCCTTGTTGTCAAAGTCTCACAAATGGCTACACTGTTGTTATGTTTTTTTAATAACTGAGTTAATAAAATTTAATAATATAACACTAACAAGTGTGACCACCACACACTAAGTTATATATTACATTTGTTTGTTTGTACTAGTATTAATTGAACCACAACAACAAATGCAACATTTCACTGATGTTCTTCTGGCTTCTCTGCTTTTAGGTGCACAAAAGACTGAGGAGGAGGTGTCATCATCATCACCCATTGTACTGCCAAACAGAAGTCCTGCTGCGCATGATGTCATGTTACCACAGACATCTCTGCAACTTGTGCAACTGCGTCCTGCTGACATCTGAAGAAGATGGCCCCAAAGAAAGGTACCAGGTCCTCCAGTACCAAGAAAGTTGCCAGTGAGAAGAAGGAACAGAAGAAGGAAGAAGTGGCACTTACCAAGACTGGTGTGCCGCCCAGGATGTTTTAATCCTGCAGCAGCTGTGTCCGGGGAGCAAGCTGGGAGCAGCACCTCCGCATCAGTGGGCACACCCCACCAACCTAGGCCCAAGCCCATGAGTGTCGCAGAGGCAGCCAGTCTAATTGTGCAAACGTCAACAGGCAGTGATGTTGAAATTGAATTATCGTTATCGCAAAGTAGTACCCAATCAACGCAGGAGGAAACTCAGCAGATAAGTAGGCAACAACAGCTGCAACAACAGCCGCAACCACTGCCCACAATAGCAGTTGTTCCTCCCGAAGTAGGGGCAGTTCAGGAAATTGAGCTTCCTGCAGAGGAAGAAGAAGAGCAAGCCACTCTTTCAGAAGATCCATTGTCTTCCAGATCCCCAGCAAGGAAAAGGAGGGTTAGTCCATCAACTTCTTCTTCAACCCCCCCTGCTGATGATCTAGATGCCACTTGGAAGCCACCAGCTCAGTCTGAGAGTGAAAGACAGTGAGGCATGCCACAAGACAAGGCGAGGGAAAAGGAAGGTTCCAGAAAGCCTTAGAGTTATGGAGGTAGATGTAGAAGAGGAGGATGATGACGAGCCAGTCATCATGAACATCACTCCCGCCCCAGTGGAGATGGAGACCGACATTATTACCCCATCCCAAATTGCTGTGAGGGATGTGGCACGGATACCACCAACACAGGTAACACCAACACCACCTCCAGCTTCCATATTTGCATTTGCAAAGGCCCGGCAGGGACCTACATCCAGCACAACCACCACCTCAGTAGGTAGTGGTACTGCACAGAGTCAAATTCCAGGCACACCCTCCAGTTCATCCGGCATTGCAAGTGGCACCTCCAGCAGCGCAAGAAAGTTCACCTCCCCAGTTTGGATCTTCTTTTCGGTTAGCAGTAAGGAGGAGAACATTGCTATATGCTCAATTTGTCGACATAGTGTTAGTCGGGGTAAGCTTGGTACAAACTATGGTACCGGAGGCCAAGCAACCCATCTGAAAAATCACCACTTGATCCAGTGGGAGGAACACCTTAAAGGCCTAAAAAGTAAAACTGCACCCATTGCTGTTGGTGTGGATGAAGAAGTAGAAGAAGATATGATCGCGGTGGAAGGTGAACAAGAGGGAGACATTTTGTCTGGTACACAAACTAGCCCTGTCTCCAGCAGTGCAGTGGTACCACTACCGCCCACATCGTCATCATCCTCAGCAACATCTCAGTGGCACCGTAGTAAGAGTCAGGCTGAGCCTGAGACACAAGGCAACAGAGTACCGCAATGAAAAAAAGTACGTCGTTGAGCCTAACAACATTTGGGTTCAAGAAGTCACCTGCAACAGCGGCACCAGAAAGGAAAAAAATCCAGGCTACCATTGTCAGCATGCTTAGTTCGGAGGAGCAGTACGAACGCAGCCACCCAACGGCACGTTTGTACAATGCGAAGCTGGCGTAAATGTTACACTGGACCTTCTCCCTTTTTCTTTTGTGGAAGGGGTGGGTTTTCTGGAATTTGTGACAGCCATCTGCCCAAAATGGAAGGTTCCCAGCCGGTCCTATTTCGCCAGAGTTGCTGTTCCAGCTTGGACAAGCTTTGCAGCAGAGTGCTGTTCACAATATCCACCTGACAACAGACATGTGGACCAGTTGCCAAGCCACTGATTACATGTGCATCACTGCACACTGGATCTCTTTGTGGGGTTAGAGAAAAAGATATCTGCAGCAGGTGTTGTTGACACTGCTGATATTTTTAATGCCACTCGTAAACATGCAACTGTAGCCATGTTCGCCATGGAGAAATCTCATACTGCTGAAAACATTTTGGAAGAGTTTAACAGCAAGGTCTTTGAATGGCTGCACCCAAAAGGGCTTAACATTGGTTTTGTTGCCACGGACAATGGCAGTAATATAGTTAAGGCCATGCACACTGGTGGCTGTTTCAGGGTCCTGTGTTTGGCGCACTGCATTAACATAATTGTTCAAAACTTTCTGAAAAAAGAAGACCGAGTCATCAACTTACTGACCACCTGCAGAAGAATATGCACACATTTCAGCCATTCTTTTAAAGCCCGGAAGCAGCTGAGGATCATTCAACGTGAGCATAGAATGCCAGTCAAAGCACTCATCCAGGAGGTGCCAACACGTTGGAACTCAACTTATTACATGCTTGATCGTCTGTTTGATCAGTACAGACCAATCAATGACTATGTCATGCAAAGACTAAGGGATGCTACTGTGAAAGGCATGGCCGTTGAGATGGACCAATGGGGCCTAGTTAAATGCCTGACAGAGATGCTACTTCCTTTCGAGCTCTTCACACGTGAAGTCAGCAAGGAGGACTGTACTATGGGCCAAGCTATCCCATTGTTGCACACCAATGCTCAGTTGTATTCGCTATTCTCTTTTTTTCCAGAGGAACATATTAATTAACTAATTATTAATTGCAGAGTAACAGCTGAAGGCGGTGTCTGAAACGTACACAGGTGTGGAGGAAAAAAAAGAAGCATATGAGTTGGTGGAGAGCTTAGCCCTTCGTTTAACTGAAAATACAAGGGTACAAACTAATATTGTGTCAGATAAACATTACATTTGTGCCACAATTCTGGATCCACGGTACAAATCTGAACTGAACACTAAGACATTAATTCCCTTTTCAGAAGTGGATGTTGCCCAGTACAAAACTTGGAAAGCTGAGGCAGCCAGTGACTTGGAAAAGGAACAGCTGTTAATTAAAGGCCCGCTACTCCAACCCACAACAAGTACTGCAGCAGGGCATCTGGCGTCAAGTTCAACTTCAGAGCCTGAGGGCAATGCGTTTGGCTCACAGCAGTCACCAACACTATCAACAACAGCAAGAACAGGATCATCAGCCCCAATAAAATTGGCACAGGATTGGTATCTACAGCAAGGGATTGTTAGTTCCAGTGCTGCTGCAAAGGCAAAAGAGGCCCAGCAAAGCGGAGCACCCCTGAGCATTGAGCGGATGGTCCAGGCCTATCTGGATGACCCAACAGAGGTCTACATTGATCAAATCCCATTGGTGTATTGGTATGGGAAAAGGAGCCAGTGGCCAGTGCTCAGCAGGCTGGCGATAAACTATCTGGCTTGCCCTGTCACAAGTGTCTCTTCTGAGCGTGTTTTCAGTGCTGCTGGTGAACACAAGGAGATGATGGACAGAGCGCTGAAACTTTTCAGACACTCACCCCCAGTCACAGATCTGGGTTGAATCCATCATCGTTCTTTAGCTCACTTCGCCACCCCAGTTCAGACACAGCTATATGCAAATCAGTCTTGGCCCTGTGCCTCATGGGAACAATCCAGCCCGAACTGCCAAGCCATGTCTTCCCTGGACCGGAAACAAGCATCCTGGGACCGGTTTCGGGCTAACAGCCCTCATCAGCCAGGCTAGCTTGAATCCAGTGGCAAAGTGAGCAAGGGACCCACGTCTGGGCATACCCTGCCAACTTATGGTGAACAAAGCAAACACAAGGAGATGATGGATGGAGCGCTGAAACTTTTCAGACACTCACCCCCAGTCACAGATCTGGGTTGAATCCATCATCGTTCTTTAGCTCACTTCGCCACCCCAGTTCAGACACAGCTATATGAAAATCAGTCTTGGCCCTGTGCCTCATGGGAACAGTCCAGCCCGAACTGCCAAGCCATGACTTCCCTGGACCGGAAACAAGCATCCTGGGACCGGTTTCGGGCTAACAGCCCTCATCAGCCAGGCTAGCTTGAATCCAGTGGCAAAGTGAGCAAGGGACCCACGTCTGGGCATACCCTGCCAACTTAGGGTGAACAAAGCAAACACAAGGAGATGATGGACGGAGCGCTGAAACTTTTCAGACACTCACCCCCAGTCACAGATCTGGGTTGAATCCATCATCGTTCTTTAGCTCACTTCACCACCCCAGTTCAGACACAGCTATATGCAAATCAGTCTTGGCCCTGTGCCTCATGGGAACAGTCCAGCCCGAACTGCCAAGCCATGTCTTCCCTGGACCGGAAACAAGCATCCTGGGACCGGTTTCGGGCTAACAGCCCTCATCAGCCAGGCTAGCTTGAATCCAGTGGCAAAGTGAGCAAGGGACCCACGTCTGGGCATAACCTGCCAACTTAGGGTGAACAAAGCAAACACAAGGAGATGATGGATGGAGCGCTGAAACTTTTCAGACACTCACCCCCAGTCACAGATCTGGGTTGAATCCATCATCGTTCTTTAGCTCACTTCGCCACCCCAGTTCAGACACAGCTATATGCAAATCAGTCTTGGCCCTGTGCCTCATGGGAACAGTCCAGCCCGAACTGCCAAGCCATGTCTTCCTGGACCGGAAACAAGCATCCTGGGACCGGTTTCGGGCTAACAGCCCTCATCAGCCAGGCTAGCTTGAATCCAGTGGCAAAGTGAGCAAGGGACCCATGTCTGGGCATACCCTGCCAACTTAGGGTGAACAAAGCAAACACAAGGAGATGATGGACGGAGCGCTGAAACTTTTCAGACACTCACCCCCAGTCACAGATCTGGGTTGAATCCATCATTGTTCTTTAGCTCACTTCGCCACCCCAGTTCAGACACAGCTATATGCAAATCAGTCTTGGCCCTGTGCCTCATGTGAACAGTCCAGCCCAAACTGCCAAGCCATGTCTTCCCTGGACCGGAAACAAGCATCCTGGGACCGGTTTCGGGCTAACAGCCCTCATCAGCCAGGCTAGCTTGAATCCAGTGGCACAGTGAGCAAGGGACCCACGTCTGGGCATACCCTGCCAACTTAGGGTGAACAAAGCAAACACAACCCAGATCTGCGACTGGGGGTGAGTGTTAGAAAAGTTTCAGCACTCCGTCCATCATCTCCTTGTGTTTGCTTTGTTCGCCCTAAGTTGGCAGGGTATGCCCAGACGTGAGTCCCTTGCTCACTGTTGGACTTGGCCCTTTCGGCAAGTTCACCCCTAAACTTTTTGCCTTTTCTCTGACATGTTGTTGGTGGTTTTAGGCCTCTGGGCACTTTCGCACTGTGGTCCAGTGGAAAGTGCGTGCGCTCTCTGTGTTACATTGGTGAGCTTGGCCTGCCCTCCCATAGGAATGCATTGGGGATTCCCTGATCAGTGTGTGTCAGTGATAATTCAGGATATGGGAGGAGTAGGGTGGTCGTTTGGTATGTATGAAATGGTGAGAATAAATGCTGCGCAATGGTGTGCGCAGATTTATTATGACTGGGAGAAATGCCACTTTTAGAAGTTGGCATTTCTGTGCGCTATGTGTCTGCCTGCCTGATGTGAATTGCATGTCTGGCTTGTGAGTGACAGGGGCTGGGAGATGTGTGTGGCTCCAGGAGGGGCAGGGTGAGTCAGCACTAGGCTGAATGGGACACCTGGGCTGGGAGTAGTGGGAGGAGTAATCCCCTGACTCTGAATAGGACTGTGCCCAGCCTGTACAATGCTGGCTCCGCCCCCTGTGGTGTGTCTGATCACCTAGCCCCCACCTGACAAAGGGGAAGAGGAGCTTGGAAAACAAAGTGCTCCAAATCCCCCCTGAACCATTTGCATCTGGTTCCCCAAGCCCTGCGCTGCAGACAAAGGAGGGAAGTGGTATAAGTATAGGGGCTGTGACCCCATTAAATTGTTCAGTTCTTGTTCCTGAATCCTGCTGGGGCATGCTGCTGCTGGGGCCCAGGGGGGGCTGCCATGAGGGCTTGCCTCCCTGGGCCCTGCATTGCCCCTTCACCTCTAAGGACTTTTGGGACCCTTTTGCTTTTCGTTTTATAGTCCAGGACCTTCAGGACTTTGGCTGTATCTAGGCGCCCTGTGAGCGCTTTATTTTTAATCTCCCCAGAGAAGGAGCATGAGGGCTCTGCAGCGCTGAGCTTCTCGTCCTGATGGAGGGAATACCGGCGTGAGGGATTCCCCCGTGACGCCTAAAGCGGCGGGTTCCCACCCCGCTTATTGGATTTTATTGCGGATGCCCACCCCGCCTCGATGTTTATTTTAACTGAAGGGGGTGCCTAGCCCGCATGGTGCCGCAGAAGAAAATCCGCTCCGGGCCGCTCTCAGCGTGACCCGGAAGCCAGGTGATCTTGCCTGGTTGTGGGCGGGGCCTCCTACGGGAGGCCGGAAGTCTGCGCGGGTCTCCCGGAAGCCTGGGAGAGCCCTGCACGTCTGGAGAAAGAAGTCCCGGGTCTCAGGAGGGGGCCCGGGTGAAGTGAGGAGAGAATCCAGGCGGGAGCCCACCCAGCACTGGACGGTGCCGCACGAGGAGTGGGAGCCCACCCCGCCTCCGTGCACACCAGAGAGGAGACCCGTCCGGAGCCTCGCCGGCTCCACATCGAAGTCCCGGTCCCAGGAAGGGGGACCGGGCGAAGAGAGCCGGCGAAGCCTCCCCAGTGAGGGAGGAGAGCAGAGTACCGGCCCGGAGAGGAGACCGGAGGAGACACCCAGAGTCCCGGTGAGTGGGGGCTCCATGTGTTGGTGCCTTTCGAGGCACTTTGCTGGTGCTTGGGGGGATGTTCCGAGCAGCCCGGCCTGACAGAGGGCCACTCCAATGATGGGCACAATAGTTTCAGGGCCCCAGTGGGGGTCCCGAGGGCCAGTAGTGCCCGTGCCTTCCTCCTTTTTGGTTGTTCTTTTTTTTACAGCTGCCCCGCCTGACAGTGGGCAGCTGCACCGATGGGGGGGCAAATTTGGTTTAGAGAGCCCCTTTTACTTTCCTCACAGCTGCACTGCTATAGCGGGCAGCTGCAACATTTTGCCATATTTGTTTTAGGGTCCCCGTGGGGGTCCAGAGGGCACAGAGGTGCCCATGCCTGCCTTTACTTTGCTCACAGCTGCGCCGCACCAGCGCGGGCAGCTGCCATGGTTGGCAGCCTTTTTATGATAGGAGTCCCAGTGAGGACCCACGCCTACATTGAGATTCCCAGCTGCACGGCAATTAGCGTCAGCTGCACCGTTTAGGCTGACAGTTCTTTGGGGACATTTTTGAGTAAGATAGGAGTGAGATGCACTCCTCTGCCCCAGCGCAATGGCGCACTTTGGATTCCGCTGCCTTGGCAGCAGCCTGGCTTTGGGACATAGGGCATTTGAGCCCCTTTGAGAAGGCCAGGTGGCCAGGGGGACTGTGAGGTTAATAGGGCGCCAGGCCCTACTGTGATTTGTGTGGTGCTAGGAAATGTGATTCATGTACTATGATTTACGCACCCTGTTTTATGCCTCTAACTGTGGTTTATGTATGAGGTTATTTGCATACTATGGTTTATGCTTGTGAGTTTAGCCTCTACTGTGAGTTAGGCCCCTAATGTGAGTTATGCTTAGGAGGTTATTGTCTAATGCGTTTAGACTTATGAGATGATTGCATAATGTGTTTATGCTGGTGAGGTTGGCGCAGAATGTATTTCACGCCTAAATGTGATACTGTGCATAATATGGTTTATGTTACAGGATGATGCTGAGTACAGTGTTGGCCAGTGAATACTGGCTGTGTTCTACGTTTATGATATGTCCTACATTTACTAAGTTCACTTTGTGATGGTTCTGACAGTGGTCCAGTTGGCCCTGCCAGGTGTACATAATCCCTTGTAGATATTACCTAGTGCCAGGTGGCACAATGTATATTATGTGATTACTATTCTAATGTGTTATGAGAATACAAAGGCTATTTTTATATATAACCTTGTGTGGGGTTCCTTTTGTGGTGTGCCTGGTATGTTGTTCCTGTGTGCGTGTTGCGCAAACGCTTTACACATTGCCTCCGGGATAGGCCTGACTGCTCGTGCCAAGCTACCAAGGGGGTGAGCAGGGGTTATCTTCGGCGTGTAACTCCCTCGCCCTGACCAGAGTGGTGGTCTCTGCCTGGTTTTGGCGCAAGCCTTAGCCAACCAGAGATCCCATTTCTAACACTCACTTTGCCACTGGATTCAAGCTAGCCTGGATGATGAGGGCTGTTAGCCCGAAACCGGTCCCAGGATGCTTGATTCTGGTCCAGGGAAGACATGGCTTGCAGTTCGGTCTGGACTGTTCCCATGAGGCACAGGGTCAAGACTGATTTGCATATAGCTGTGTCTGAACTGGGGTGGCAAAGTGAGCTAAAGAATGATGATGGATTCAACCCAGATCTGTGACTGGGGGTGAGTGTTTGAAAAGTTTCAGCACTCCGTCCATCATCTCCTTGTGTTTGCTTCAGTACTGCTGGCGCCATTGTAACAGTGAAAAGGACCAGTCTCTCGCCAAAACCGTGGAGAGGTTAACCATGATCAAAATGAATCAGCACTTTATACCACCGAATTACAAAATACGTGAATCACAGCAGGAAGATGAGGACAGAGACTAAGGTGACGGAAGTAGTGTGTTAGATGATTACCTATTTCTGGTTGAACCACCAGAGTTTGAGGACGAGCTATACTTCCCTTACAACTAGGCTTTCAACTTGTTACTTTCTTTCTTCCTTATTTACTTTTATTATTTGTGTGTGTCTCTGTCTTTCTGGTTCAAATCACAACAAATCCATCACCACCGTCTTCTCTTTTTATTGCCATATTGGAGTTGCAGCTGTGTGCATTTAAGTCCACTCCTCCGAGTCCGGCTCCATCCTCCTGACTTGTCCTAAATCCATTTCCCTCAAGCTAGACATTGGATGGAGAATAGTACAAGAAATGTTGCCTCGTCGAGTCCCTCCAAAAGAAGTGGAACATGATGGCTATAGCTATCCTCCTTTCCGAGCCGAGAGAGACTGCCCCTTAAAGAGAAGGAACAGGTAATGATGGCATGCATTGGACGTTGACTCTGAGTGATTGGTGTTTGTGTTGTTGTTGTTTGTTGTGCATGAAGTGAAGTCAAAGTGTACTAGTATTTAATCTACACACTAAAAGTGACTTAAGTCAATGTTTCCCTTCTGTTGTTTAATAACAAAATTGTACTTCTACTGCAGGCCGATCCATTGCATTTTTGAATATGGAATCTGGATGGCCTCACTCGGTACACTACACCATGATGCTGATGACTAGTACTCTTCGCAGTCAGTCAGTAGGATCGGAGATGACTGATGGAATAACTCGGGCCGCGTTTCATGAAGTGGCATAAAAGGTAAACAAGTCAACAACAACCACAGCAGACCTACATGTCTGTGTAGTGGTGGAGTCAACTCAGTTGAGTCGAGTGTAATCAAGTGGTTAACATGACTGACAGCGGTGCTTTGAATGATATAGTTACTTAATTTGGAAAATGCTATGTTGCTGTATTTGTGTGCTCTGTCTGCCTCAGTCAAAAAAAATCTAAGTAAAGTGGAGGTTGGGTGGGCGCCGTGGGCCTGCTCTTCCTGTTGTTTTTGTAGGTTAATGCTGGAAACAGAGTAGACATGATTTAGCCATGCCGCCTCTGAAAGTGTTCTTGTGTTGCACTCCTCCGTAATTTATCCATTTTTTTTCTCCTTGATCTTTCAATATCCCTTTTGTTTTTACATCTACACTTACAGGCTGGCCTTCACCCTGTGCTATAAAACAACTCACACTTACCTTATCAATCCATATCCGCCAGTCAGGCAGTGGCACCCAAGATTGATGGACGGAGCGTCCATGGAAGGGAGGACCAAGAGGAATGCTGAGATGCAACTCCCCAATTTGACCAGGATAACATACAGTAACCTAGACAGTTTCATTCATCATCTTTTAATTAATTTGATTCATTTTTTCTCTTCAATCATTATGACTGTGTGTTGGGGTTTATATTATGTTTGCTCTTTGCTTATAATTGTTTCCTACAGCTACTTTTTAAATTTCTTTGCTAGCTTTAAAAGGAAGCCCGGTACAACAGAACATAAACTGTATGTAATTTGGGTCTCTCTGAGGGCAGACAGGCAAGGCAATTGCATAATAATAATGAATAATATACTGCTGCCCTGTACTTTCTACTAGTCTAGTTCTTATCATTAACCATCAAGTCATCATCATCATGCATGCATTTATGCATATGATGGTCAGATTTATGAATATGATGGTCGTCTGCCAAGATTGTGTGTTGTTGTTTGTCTTTGTCAAACCTTTCCCTCAAATACCCCTTTCCATTCTGAAATACAAGTACAACCTCAAACCTTTGTATAAAAAACCTTACAAAAAACAGTCCTTGTTCTTCCCAGGGCTTGTTTTTTCATTTACATTCAGTGCATTGCTCTTCTAGCATTATTATTATTTTATTCTTAATCTTCTTCACCCTTGGCTTTGGTACTCTGGCAGGGTTTAATTTTCTTTTACATTCTCTTCGTCCAGTCTGACTCTGCTTTCACCTACTATGATACCATCCAGGCATCCATCCATCCAAACATGGCTATCATAAACCGGCTTTCACCTACACAAACAACATACATTTGTCATAGATATAATAAATAACCAACCACCACCCATGCCATGCGTCCTTGCTTGTCTTAGAGTTTGACCCCTCAAACCACCCCCCGGAGGATTCCTTTCACCCATACAGTTCACCCACCCAGACAGGCATCTTTTCTGCTTTGTCTTTCACCTTTCACCCATCCTTCAACTTCCCATGCATCCTATTCCTATGATCTCCATCCGCCACCTAAGCATCCCGGGGCCCCTTCCTTCACCCATGCATCCTTCTCTGCAGTCATACATGTCGTCTGACTGTTTGTCTTTGTCATAAAACTGTCTTTGCTGAGTTGAAGATAGAATATGCCATTAGTTACTCAACCCCCGCCGCTAATGCTAATGTTTAAGTAAAGGGTGTCTTCTTCAACTGTTCAGTGTTCAAAACAACAACTTAGCCTCAGCAGAAGTACAGTGTACTAGTACTGACTGAGTACTGTACACCCTTGCAGCGAGTGTATTCATCATTCTCAATAATTAAGGATATATGACTTACCACCTCCCGCCACTACTGCTGGCTCACCCCCTGTGGCCGCCGCATCCGCTCCCTCCGGAGTGGCCTGGCCCTCGCCGCTCGCCCCGGCACTGGTGTTCGGTACGCATTCGGGGAAAAAATCACGTTTTTTACATGCCATATATACGCCTCCCCTATTTGTTTTTCTCATTAGCAAGATTGAAAATACATAATTAATAATACATAAATACACCACGCACATCACTATCTACAATTCGGATACTAGAGTACAGTAGACAGTATATCCTATCAAAAATAACTAACTAATATCTGGCTGGGCATTTTGTTGGCAGCAATTTTTGAAAAGCCTCTTTAGAAGAGGACAACCCAAAGGACTGGACTCAGTGACTAGAGCTATTGGTGCATCTCATTTTTTTAAAAGAAGAAAGAGTGGCCAACTGGGCGGACATAAGGTCTCTCTTAGTTGTAAAATAATGGTACCGTCCTCCTACTCCTCATACTTCCTTCCAGCCATGGTGCACGGTAACAGTTGTTCAGAGTTACTGTTCACCATCAATTGCTGCTACTAAAAAAAGTACTAGGCCTGGATTACAAAAAGTAAAATACACCACTTTGGGGTGTCCTGTGACCACCATTACTGATTGAGCATGATGAGACAGTAAAAGAAATGAAAGCCTTCTCATCTCACAATTCACAAACCTGCAGATATTTATAATACCTTACTTAGGCGTGCAATCTGCACAGCACATTAGTGCTAAGTAGTAGTAAGGAGTCCTTACTAGTACTAGTAGTAGACTAGGACCATTGGGTTCTCTGAGTCTTTCAGTACCACTACTAGGCAATCCACATATAAGGGGAGAGGGAAAGCTGAGTGAAACCTAGATGAGAGCAAGCTACAGACAGACTAATACAGAGTCAGAGCAGAGGTTAGTCAGATGCAGTTTGATTTAATGTAAAAAAAAACAGACACTAGAAGAAACATTGCTAGTAGTAGTACTAGTACTTAGTAGTAGGTAATGGAGTAAAAACAAGAATTTAGAAACAGATAGATTGAAGAGGATTTTGGAAAAATAAAAATATGGAAATGGAAATAATAGAGCGGTAAAAGTTAGGGAAATAAATATAATATAACAACACCAGGAGGACTTTCTGGGGCCAGCGGCAGAGCCATTGGCGCCTGAGGCCGCTTCCTGATGCTCCTGGGAGGCCCCTCCAGCTCCCGCACCCGCTGCACTGCCAGCTCCGCCAGTCTTCTTCTTGCTCCTGGAAGCTGATCATCATGTAAAGAAAGAGATAAAAAATGATCGCGTCGCAGTCGAGTACCATCCGATCATTATTATTCCACATTTCAATTCCGATTCCTAAATCCTAAACATACCTAGCCCGCCTATTCCAGACTTTGGAATGAATTGCAAAAAAATTATATTTGCTTCTAAGTTCCAATCTCATTCCCAATCATCTCTCAGTCTCAACTCCAACAACCCCCTTTGACGGGCCAACTAGTCTGCATTTATTCTTCTTATTATTAATGCATAGATGGACGCATGCATATTACATACACCAAATTGGTTGGTTGCTATTCACTCACTATAAGAAGAACTACAAAAGGTTGTACTAGGACTGAAGTCATGTGAGAGGATGTGTCACGCAGGCCGCTTGGCGCTAAATTACCAAATAATACTAACTACTACCACTACCTTAGTGACAGGAAGAGACAGGACAGCCTGACAGGGCAAAGGAAAGGACTGGAGTCTTCCCTATCTGGATTACCTACCTAACTTAAATTCTCTAACCTAACCAGCCCAAGTGAGCGCAAAGTTGCAAACAAGTACGATTAGTTAGTAGCGCTGAGCATCTGTCTGGAAATAACAATCACATAATATAAGATTTTTAAACATAGGTTATCTGCATGTAAGCAGCAGTAGCAGCATGTTATTTGTGGAAAAATTTATATTCGCAATATAACACAGAACAGAAGAACGCAAAGTAGCAATATTAAATAGCCACTCACCAAGCCCCAGGACCTCAACACCTAGCAGGTCCAGCAGTCCTGCTCCCGGTCCAGGATATCGGACCACCGGTGCGTCAATTGGTTATGGGTGCGCCGGACCACAGAGCAGCGAAGCACTGCCCGGCGCACCCTTCCCCACCGCCGGTGACACTCCCGGAGCCCGTACTCAGACCCAGGCCTACCACCTGCTGCCAAGGTTAAGAGGAGGTGGCGCTGCACAAAAAAAACCAGTGTGGCCACCTCCGCCTCACTGAATAGGCGCCGAGGCTGCACCCCTTGTGGGAGTCGCCTTTCGCAAGGAAGGCGGTCGCGACTCAGACTCCGGGTCTTGCCCTTACTCTTTGGCATGGTTCTGGGACAGGCGGGGGCGGAAAAGAACAGGTAGGAGCTAAGAAAGTAAGTAAAAGAAATGAAAAAAGCAAGTAATAAAAAAAGAGTGAAAAACGCAGTAAAAAACACACAAAAGTAGGAAAAAACGCAAAATATAGAATCAGGAATAGAGAGGGATAGATAATAAATAAAATAGATCAAAAAAATGTTTCTAGAAAGAAACGATTGCAAAGATACAGGGAGGATAGAAAACCAGGCCCCAGAACCATAGCAAAAAGTGAAAAACAAGATGGCCGCGCCCATTGGCGACCGCATGGGTAAGTTTGCGCGATATTTCCCCCGAGCATGCAAAAAGCGTCCCTGAACACACAATACGCGTTCCCGAACAGGAAAAACGCATCGCAAACAGGTGGAAGAAGCAACTCCGCGTGCTTGCGGAACTTCACGAAGCTCGCGGAGTTTTTTTGCGACTTCGCGGGATTCTGCGTAGCGCGACTACGCGAACTCCGCCCAGGGTTAACGCTCAGAAGACTCAGGTGTCAGTGAACCAGCACGCAAACCCTGCCTCTGTTGTTGCTGCCCCTGTTTTTTTATTTCTCCAGTTCTTTTTAGGAAAGAATGGGCGCCCATCTTTATCAGTCTGGGCTTTTTGTTGAGTTTGGGATTGAGTTTGCGTTTGAGTAAAAGGCTTAATTCCCAGACTATTGCGCCCTAAGGTTTTATATGCTTTAGCAATAATCTTTGGCAATTTGCACTGTTTGCATCTGCCACAGCCTCCAAGCGTTGCGCCACTTGCAAACTTACAGCATCACCCTTAACATTAGCAAGGATCATATCGGAAACAATGTCGAACACCCCCACCAGTCTCAACCCTAACTCCAGAGCTGCCTCGGTCCCAAGTTCATCCTGAACATGTTTTATCACGGAAGGGAGTACGGTCATTGAGGGGGTGCCGAAACACATCGAATATACCGCTGCAAACACTCTACCCCAAGTGTTAAAATCCGCCAATTCGGGAACTAGGCCTTTAGGTAAACTCATGGTCAGGATCCTGTGTTTCTCCACAGGCGTGGTATTTGGAAAAACAGCTTCGAGTTGTCCAAATTTTTCAGCAAGCCAATAAGGAAATTCATCTTTGTTTTGCGGACGCTTGCCCATCACTGAATTAACCATGACAGGACTGATGGTTACACCACCAGGTCCAGGTGATTGCGCAGCAATGCCAGGTGGTCCCACCTGGAAGTTGCGTGACATGAACTGAATAACAGCTCTATGCACACGTATCAATGAAGTATGCAATACACATAGCTCTGCGACAGTAGCTGTAAGATAATTCGGGTGCGGGGTATACCCAGCCAAAACGGGCCAGGTGGCCCCATCGATCGATAAGGGGCCTAAACGGACCAGTGTCAAAGGGTGAGGAAGGGTGCCATTAAACCATATAGAGTATTGCCAAGCTGTTAACTGAACTGTAAGAGATCGATAAGGTCGATAATCCTGCGTAACCGCGGTGGCAGTATATTCGTGAAACAATTGATCTGTCCCATCGTCTGCCGGAAAGGTGACCCAAGTAAAAAATACCTCGAAGCGGTAAGCTGCATCCGCTTCGACTACAAAAATAAGCACAACGCCAGCAATAGGGACCCATATTCAGTCAAATATGCCGTGACTGGTGCGCGGTT
This sequence comes from Calotriton arnoldi, assembly GCA_963921515.1. NCBI lineage: Eukaryota > Metazoa > Chordata > Amphibia > Caudata > Salamandridae > Calotriton > Calotriton arnoldi. The sequence goes on from CAWUFW010013217.1 coordinate 372,981, forward strand.
AGGAGGTGCTATGACAACCGACATAATTAACAGAAGAGAAGAACAACTTACGTGTGGTAGCGCAATAACGGGTTAATTAGAAAGAGATAGACCTTTTAAAATTCAAGTTTGAATAACCTATAACATATCAATATAGGGGGATACAACGTCACAACTGTCTCCTGAAACAGATGTGAGGGGACTGTGGACAAGCACAAGCACTACTCAGGAGTCTCGCAGTTAAGTACCAGACCAAACGTTGGCGGCGCCATGTTGTGGGGATTCTGCACATACACAGAACTATGCACAGGAAAACAGGACCTTGGTGTATAGGGGCTGAACCTTCCTACCACCTTAGTGCCCAAAATCCCAAAACTGACTAGCTATAGTGTCTCATTCGTTCTCCTACATAATCATAAAGATACAAATGATTAGGCAACCCAGAACACAACACACCCGACTCTCTCAGGAATTGCGATAGCAAGACACACCCTTTTGCTTACTCACTCATACTTGTCCACAATAAGAATGGTCAGAGTCACTGTTATAGTTCAAAATGTTTATTTTAACTATCGTGCTCTATAATCAATATACGAGCTACTACCAGCAGCGAAATGCATAAACCTAGAACGATTAGCATTGTTACAATTCCATAGAATATAAAGGGGGATGTCATCATATACAGATAGTGGAAAAAGGACTATACGGCCTAACCACCCTCCTCTTGGTAAGGTGAAGTTTATTATATAAATGAAGATCTCTGGGCTTTGTCAGCAGACCCCATACCTTAGTGCCTAGATGGAAGCTTTACATCATAGGAATAGCATAGCTCTTCTCCCTGGAAATATCAAAGCACGAGTTTCCAGTAGCGCAGCTGTGTTAGCATGTTTTGTCTAGATGCTAGGGACTGACCAGAACAGAATAACAAGGGGCATTGTATATCGACCGTGCACATCGTATTCAGACTAAACTCCAGGAACAGGCAGAGAACGCAGAAAGCAGACAGTTCTCATATGAAAGGCACAAACAGAGTCTTGCAAAACAAAGTCATGTAGTAACGTGCGCAAAAGCAGCATCATGGCAGCAGAGCTCATGCTAACTTAGCAATGTCGACAATGACCCTAACGGCCATATAACAGTAGCCAAAGCATGGAATAACCTTACCCTGCACCTCAGGACTGCACCGTCACCCTAACATTTCAGTAGAGAACTCAAGACCTGTATGTTCCAATGAACAACCCACAGTGCAGCAGCCTACTTTTCCAGCACCTCAAGACCCTCATGAGTGATTTGCGCACTCTACAAATGTTGATTGATTGCTTGTTTGATTTGGATTTTCTGTGATTTCCTATGCTGATGACATGCAGATTGTGGTCTCAGTCTTGCGTGATGTCAAAGCGGTGGCCAAACAGTTTAGCAGCTGCATTGAACAAATTGTTGGATGCAGGAAAATTGTCTCAAGGTAAATTCAGATAAAATGGAGGTACTTTGATTCAGCATGGATACATCCTTTTGGTCTGCCTCCTCATGGCTTCATAGCCTTGGTCCGCTTCCTTGTCCAATTAATAAAGCTAAAAACCTAGGTGTTCTCTTTGACAAAACCTTTCGTTCTCCGAACAAATAAATCAGGTGACTTCATCTTGGTTAGCCCTGCTAAGAATCTTGAGGTTCAACATGCCCCGAGACACCATGGCACCATTCTAAGATGGTGGCACCATATGTACTGTGTATTATGTATTGTCTTTTCATTGTGCCCAGTGACTATAACTAGACTATGTTTGCAAATTGGTGTCATGTGACCAAGGCCCAGCTGGGACAAAACCCAGCTGGTCTGGTGAACAAACACTCAACTTTCACCATCCCCCGTGTGAACGCTGTGATTTTCTTCTTTTTTCGGTATATTTAGAAGAATACAATTATTTATACAAAAAAATATTTTAAATTAAAACACTTTCCTCCTTGCTATCCTAAAACATGAACACCAACAAATAATTAAAATTAATTAAAAATAATATAACATTTGAAAAATATTGGCATTAAACATAAAACAAAGAGAATTACCGTTATAACTATAAAATTAGTTAACGCAATGTATTAATTAAATAATTGATCAACCAATTAACAATATTAAAAAAGAACAAATAAATAAAACTAGTTGATCATCTATATGCATAAAACGGTATTTAAAAATGAACAACAAAAATGTACATTAAAGAAACTTCACACCCTAAACGCCTACAGAACAAAAATTTGTAATTGCATTTAAAAAAAAACATTTTATATAAAAACTTACAAACCATACTAAAATAAACTAAACACAAATATGGTTAAATATTGATACATATAATACTAAAAGAAATAATATTTATCAAACTGATTAAACAATTATATTTCCTACTACTAAATAAAACATTATAAACAACGTTACTTACATATTAGATAAACATATTAATTACATGAAAAGGCAATATTCTTACCATACATATTCTGTCCCCCAATATTTTTGAAATCACAATATTTTTGACATATTTTTGAACTGTTGGAAGGTGGTTTATTAGTAGGTGCAGGTAGGTATTAACAGCTAGTATTAACACCACATTCTCAAAAAAGCTCCATTCAATTTCTCTGTAAATTAATCCTTGCTCAACCCTTGGCAGCTCTGCTGTGAGCAGACAGGCTTAACTTAGGAGACAGGTGTGTAAAGCATTTAAAAACACCAATACTTTATTAAGTATGACAAAGCACAATACAAATCCAACACCAATTTATAAAAATAGGAAATATTTGTATGATTAAAATGACACAAAAACGACAAAAATCCAATGTAGGGAACTAGAGACATGAATTTTCAAAGATGAAATACTTTCTAGTGCTTAAAAACCAGAAGCGCCAACTTGGAACATCTGGGCGCGCTTGACCAGGACAAGTCAAAGTTTCAGGTTGAACATAATGGAGCGCGGGTCGGATACTATGAGCAGTGGGGCCAGGTCAAGCTTTTACCTTCTGACTTAGTCACTTTTTTGGAGCTTATTCTCTTGAAATCGAGCAGCTCTCTTCGTCAGGCCGGCTTACAGTTTGACGACTGCAGCTTGGCTCAGTGCGATGCCTCAATCAACTCAGCGAAGCAACCTGGATTTCAGGCCGAGTCACGATTTGACATTGCCGGCTTGACTCTCGATGATGGGTCAGTCAACTAATGTAACTTTTTGACAAAAATTCTCCAAACAATTCCAAACTTCTAGATCTTCTTCCATAAGGTCCTTTTGGGCTGTTGAAGGGTCCACAACACTAGTCCAAGGTTCCAGAATCTCTCAGTTGCTCCTTGGGAAGTTGGGACTACAAGACTCACAATGCACCTGGCCAAATCCTTAAAACTCCACAGAACGCTGTGCAGCTGGGTTCTTCTGCGTGGAGATAACGTAGGTGGAGCTCTTCTAACCTGCTGCTTTTAGAGAGTCCACTTCTTCAACTTTTAGATTCCGGCAAAGTCCTACTTTTGCTGAAGCCCAAAGTGTGCAAGAGGTGCAGTCTTTCTGAGTGCAGACCTCTTGGTGCTGTCCAGGTTTTCAGCAGCGCAGTCCTTCCTCTTCTTGTTTCTTCCAGGCAGGGATCTGAGTTACTGGGCAGCTCTCCCATATTTATTTAGGCTTCTGGGCTGGCAGGCAGTGTGGCAGCCCATACCAATGGGGTGCAGGGTGCCACTCTCAATGATGACCACTTTCCCTGAAGTATGGCATATTCTTGTCCCACAAAGCACTGTTCTTTAAAGACAAAAATGGAGAACATTTCTCCTGGAGCTTTAGGTCTGGCTAACCCAACCTACAGGTGTGGCCAGCTTTTCCAAGCACTCCCCTTCCAGCTCCTCCTCTAATACAATTACAGGGGCTCCCATCTGGCTGGGGGTGCAGGGAGTGGGCTTGGGTCCTGTCCTAAGTGTCTTTCCCTCTTTGAAGAGACGTTTGGCTACCCAGCCCCCGTCCTGCCTTTTGCTCTGCAGCTTGCAGATCTCCTCCCACCAGATGCCTCTTTGTTTCCTTTCAGGTCACTACACACCTCATCAGAGCAGTTTGGCTCAGCATGTCAAAGGCTGTCCAATCAGGAGAGGCTGCTCTAGAACTGGATTCAGACACTTCAGAAAAGCAAGTTCTTAAACTTATTTTTTGTCATAGTCATAATAGATTTGACTTTGGCAAGTTGTTGGATTCATTCTGAATATTATTTAGACACTTTGAATTATTATTTTAGCTCACTCTTGTCAATAGTTAGACTTTATTAAAGTTTAATAAAGCCTTCCTATGCTAGCCTATGGAGCTAATCCACTACAATAGGGAAAACAAAAGTGCCAGTGTTTCCTGCACCAGAGTTTACAAAAAATGTTTTATAATGTCCCTGCTTGTTCAAACATAGCACACTACCCTTGGTACACCTAGGGTAGACCTTAAGGGTGATTTGTATGTCAATATAAGGTAGTTTAAGACTTTGGAAGTACTTTTAATTTCAAAGTTGAATTTGGACATAGTTTTATTTTAAAAACAACTTGCAAAGCAGGGCTGGCTTTTTAAATGACAGCAGGCAACACAGCAGTGCACACTAAAGTGCATTAAATCTGCAGGGTCTCTAAACCGACATGCCCTACCATATACTAGGGGCTTACAGGTAGGTTGTCATACCAATTGTGATTATACCTAATTATCATATACCTTTTAAACAGAGCACTGGCCCTGGACCCGGGAAGCAGGGCCCAGGCCACAATCGGAGTCAGTAACCACCAGTATCAGTCCAAAGATGGGGTGATCAGGGCGAAAAGAATGACTTTCTCACATGAACCACAATATCTATTTTGCTCCCATGTTTTTGCTCCATATGGGGTTCACCGGTCTAGTGAAGACTACTCGGGTGCCTTAATTCCGTTTTTCTTTTTTCATTTAAAGCTTGTTAGAAGCCTTGCTTTGTTGAGGGCTTGTCAGGACCCCAGCATATATCACTTCTTTGGTGGCAAGATAAATAGCTGTGATTTATAGGACTTTATTGACCTGGGTAAGTGGATTCAAGGTTAGTAGGTTCTGACTCCTTGCATCTGGAAGTTCCCAGCCTACGAGTATAAAGTGCGAAGGAGTTGGCAGAATTAAAATAAAGGGCATTCAGTAAATGATTTCATTTTGATCGGCCCATGAGTTTCACATTATTTATTCCTTTGAATGGGAGATTTGAATTTGCTGTGCTCGGATTACAGATCAATAGAGGATCCATTGTGCACTCTTCGCCTTTAGGTATTAGTCATTGTTTATGTGCGAAGATTGCAGAAATCACCAGGATTAAGAGGATAGAACGAATGTCACTGTTCATTTTATGCATCCACTACCTAGTCTTTTTAAATATATTGACTTTGTTTAGGCCACGGAATAAACTCATCTAATGTAGGCTGTTGAATACACCGGATTTAGTTTGACTGTGGAATGACCCTACGCCATATAGACTGTAGAATGAACCTGTGGTGTTTAGACTGTGGAATGCACTTGTGCTACACTTTACATGTGTAGTGAGTCAAATTAGATCTTATAACTTATTATTGAGCAATGTGCGGGCTCCATCCTGGAAAGAATGCGCGTGCACCCTCCACATGCCCTTGTACTGTGGGTGTATTTCACACACCTGACAAACAAGGTACGATTAAGTTGCCTGAACCTAAACTACAGAAGATCCCCGAGTGCATCTTTCTGGTTATTACAGTCATCAACATATAGTAAGTAACAAGTTCACAATACAATTCCATTCCTTTTCTCAACTTTGAGACCCTTATGAGACGAGATCCCCAAGAAACTCATCACAAACTGGCTGCCAGTTGACTGCTTATGCTGGAGATATTTTCCATATGAACACTATTTGCCAGCTCTGTCCACCTGCAAGTTCCCTTCACAAGCTTTACCTAAAGCAAGACTCCTCAGCTGGCGAGGCATGGTCCCTGGGGCAGAATGATGGCCGTCGAATGTGTCCACAGCTGTGGTCTGTAAGTAATGACCGAGGCGAGCAGTGATTGTGAATGTAGATTTGGAAGGCAGTTCTCCGTTTGGGGTGCACTGCAACGCAGTACAAAGAAAGTTAATAAATAATGCAGCGCTTCGATCAGTGCCCCTGCCGGGTTCAACATTCGACACTGCTTCTCACCTGCTGAAAACGGCGTCTGCGTCACATGCGTCATGTTGCAAATGCGCCATCTGCAAATAGGTCAATACACACCACAATATTTTCGAAGTTCTTTTACGGAATCGTTTTTAGAAAAATGAAAGAACGTGTTCTATGTTTTTCTCTGTTTTTACCGGCTCTCAGACAAGATTGCATCTTCAGGAAAGTAAAATCACTCGCTATCATTTTTGAGACGTCTGGTATATTACTATTATTTGCATATGTTGGTGTCGTATTGCTGTAGTTCATCGGAAAAGCATATCTAGAGACCACGTGCCACAAACAGCCTGACGTTGCGCCTGTGATTTTGTTAGTCGGTTCAGTAAGCGTACGCCGTTTTTAAGGCACTATACATTACATGTAATCAGTGATTATACTTATATTTTCATGGTAGCACATTAGAAATAATAAGGCATTCACCCTGAACCACTGAAACAGAGCATTATCCCGTGAGTTTCTGCTGAGATGTTGTACTGCGCTTTCCAATGCATCAAGGACTGAGGATGGAAAAGTACATTTTGTTGCTAGGCGAATCTAGAGACAGGCAGCTAAAGAAGGAAGCACGGCGCACCCCTGCGAAACGCATGCAAGGTGGTTGCATCCAAAACGCACATGCTGACGTCCATATGATCCCCAGAGAGTCAATGATGTTTTTTGTGTGATCAATGTAATATTCTGCTGCTAAATTTAGGGACTGTACATCCTATGAAAATGGCACCTTACTATGACTAATTAGCAATAAAAAATGTGCTTGTCTACAAGTTTAATTATTTGATCTCCAAGGTTTTGATTAAAGTAAAATACTTTGGCTAAAGGCAGAAACAAGAGAAATGCATCTATATTATTTCCTCATCAGGGATTCTGTTACTCTCCTAAATGAAGCACAAAGCATACAAATACTGTTTTCTATATGAAACAGACGAAAATGCTAGAGTGATATATATGTTCAACACCCTGTGTGCCTTACGAGACAATGAAGTGTCAAATAAACCACTCGACCGATTTTGAAATCAGAAACTACCATCAACATAAAATATTTGTAAGCTTCGGTCTACGTTTCAGAAAGTAGAAATAGCTTGGTCTAAAATATGCCACTCGCCTCCCAGGCATATTTCAAATAGGTACTGCAGCAAGGTTTTTCTTAGGAACTGGTTGTTTTATTTTAAACTACTGCAGTATAGATGGTCTGTAGAAGGGCTGGTTTTATTTTTAACCTAGCATATATATTTGTTGTATGTGCTGTACAGATGAATGTTTATGCGTCGTTTGTGAAAATGTTGTGGGTCAACCAACAGTCTAGAAATATTAGCTGAAAAAGCCAATTGAGAATCGTGGCCGAGCATAACTTAACTCTGCAAGAAAACCTCTGACAGATATTCAAATAAGCATTGGTTTTGTACAATGTTGGGGGTTACAGGCAAAAACACTTCTATAAAATGGGTCGAATTGCACACATTGCACCAGTTTTGCATCCTAATTTGCACCAACCAAAGAGTGCAGAAGTTAAATCTGTGTCGAATGATTAGCTCAAACACAACATTTTGCACTTGTCAGTTCAAATGACGTTTTTGCACTGACTGCTGTATCAGTGATGCGATGCTCCATAAATTGGTGTATGTTGAGTAACCTAGCTCAGGTGCTACATTTTTAGAATGGATTTTTTTTATCATAGAACGTGACATTCAAACACAAAGCTCCTTTAAAAATAAAGGAAAGCAGAAAGATGTCATCTATTCTGATCTACAGGTAAACGACAAACAAAATCTGCATATTTCTTGGCATGCTTTTCTTTTCTACTGGATACCTGAAATGGATTGTGCCTAATAATCGAAGAAGTGGGTTGAGTGACGTGTGTATACCTGCCAAAAAATAGATGAGCAACAAAATTATGTACTTGATATCGTATCAAAATGGTTCTTTCTTATTGCTGGATCATACAGCCATATTGTTATTTGAGAGCAGGAATCGTGCAAGTACTTTTGACACCAAAGGAAAGTTGCATTTTACCATTTCTACACAACTCCCATAAACTCTTACACCTCCTACGTGCATTCTGGCACTCTTTGCTGCCCTCTGCAGGTGGCAGGGAAAGCAGCTGACTAGAATCAATTTATAGAGTGTTGCCATTGATTTAGGGCCACACCTCTGTCTTACATTAGGTAATGAAGGCGCACGACAATATAAAGGTTGCCGCTCTCAAGCAAGCATATTTGTGAGAAGTGATCTTTTTGGTTGAAGTCTGTGCCTTAAAAATTCCGGAAATAAACATACAATTTGTAAGGAAAGGCTTGTAAGAATGTGAAGGGATAGCATTAGTTATGATAATTCTACAAATATTTGTGAAAAACACAGCAACTCATTGGAACACCGTGTGGGAATCTAGAAAAATTTCCGTGGCTGTCTGGTTACAGACACAGACCTCTGCAGTGCATTAATTAATAGAGGTTTCATGAAGTATGATAGTGCATTTCCCACTGATTAACTTAACTTGCATTTATTTTACATTTAAGCTGCGTGTTATTTTATATCCACATACCTGAAGCTGAAATACTGAAAAAAACAGACAGAATTTTTTTTTTTCAGCCACTCTGTTAGACCTGGCATCATTGGCGCGGGTCTCCCTTCCTCTTTTCGCTTCCTATCTTTTATGTTGGCTGGATTTAGATGCTCTGGGCGCTAAGCCACTGCCAATCAGTGCCACAGCGCGAATGCTCCCTGTGTAAAGATGACTGTATGAATTGGGATAACCATAATTGGCTCGTTTGGTTTACCTGTCAGTCCCTAGTATAAGTGCACTGTGTGTGCCCAGGGCTGGTAGACCAAATACTGCTGGTGGGTCTGCAGCGCTGATTTGCGCTACCCACCGAAGCAGCTTTTAAAGTACGTCTGTGTAGCATGTTCTAATAGCGAGTTACCCTCCATTTCACTGTTTACTATTGTGAGGCTATCCGTTCTCATAGGCCAGAATGGGCAGGCTGAGTATTACATTCCATAATCCTACCTGCCCCCAGGAACCTGATAGGAAATTCGAATTTGATATGTTTAAGCTCAGGACATTGAGATACATCTTTTAGTAAGGATCATTTGCATAGCCCGTGTTCGAAAATGCCTCTTCTAGAAACGAGGTATTTTCTTGCCTAAGCTTTCCTGTAGGCTTTGCTAGTGTGTGTATTGGCCGTCTGGTTTTGGAGCAGCAGGGCCAGCAGGGTCAGACCTGGCTGGAGAGAGAGATCGGCATTTAGAGTATGGGGAGGGGTGACTCTTTGATCTGAGCAGGGCTGTGCCTGGCAAGGTGAATGATGGCTCCACCTCCCACTGGGCGTCTGATAGCAGACCCCCTGATTCTCAAAGGGCAGGATGTCACTTCGTAAACCAAGTGCTCCCCGACCCCACCGAACTGGTTCTGGCTGGATTCAGTGATTTGTGACTTTAGAGAACAACAACTTTTTAGGTATAAAACGCTGCACTGAAACCTTTTTCAAGTGTGTTCCTTCTGGATGTCAAGAGGAAACTCTGTCCGAGTGAACAGAGGAAAGGACTTTAAAACTTTCACCAAGCTTGCTGAAGAAACTACCCGAGGGCCTGAATTGAGAGCGCCTCCTGCTGAAGTCTCAGGGACATTAGACTTCACCCCGTCAGCCGTCTGAATTCCTGTGCAAGGTATTCTACTTGCAGGTGAGGCCTCCGTCGAGTAATCTGGAGCCTCTAGTTCTACTGTGAGGAACGCGGACTGGTAACCCTTGTTAACTCTGTGTGGGCCGCCACAGCTAAGAGAGAGCTGCCGCCGTTGAGAGCCCGCCTTAATTTGAACCTTCGGAACCTTCGCTGAGTCTGTGTGGGCCGCCGCAGTTAAGCGAGAGCTGCTGCCGCTGAGTGCCCGCACTGGTGTCAGCTGTGCATCATCGTGATTTGTCCTGTGGGCAGCCGCAGCTAAGAGAGAGCTGCTGAGTGCCCGCACCTTTGCCAACTTTGCATCATCGTGATTCGTCCTGTGGGCCGCCGCAGCTAAGAGAGAGCTGCTGCCGCTGAGTGCCCACATCTTGGCCAACTTTGCATCATCGTGATTTGTCCTGTGGGCCGCCGCAGCTAAGAGAGAGCTGCTGCTGCTGAGTGCCCGCACCTTTGCCAACTTTGCATCATCGTGATTCGTCCTGTGGGCCGTCGCAGCTAAGAGAGAGCTGCTGCCGCTGAGTGCCCGCATCTTGGCCAACTTTGCCTCATCGTGATTTGTCCTGTGGGCCGCCGCTGCTAAGAGAGAGCTGCTGCCGCTGAGTGCCCGCACCTTTGCCAACTTTGCATCATCGTGATTTGTCCTGTGGGCCACCGCAGCTAAGAGAGAGCTGCTGCCGCTGAGTGCCCGCACCTTTGCCACTTTGCATCATCGTGATTTGTCCTGTGGGCCGCCGCAGCTAAGAGAGAGCTGCTGCCGCTGAGTGCCCGCACCTTTGCCACTTTGCATCATCGTGATTTGTCCTGTGGGCCGCGGCAGCTAAGAGAGAGCTGCTGCCGCTGAGTGCCCGCACCTTTGCCAACTTTGCATCATCGTGATTTGTCCTGTAGGCCGCCGCAGCTAAGAGAGAGCTGCTGCCGCTGGATGTCCGCACCTTTGCCAACTTTGCATCATCGTGAGTCGTCCTGGGGGCCCCCGCAGCTAAGGGAGAGCTGCTGCCGCTGTGAGCCCACCACGGAGCTGCACGACGAGAGTCATCACCACCACCAGCCTGGGCCGCCGCAGCCGCGTGCTGCTGCCGCTGAGAGCCCGCCTGTCCCCGAGTGCCCGAATCATTGTGAGTGCACGTTGCGGACCACTGCAGTCAAGAGTTGTGGTCGCTGGGAGTCCGCCTGTCACCGCCTCCGCTTCTTCGAGAAGCTGCGTGCTGTGTCCCCGTCCAACGGCAGGTGTCTGGTGCGCAACGGGTCGCGTAGACCCAGGCCTTGAACTCAGTCAGTGCCACGTTCTGGTGAATACATTATTGCCTTTTTAAGTCCCTACTGATTTACGTGCATTGTGGCTGGTTAAAACGCTTTGAGAGTCTTGTGTTAAACCTTAGATAAAGATACTATTTTTCTATACCTACTTGAGTTGTGTCCTTTTGTGGTGTCGTTACTGCCTTATTGTGCATGGTCATAAATGCTTCACACACTGCCTCTGAGATAGGCCTAACTGCTCGTGCTACCTTACCACAGGGTTGAGCAGGGGTTATCAAAGGGGGTAGCCCACTTGCCCTGACTTAGGAAGAAGGGTCCCTATTTGGACATTGGCGCCAGCCAGTGCCAACTAGAGACCCCCATTTCTAACATTGGCAGTCAGCGGTGAGGATCAGGACTTGCATTAATGATCCACGTACAATAACTGGTAGACTCCACTAGTGAGTGTAGACCAAAGCGCAGCCACGCACTGGTTTTTTGTCCCTCTTCGAATTTTTTGTTTTTGTTTGGTTGGTTGTTCTAGTATTGAATTGTTGATCGCAGCCATGAGTACTGCTAATATGGGAAGGCCAACATCCAATGCTTCGGAGGATCTCACCTTTGAGGAGGAAAGATTAGATACCTGTACTGCCAGACAGCTGAAGTCATTTTGTAAGCAATTCGCAGTCCCCGTGATAGGTCTCTCTAGGAAGGAGGAGTACCAGAAGGCGCTGAAGGCCTGGTGGGAAGTGAGAGAGTCCGCTGGGGATGAGGAAGAGAATGCTGGAGGGCAGCAGGATGATGCAGTAGAGGGGGGGGATATAGAACACCCTCCAATCCAGGTACTAGTGTATCTCAAAGGAGCCTGACCCCAGAAGAGCTGGAGGACAGGGAGAGAGATAGGAGGCATAGTTTGGAGATGGCTAAATTGGAAGGTCAGAAGGACCTTGAGAGTAAGAAGTTAGACATTGAGAAGGATCGATTGTCAATTGAACTTGAGAAAATGAGAATGGAGCATGAGAGAATGTTGAGGGAGATAGAGATCAGGGCGAGGAGTGTCCAGGTCTCCCCCTCTGGTGGCAGCATAACTTTAGTAACTCCTGAGAGTAGAGTTTATATTCCTAAGGATGTCATTAAGGATTTTCACAAGAGTGAGGATATTGGGCAATGGTTTGCCGCATATGAGATAGCAATGGTGTCCCACCGGGTCCCTGAGAAGGATTGGGGAGCGGGATTGTGGGGACGCTTTGTGAGTGATGGTAGGGATACCCTGTTGGACCTGCCTGAGGAGAGCAGGATGGTGTATGCCCATATGAAAGAAGCTTTGATGACCCGTTATGGTTTCACCCCAGAAATGTACAGGCAGAGGTTTAGAACCTGTAAGAAGTTAGAGGGTACCACTTGGGTTGAATATGTGTCTTTTTTCTGCAGAGCAATGGATCGCTGGGAAAAGGGTAGCAAAGTGGAAACTTTTGAGCAATTGTATGATTTGTTTGCGTGGGAGCATTTTTCTAGTAACTGTTTTCCAGAGCTATGCCAGCACCTGATTGATAGCAAGCTGACTAACCCTAGGAAGTTTGCTGAGGAGGCGGACCGCTGGGTGAACACCCGGGTCCGCAAAGGTTTTGGGGGAGACTTTGCCAGAGGTGGGCAGGGTCCCCAGCAGAGAAGTGGGGGGGACAAGGGTAAGCCGAGGGAGTTCCAGAGAGAGCCCCAAAGTAATTCCCAAGGGAACCAAGCAGTGGTGTCCCAGCCTCCCCCTGAGAAGAAGCCAGTGTCCCCGACAGGTAGGCCTGTTCAGAGGGGGCCACTCACTTGTTTCAGGTGTGGTCAAGTGGGCCACCGGTATTATGATCCCCAGTGTCCCCAGAGGGACCCCAATGCATCCCCTCGTGCACCACCCCGTGCACCATCCCACCAGATTGCCAGTGTAGCCCTGGGGGGGGAGGAGGTAGAGGTCCAAGGTGGGTGGGATCCTGTAGAATTAACCTTTGTCTCGCTAGGAGACTTTGAGAAGGTCCCTAACCCCACACTGCCTAATAACACTAAGAAGTACCGGCAGTGGGTGACCATCAATGGCCATAGGGTGGAGGCTCTCAGGGACACCGGAGCTAGTGTGACTGCTGTCAGCTCCCGGTTGGTGTCCAAAGAGCAGGTTGTCCCCCATGCATTCTGCCCCGTAGTGTCAGCAGACAACTCAGAGAGCCAGTGTGAAGTGGCTCAGGTTCCCTTCGAGTGGGGGGGTCTCAGGATCTCTTTAAGTGGCTGTGAGGCCCGCCATGCCTGTAGACTGTCTGTTGGGCAATGAACTAGAGAACTCTCCATGGGCTACGGTGGAGAGAAAGTCTCATTTGGAAATGTTGGGTCTGCCTGAGTGGGCGTGTGCGACCACTCGGTCCATGATAGCTCAGAAGGGTGTTCAGGAGGGTCTGGAGCCTGAAAGTATGGCCCAGGCCCCTGCCTTAAAGAGAAGGGGTAGGGGGTGCGGGAAACTGGCCCCTGAGGTTCCCACGGTCCCGGAGGGAGCAGACCTTGAGGGGGATGCCCTGGAACCTACAGGGGAACAAGTGGCTGAACTGGGGGACCTACCGGAGCTGACCCATTGGCAGCAGGAAGGGGGGCCCTCCAGGGAGGAATTTTGCGAGCAACAGAGAACCTGCCCTTCTCTTGAGGGGGTGCGGCGACAGGCCGCCGCCCAGGCCGCAGGTGATCAGACAGGGTCACATTGGATCTATTGGGAGAATGACCTCCTTTACAGTGAGCCTAAGGTTGCTGAGCCTGGGTCAGCCCATGTGCTGGTGGTACCCCAGCACTTCAGGACCTTCCTACTGGGGTTGGCTCATGATGTGCCACTGGCCGGACATCTGGGGCAGACCAAGACCTTTGAGAGGCTGGTCACCCACTTCTATTGGCCCCAGATGCGCAGGAGCTCAGATGCTCACTGCAGGACGTGTGAGACTTGCCAGGCAAGTGGGAAGAGTGGGGGGAAGACTAAGGCCCCACTACAGCCCTTTCCCATTGTGAGTACCCCATTCGAGAGAGTGGGCATTGATATTGTGGGGCCTCTGGATCCCAAGACAGCCATGGGCAACAGGTTCATCCTGGTCTTGGTGGACCATGCCACCATGTACCCTGAGGCCATCCCGCTCAGGACAGTGACGGCCCCCGTGGTGCGACGGGCACTGATGGGGATTTTCTCCCATGTGGGATTCCCCAGAGAGGTGGTGTCCGATAGGGGAACTAACTTCATCTCCAAGTACATGAAGTCTCTGTGGGAGGAGTGTGGGGTAACGTATAAGTTCACCACTCCTTACCACCACCAGGGTAATGGGCTGGTTGAGAGATTCAACCGGACCCATAAGGGCATGATTATGGGCCTAGGTGAGCCCATGAGGCGTAAGTGGGATGTCCTCTTGCCATGCCTGTTGTTTGCTTACCGTGAGGTGCCACCGAAGTCCTTAGGGTTCAGTCCCTTTGAGCTGCTCTATGGTCACCCGGTAAGAAGGCCTCTGAGTCTGGTCAAGGAAGCCTGGGAGCAATCTCCCAGGAAACCTCCCCAGGATGTGTTTAGTTACATGCTGGCCTTCAGGAACCAGACTCGGCGTTTCAGGAAACTTGCTGAGGCAAACCTGGAAGCCAGCCAGGAAGAGATGAAACGCTGGCCCGATCAGAATGCCACTCTGATCGAGTTTCAGCCTGGACAAAAGGTTTGGGTCATGGCCCCGGTGGAGCCCTGTGCGCTCCAGGATAGGTGGACCGGCCCCTTTGAGGTGGTGGAGCGCAAGAGTCCTGTTACCTACGTGGTGGACTTGCAGTCTCCCAGGAATCCCTTGCGGGTCCTGCATGTTAACCGACTGAAGCCCCACTTTGAGAGGTCTGAAGTGGGCATCCTTCTGGCCACAGATGCTGGGATGGAGGAGGAGAGCGAGCCCCTTCCTGACCTCCTGTGTGCAGGGGAGCAAGATGGGTCAGTGGAGGGTGTGGTCCTCTCCACCACACTGACTCCTGAGCAGCAGGGTGATTGTCGCCAACTGTTGGGGCAATTCAGTGATCTGTTCTCCCTGGTGCCTAGTGTCACTGATTGGTGTGTCCATGACGTGGACACTGGGGACAGTCCTCCCATTAAGCACAAGGCTTACCGAGTGACTGACCGGGTAAGGGCCTACATTAAGGATGAGGTTACCAAAATGTTTGCCCTTGGGGTGATTGAGTCCTCTAGCAGCCTTTGGTCCAGCCCAGTGGTCCTGGTACCAAAAGCTGCAGCGCCTGGTACCACCCCAGAACTTCGGTTCTGCGTGGACTATCGGGCCTCAATTCAGACACGAAGACTGATGCGCACCCCATCCCCAGAGCTGATGAGCTCGTAGATCGGTTAGGGGCTACAAAATACCTCAGCGCATTTGATTTGACGTCTGGGTATTGGCAGATTGCCTTGACCGAGGGAGCAAAGGAGAGGTCAGCATTCTCCACACCCGATAAGCGCTACCAGTTCCGGGTGATGCCCTTTGGAATGAAGAATGCCCCTGCCACCTTTCAGAGGTTGGTCAACAGGGTGTTGGTTGGGCTGGAAGACTTCAGTGCCACCTACCTGGATGACATTGCTGTGTTTAGCTCCTCTTGGGAGGACCACCTGCGCCACCTCTGGGAGGTATTGATGGCACTGTGGAAGGCAGGCCTCACAATCAAAGCCAGTAAGTGCCATATTGGGCAGGGTTCTGTAGTGTATTTGGGGCACCAGGTGGGGAGCGGCCAGGTGGCGCCCCTTCAGCCCATAATTGAAACTATCCTGGTGTGGGAACCCCCCAAGACTCAGACGCAGGTGAGAGCCTTCTTAGGACTCACGGGGTACTACAGGAGATTTGTCAAGGGATATGGCAACATTGTTGCACCCTTGACTGAGCTGACTTCTAAGAAGCAGCCAAAGAAGGGAAACTGGACTGACACCTGTCAGAAAGCTTTTGACGCCCTGAAGACTGCCATGTGCACCGCACCCGTGCTTCAGGCGCCCGACTTTTCAATAGAATTTGTTGTCCAGACAGACGCCTCAGAGCATGGTATAGAGGCTGTTCTGTCACAGATCAATGAGGAGGGACTAGACCAACCGGTAGCCTTCCTAAGCAGGAGGTTACTTCCCCGGGAACAGAGGTGGAGTGCAATTGAGCGTGAGGCATTTTCTGTGGTCTGGGCGCTGAAGAAGCTGAGACCATACCTGTTTGGGACTCACTTCCGGGTTCAGACAGACCACAGGCCCCTTAGATGGTTGATGCATATGAGGGGTGAGAATCCCAAGTTGTTGAGGTGGTCCATTTCCCTACAGGGTATGGATTTCACGGTGGAACACCGCCCTGGTACAGAACACGCCAATGCTGACGGTCTGTCCAGATTTTTCCGCCTTAGTGATGAGAACACCCAAGGGGATGGTTAGTTCTCCCCACATTTCAGCTGGAAGGGACGCGTGTTAGACCTGGCATCATTGGTGCGGGTCTCCCTTCCTCTTTTCGCTTCCTATCTTTTATGTTGGCTGGATTTAGATGCTCTGGGCGCTGTGCCACTGCCAATCAGTGCCACAGAGCGAATGCTCCCTGTGTAAAGATGACTGTATGAATTGGGATAACCATAATTGGCTCGTTTGGTTTACCTGCCAGTCCCTAGTATAAGTGCACTGTGTGTGCCCAGGGCTGGTAGACCAAATGCTGCTGGTGGGCCTGCAGCGCTGATTTGCGCTACCCACCGAAGCAGCTTTTAAAGTATGTCTGTGTAGCATGTTCTAATAGCGAGTTACCCTCCATTTCACTGTTTACTATTGTGAGGCTATCCGTTCTCATAGGCCAGAATGGGCAGGCTGAGTATTACATTCCATAATCCTACCTGCCCCCAGGAACCTGATAGCAAATTCGAATTTGCTATGTTTAACCTCAGGACATTGAGATACATCTTTTAGTAAGGATCATTTGCATAGCCCGTGTTCGAAAATGCCTCTTCTAGAAACGAGGTATTTTCTTGCCTAAGCTTTCCTGTAGGCTTTGCTAGTGTGTGTATTGGCTGTCTGGTTTTGGAGCAGCAGGGCCAGCTGGGTCAGACCTGGCTGGAGAGAGAGATCGGCATTTAGAGTATGGGGAGGGGTGACTCTTTGATCTGAGCAGGGCTGTGCCTGGCAAGGTGAATGATGGCTCCACCTCCCACTGGGCGTCTGATAGCAGACCCCCTGATTCTCAAAGGGCAGGATGTCGCCTCGTAAACCAAGTGCTCCCCGACCCCACCGAACTGGTTCTGGCTGGATTCAGTGATTTGTGACTTTAGAGAACAAAGACTTTTTAGGTATAAAACGCTGTGCTGAAACCTTTTTCAAGTGTGTTCCTTCTGGATGTCAAGACGAAACTCTGTCCGAGTGAAAAGAGGAAAGGACTTTGAAACTTTCAGCAAGCTTGCTGAAGAAACTACCCGAGGGCCTGAATTGAGAGCCTGAATTGTCCTGCTGAAGTCTCAGGGACATTAGACTTCACCCCGTCAGCCGTCTGAATTCCTGTGCGAGGGATTCTACTTGCAGGTGAGGCCTCCGTCGAGTAATCCGGAGCCTCTAGTTCTAATGTGAGGAACGCGGACTGGTAACCCTTGTTAACTCTGTGTGGGCCGCCGCAGCTAAGAGAGAGCTGCCGCCACTGAGAGCCCGCCTTTATTTGAACCTTCGGAACCTTCGCTGAATCTGTGTGGGCCGCCGCAGTTAAGAGAGAGCTGTAGCCGCTGAGTGCCCGCCGCTGTGCCAGCCTGGTCGAGATCATCCTTTGTCCTGTGGGCCACCGCAGCTAAGAGAGAGCTGCTGCCACTGAGTGCCCGCACTGGTGTCAGCTGTGCATCATCGTGATTTGTCCTGTGGGCTGCCGCAGTTAAGAGAGAGCTGCTGCCGCTGAGTGCCCGCACCTTTGCCAACTTTGCATCATCGTGATTCGTCCTGTGGGCCGCCGCAGCTAAAAGAGAGCTGCTGCCGCTGAGTGCCCGCATCTTGGCCAACTTTGCCTCATCGTGATTTGTCCTGTGGGCTGCTGCAGCTAAGTGAGAGCTGCTGCTCCTGAGTGCCCGCACCTTTGCCAACTTTGCATCATCGTGATTCGTCCTGTGGGCCGCCGCAGCTAAGAGAGAGCTGCTGCCGCTGAGTGCCCGCACCTTGGCCAACTTTGCATCATTGTGATTTGTCCTGTGGGCCGCCGCAGCTAAGAGAGAGCTGCTGCCGCTGAGTGCCCGCACCTTTGCCAACTTTGCATCATCGTGATTTGGCCTGTGTGCCGCCGCAGCTAAGAGAGAGCTGCTGCCGCTGAGTGCCCGCACCTTTGCCACTTTGCATCATCGTGATTTGTCCTGTGGGCCGCCGCAGCTAAGAGAGAGCTGCTGCCGCTGAGTGCCCGCACCTTTGCCACTTTGCATCATCGTGATTTGTCCTGTGGGCCGCCGCAGCTAAGAGAGAGCTGCTGCCGCTGAGTGCCCGCACCTTTGCCAACTTTGCATTATGGTGATTTGTCCTGTGGGCCGCCGCAGCTAAGAGAGAGCTGCTACCGCTAGGTGCCCGCACCTTTGTCAACTTTGCATCATCGTGAGTCGTCCTGGGGGCGCTGCAGCTAAGAGAGCTGCTGCCGCTGTGAGCCCACCACGGAACTGCACGATGAGAGTTATCGCCACCACCAGCCCGGGCCACCGCAGCCGCGTGCTGCTGCCGCTGAGAGCCCGCTTGTCCCTGAGTGCCCGAATCATTGTGAGTGCACGTTGCGGACCACTGCAGTCAAGAGTTGTGGTCGCTGGGAGTCCGCCTGTCACCGTCTCCGCTTCTTCGAGAAGCTGCGTGCTGTGTCCCCGTCCAACGGCAGGTATCTGGTGCGCAACGGGTCGCGTAGACCCAGGCCTTGAACTCAGTCAGTGCCACGTTCTGGTGAATACGTTATTGCCTTTTTAAGTCCCTACTGATTTACGTGCATTGTGGCTGGTTAAAACGCTTTGAGAGTCTTGTGTTAAACCTTAGATAAAGATACTATTTTTCTATACCTACTTGAGTTGTGTCCTTTTGTGGTGTCGTTACTGCCTTATTGTGCATGGTCATAAATGCTTCACACCCTGCCTCTGAGATAGGCCTAAGTGCTCGTGCTACGTTACCACAGGGTTGAGCAGGGGTTATCAAAGGGGGTAGCCCACTTGCCCTGACTTAGGAAGAATGGTCCCTATTTGGATATTGGCGCCAGCCAGTGCCAACTAGAGACCCCCATTTCTAGCACACTCCTTTGACTCTGCCCCATGCTTTCTCGCCCCACCCCCCCATTGTGCAAAGCATCACAGATCCCTTACTTTTTTTATGAACTTCGACCGCTGGTGTAACTAGTTTCCTAGTTCTTTCAGTGTTGGAAATTAAACTCAGCAAAATGACTTTATTCAAATATATGGCTTTCCTCCAAGGTTTACTTCAACTTAGATTTACGTTACAATATTCGTCAACCTTGGCCTAATACGAGGGAAGCAGGAAGGGGGCTAAAGAATGGCTCTTCCATAACAGAAAAAGGATGGCAGCTTTTGCACTTGTTCTCTTAATGAAATCCCATAAGGGCCCTTATGTCCTAACATATTTTCCCATAAACACAGAATGGGTAACAACCTTTGATACATCAGGCTGAATAAGCCCTTGAAAGCGAAAGGTAAGTTCTAGTGTGTTGGTAGTGTTTTGTCATGATTACATCCTGCCATGACAATAGGTAGTGGACAGTTTGTTCACATGGGCACCTTCAGGTGAGAAAAGATCCGTATCACCTGTCGAGTCTCCCAGGGTCCTGTACTGTCTCCTGTCATATACAACCTTTACATGGAATCGCTTGGTGCATTACTCGCAGATAACAGCATCAAGATTCACCAGTATGCAGGTAATACGCAACTCTATTTGAAAGTCTCCTTTGTTTCAGACATCCAACGTTTCAAACACTGCTTGCACATCATCTAGATGTGGATGTCCAACATCTATCTGAAGCTCAACCCAACCAAGATAGAATTCATATTATTTGTCAAGAATATACAGAACAAACCTGGCTCAATGACATGAACCTTGACAGCTTCGAATCTCAACTCTCACTGAATACCAATTCACTTGGATTTACACTGGGCACCAACCTCTGCCTCAAGGAATACATTGTCAAAAACACAAAGAAGGCATGGTACCAGCTCTCTCTTCTAAAGAAAGTCAAACCGTTTCTTCCAGAAAGCGACTTCCAAAGTGCTGTTCAAGCACCATGTACTCTCGAAGCTGGATGGTTGTATCACGCTAATATTTGGCCTCCCAGACTCCACACTGGAGCCCCTTTAAGGCATACTACATGCCGCTGCACATCTCATCCAGAGACCGAAGAAATATGATCAAATAATCTCCATCATGATGGAGCTCCATTGGCTCCCCTTTCCAGCCCGTGCCATCTTCAAAACCAGCTGCATCATTTACAAAGTCATCAAAACCAGCACCCAACGCTTATCTTTTAGACAAGCTCATCATTTTTAGTGGGTCTCGGCATACCCGCAGCTACAACACCATCAGACTACGGACTGAGAAGTGTAAAAAAGGAAAAAAACAAGAAAATAAGCCTTTTGTATATCTGCACCTAGGATCTGGAACATCATCCCGTATCAGGACCATTCCAACACTGCTCACTTTATAGGAAACAGTTGAAGCCTCATTACCTCACAATGCATTGACCGTCCGCAGCAGCTATGGATTATGGCAAATACTTCGGGGCTGCAGCACACGTAATTGGACTTATAATTTACGATATGATGACTGTGTGACACTTTTGCTTGGACGGGAAGAAGATTTTGAACAAAAGTTTCTTTATTGACAAAACCGAACTATCAGAAAACTCCTCATTTGTATGTGCACACGGTCAGGGCAGAATGTGCCAAGATGAACTGAAGTAAATCCAAGAAAGTTATTTGTACGAGTGCATGTTAAATATATGATATGTAAATTCGATCCCGAACTGTTGGATAATTGTTATCAACATGAGTTACTTGCAGTGATTTCGAATAGTAGTAATTCTTTTATGTTTATTATTTACAATGGTATATATAGTGTTTTCAAAATGGCGCTCTTCAGGAGACAAAGATTGTTCTGCAATCGAAACGCGTCCTGTCCGGAGGTTTTATGAATTAAACAGTGGCGTTATTTTTCCATCTTGGAGTGCCGTTTTTTCCTTTGAAGAGGGAAATTAGTGGTGAAATATTACAAGCGCTAGCGGCGGCGCTTTTACGTGCACCACCAGTGCTTTGGATGCAAGCCGCCTTAACCGCAATTTGTTTGGAATGCAGTACGCTAGTCAGCTTGCCCCCGGAAGCATGGAAAACTGGAATTGTGGAGGCGGGCGAGGTGGTGGTGGGGGCTTGGCATGGAGAGCCCTTGTGTGCTCCCGGCGAATCCTTCAGCATCCAGAAGTCAGCCCCCTTTGCTGGAATGACTTGCCAGTCCAGAGCTGGGCACCGAGGCAGAGGCCGAGCGGTGGAAGATGGAAGCTTACATACACTTTTTGGTGATTCAGACATACCGGTAAATATTTTTATGCAGCCTCAGTGATAAGAAAACAAGGAAGGAGGCAGTTCGTCTTCAGCCAGCCCATTTCCAATGATGATGATTCTTCAGCATGAGGCAGAAAGGTAAAAAAAGAACAGTTTACCTTAAATGACTTTGGTTACTGGCAACGAGAGGCTTAAGTTTTATTCGTCACATATTCAAGGCTGCATATGGGTTGATACAAGCTGTTTTGTTGTTTATGGCAAAGCGATTTTTATTCAGGTTCCTGCAGCAGCTATGGATTATGGCAAATACTTCGGGGCTGCAGCTCACGTAACTGGACTTATAATTTACGATATGATGACTGTGTGACACTTTTGCTAGGACGGGAAGAAGATTTTGAACAAAAGTTTCTTTATTGACAAAACCGAACTATCCGAAAACTCCTCATTTTGTATGTGCACACGGTCAGGGCAGAATGTGCCAAGATGAACTGAAGTAAATCCAAGAAAGTTATTTGTACGAGTGCATGTTAAATATATGATATGTAAATTCAACCCCGAACTGTTGGATATTTGTTATCAACATGAGTTACTTGCAGTGATTTCGAATAGTAGTAATTCTTTTATGTTTATTATTTACAATGGTATATATAGTGTTTTCAAAATGGCGCTCTTCAGGTGACAAAGGTTGTTCTGCAACCGAAACGCGTCCTGTCCGGAGGTTTTATGAATTAAACAGTGGCGTTATTTTTCCATCTTGGAGTGCCATTTTTTCCTTTGAAGAGGGAAATTAGTGGTGAAATATATATATATTCACTGAAAAAACCATAGGTTTTAGGGACAGTTAGAGTTAGTTGGACATTGCACTCGTATAAAACCCGTGAAATTCCCCCGTTATAGTTAGTTCAGGTAACTATAACTCGCGCCCCCGCAATGCACTGCTGATGACGTCACATATTGCATCACTCATGACATGGTCAGTGACATCACTGATGACATCTCAAATGACATCACTGATGACATCATCCAGTGACTATGTGTTTCTGTAAAGTTTAAATATGTTTAATATATATAGGGAAAGGCGTATTGAAGAATGAGTGGGTGTATAAGTCTCTGAAAGGATGATGTAGTAGGTGCGTGACTAACTCTATAAGTGAGTGATTAAACGTATCTTACTGAATGCATGGGTTAGTGACTAAACTGGGTGAATGTCTGTATCCGTCTGTCTGTTGCTGTGTAAGTGGCTGCATGGGTTTGTGAATAGCTACATGAGTGTCTATATGAGTTATTGATTGGTTGTCTGAGTATCTGTATGGGTGCCTGAGTGTTTGTGTGGGTGGGATGTGTGCGACTCTGTGCATAGATGTGTGAGTGGGTGATTCACTGGGTGGATGGTTTCAAGAGTGCATCTGTGATAGACTGTATGGGTGGGTAAGTGTGTGTAAGAGTGTGTTAGTGAGTGAATGTATGTCCCAGTGGTACATGTGTGAGTAACTACATATGTGAAAGGCAGTATATATGTGTGTTGGAGTATATAAATAGCTATAAGCGAGAGTGTGTGATTGTGAGAGTGACTGTATGGATGAGTGTGTGCTTGTATCAGAGATTGTATAAGAGCGTAAGAATGTGCTAGTATTTGTATGAGTAAGTGAGCTGGTGTGTGTATAACTGTATAGGTGAGTAAATGGGTGTGTGCTTAATTTTTTGCATGACTGACTAGGTGTGTGAGTACCTCTATGGATGAGTGGCGGTGTGTGAGTGTTTATATAGATGTATGATTGCATATAATAGTCCTGTACTGAGTGACTATAAGTATGAGTGACTGTACGGGTGAGTGAGTAGATGTGTGTGTGTAGACCTAAGAATCAGTGAGTGTGTATATAGTAATTGGTGTTGGAGTGTCTATGGTTTTGACAATGGCAGTCTGTAATTTACAGTGGGTGTATCAAAAGTTATATTAGGGTGTGAGAAGATGCATCACATTATCACATGGATGATGTCATCAGTGATGTCATCAGTGATGTCATTTGAGATGTCATCAGTGATGTCACTGACCATGTCATGAGTGATGTAATATGTGACGTCATCAGCAGTGCATTGCGGGGGCGCGAGTTATAGTTACCTGAACTAACTATAACGGGGGAATTTCACGGGTTTTATATGAGTGCAATGTCCAACTAACTATAACTGTCCCTAAAACCTATGGTTTTTTCAGTGAATTTGTAAGGTTTTTTAAATGCTAATTTCTAACTATAACGTGCCTGAAACCTATGGTTTTTTCAGTGAATTTCAAAGGTTTTATAAATGCTAATTCCTAACTATAACATGTCTGAAACCTATGGTTTTTTTCAGTGAATTTCAAAGGTTTTGTAAATGACAATTTTTAAATGTATTAATTGTTATATTTATTTTTTTGATACTGATTTACTACATTTTTTTAAACTATTTATTTTTAGATATTTTATTTTTTAAATTACATTATAATTACATTATACATTACATTACACAATATACTTTCTCAGAATGAATTACTTTAGTTTAAATACTTTGCAAATCGGCAATAGACTTTTAAGTACAGTAGTTACAATTTCAAACACAATGCAACATTGAGCTCAATGTGAATTTCTAGTTAAATGCAATTAGTTACTTTATGGATTACTTTTCTAACCACAGGACTGGATCCTAGATTCAGTCCTGGGACATCTCCTGTAAACAGTTGAGTAAAAGCGTTTTGGTTACAGTAGTGATTTTTAAGGAATATTATTGTATTTTAAAAGTTGACAGAAACTTTTTCACATAGAATCACCAATGTTATCCTATGGGAGGAAATTCACTTAGCAGGTAAGTAGTGTTATCGTTACTTTTTCTTACTCAGTGGTGGATCCTGGATCCAGCACTGGTGCATCTCCTGTAAACAGTTGAAATAATGCGTTTAAGTCATACAGGTGATTTTTAAGGAATATTTGTAGTTTGTGAAAATCGACACTTTGAAACTTTTCTGCTGAAAACCAGACAATGGATTCCTACGGAAGGAAATACAAGTTACTGGTAAGTACGGTTAAAATTACTTTTCAGGATCAGTACTGGGCTCAAAGATGCAGCACTGAGGTCTCTCCTGATAACAGGTGAGTAAATCGGAATTCGTAGTTCGGCTGATTTTAGAGGAATATTATAAAGTTCCAAAACTCCACACTTAGAAGAATTTCCAAGTAAAACCAGTCAATGTTAGCCTAATGAAGGAAATTCAAGTTACTGGTAAGTACGGTTAGAATTACTTTTCAAGGTCAGTGCTGGGCTCAAAGATGCAGCACTGGGTTCTCTCCTGATAACAGGTGAGTAAATCGGAATTCGTAGTTCGGCCGATTTTAGAGGAATATTATAAAGTTCCAAAACTCCACACTTAGAAGAATTTCCAAGTGAAACCAGTCAATGTTAGCCTATGGAAGGAAATTCAAGTTACTGGTAAGTACGGTTAAAATTACTTTTCAGGATCAGTACTGGGCTCAAAGATACAGCACTGAGGTCTCTCCTGATAACAGGTGAGTTAATCGGAATTCGTAGTTCGGCTGATTTTAGAGGAATATTTGCACAGTGGTGAAGGGAGGGGGCGGGGCTTCAGGTGACATGTCTGCAAACAGGCCCCGTGGCGCGTTTTAAGATGGGGAATTAAAACCTCCTCAATCCCGAGAGTCCCTAGGGGCCAAGTAGCCCACCAGATACCTCCAGTATGCGCCAGAGAGTTGCGTTGCAGAGAGGTGTTCAGAGGCCACGCCCCTTTTTGCACCTCTCTGCAACGCAGCTCTGTGGCGCTTTCTGGACGTACCTGGTGGGCTAGTTGGCCCACAGGGACCCTCAGTATTGAAGGGGATTTAATTCCCCATCTTAAAACGCACAACGGGGCCTGTTTGCACACATGTCACCTGAAGCCCCGCCCCCTCCCTTCACCACTGTGCAAATGCGCCCCCTGGAGCGTTTTAAGTTAGGGAATTAAGTCCCCTTGAATCCTGAGGGTCCCTGGAGTCCAACTAGCCCACCATGTACCTCCAAAAGCGCCACAGAGCTGCGTTGCAGAGAGGTGTAAAAGGGGCGTGGCCTCTGTACACCTCTCTGCAACGCAGCCCCTGGCGCATACTGGAGGTTCCTGGTGGGCTAGTTGGCCTCCAGGGACCCCCAGTATTCAAGGGGAATTCGTTCCCTCTGCAAACGCGCCAGGGGGCGCGTTTGCAGAGTAGTAAAGGAAGGGGGCGGGGCCTGCTGCAGATCGTTTTTTTTTTTAATTTTTTTTTTTTTTTTTAAATGCTTTTTTCTGCCCAGGGGGTCCTTGTGGGACCCCCTGAGCAGACCTAGGGGGTCAGGGTGTTTCTACCCTGCCCCCTTTGTGCGTTTTGCACACTTGTTTCTTGTGTTTTTTTTTTTTAATCGGCGGGATCCGCACACCCTAAGCGCATTCCGCCATTTAAAAAAAAAAAATGCTTTTTTCTGCCCAGGGGGTCCTTGTGGGACCCCTTGAGCAGACCTAGGGGGTCAGGGTGTTTCTACCCTGCCCCCTTTGTGCGTTTTGCACACTTGTTTCTGTGCCTCGGTTCTACCGAGGCATAAAATGGCTGCCAACACTTCCTGATTTGGAGTGTTGACAGCCAATTAGCATGCAGCTCGTGATCGGGACGGTGCGCGCAGGGTGCGCTCAGGGTGCGCGAATCCGACGCGGCCATAGATATATATGTGATTTTCCTTTTGATTTTCTCAGGAACTACTGAACGGATTTACACCATTTAACAAAAGGGTTCTTTCTGAACCAAGAACTACCTCTTTGCCAAAGTTGGTGTAATTCCGTTCAGCAGTTCGGGCTGTACCCGTGGCTAAAGTTTCCTATGGGAAAATGAATGGGGAAAACACGTTTTGGGACCCCCCTTTTTTCTCGGCCCCTGCTTGACGAATTACCCCGAGACTTTCAGGATAGGATCGGACTGGAGCGGGCCACAAAGTTTGAAAATTTCGCGAAGATTCGTCAACCGACGCAAGAGTTATTTCAAATAGAATGTTGCGGATTTCCTATGGAAAATAGGTCCTAACTATAACTATCTACTGGCGACCGCCAGTAGAAATATATATATATATATATATATATATATATATATATATATATATATATATATATACATATATATATATATATATATATATATAGATACAAGAAAGCTATCTGAATGAGCATGAATGCATTTTTATTCTTCTGTTTGAGAGGAATTTAGCATTTTTTTTCTCAATAGGCAGAGGCCTATGTATGTTACTGTAAATGTATTGTACAAAGTTGAGAATCCTCACTACTTGCAAGTCCGCATACATTATTTTAAACTACAGGCAGCTGCTCAAAGTGAGTAGTAATTTGGAATAAAAACATACATTATGGGCCTGTCAGAGTAATGGGGGATGTCCCATCGCAGTCATCCACCCTGTGTCTAATTGAAAAATTACCCGGCACCCAGCAAAGATTGACTTTCTATATGAAAAAATACCCAATTAGTTTTCCAGCTGGAGCGCACCGTGGCCTTCTATTGTGAACACCATCAGCACAGTCAGACAAGCCCCTTGCCCGCCCCCTCTCCAGCACCTACTCTTGTCCTGTGTAACAGTGGAGGACTCTCCTTTTCATTACTTTTTCCAGGAAATTCTGTAAAAGTTAATGGAAGGAACAGGACATCTGTTGCATGCATAGCTGGAAGAAATGGGGAAACTCAGTGTACTACCTTATTTTCGCGAAACCATCATATTGGCCGTAGGTGGTACCAGTCCTGTTAAACTGCTGATGAGTCTGTGACTTTACCTCTAATTGATATATGTGACTGTCAGTCACCTGCATCCCTCTGTTATGTAGGCATTGTAAGCCTGAAAAAAGTAAAAGAGAGAAAGAAAGAAAGAAAGAAAGAAAGAAAGATAGAGAGAGTAACCCTTTTGACTACTTTAATGAGAACAGTTGCTTCTGTAATTTTGTGCTGCTGTACTTCCTCAGCTGTGTGTTGAATGGATTCTTACACAGTGCCATGACTTTGAATAAATTCACCTGAAGATTGGGATATAAAGAAATTGACAGTCCTCACTCTCCTAAGTCTTTCTTCAGAGTCAGTCAAGTGCTACTTTGTCAGTGTATTTTCTCCTTCTGTGAATGGATTTCCTTCACAATCCATTGTAAGGGAGTTTCATTGCTCCATAGCACACAAC
Organism: Calotriton arnoldi; assembly: GCA_963921515.1. NCBI lineage: Eukaryota > Metazoa > Chordata > Amphibia > Caudata > Salamandridae > Calotriton > Calotriton arnoldi. Next base: position 400,794 of record CAWUFW010013217.1, read on the forward strand.
CACATTTCAGGAGGGACTACCTCCACCTATATTAGTGTATAACATTTGGGTGTTATTTTTCTCCATAGTTGTTGTTAAGCTTGCCTTAGCCGACAGAAGGGCAAATGGTTGTAGTAATGTATTACTACTATGTATGTATTTTTTTCCCCAATTATAGCTGATATAATAACGTGGACATACGGGAGCACCAGTTCAAATGTATTCATTTAAGGGACAGTAGTAGTATAAATCTTTATTTCAAACAATAACATTTAAAAAAGATCATCATAAAAACATAGTAAACAAATAAAATCATTGAACAATTCAGTACAATATAAAAAGTAAATATGCAGAAGTCCTAGTTAATCTGTTAATTAAAATATTCTAAAATGACAGTAAAAGGTGTAAAAACGTGTTGGCATGTTTAAAACAAGATATATTGTGATCAACTGCCCAACAGCCAGGTCATTACATCAAAACATCAGCCTAACTGATTGTAGTTCTACAATCTCAGGTGCAGGAAGCTCATAGCAACCAAAGGCACAAAGTAAAAATGTTTTGAATGTATTGGATGTTGCAGAGGTTTATAATCATGAGGGTAACTAAGCCTGTTTCCTGTTTTGCCAAATGCCTCTTGTCTCTTCATTTATGTAAGGCTAATTCATATCCGAGCAACAACCAGGAGAGATTGGTTCATCGAGCCCCACTGCTGTCGAAGAAAGGACCTCGGCCAGAACGGATAAAAAAAAAAGATCAGTGAGCAGACACCATAATTGATTAGAAGTTTTGCTGAATCCACGGGCGTAGGTCTATCCGGAGATAGCCGTCATAGGGTAAGAGACTACAACTGATCCTTAGTCCTAACTTGTGGCATATGGTAAACTAGGACAACGCGTAGACCGCTTTGGTTTTTCCCCTAGTCAACATGCTAGAAGAAGGCAAAGGTAGGCACCTGACCTTGGGTATAGATTACGAGATACTCCTTGTCCCTGCTTGCTAGCAAGGAATGACCTGACCTTGGGCTTTAAACAGGGTGATGGAAAGTTCTGGAATCTGCGTGGGTCCACAAACTTCCACCCACCCCGCATTCTCCAAAGTCTCCCAATAAAAATGATACCTCACTCGTGTGGGTGGGTCAAGTACCCGCGACAGGCAAGGGCCCAAAACGTATTGTGGAGACATCAAAATTACCTATCACAAACCGATTTGCTTTTGCAAGGGGGTCACATGAGTTTTTGGCCCCGGGCTCAGCGGCCATCTCGGGAAACCTACCAAACCCACACATTTCTGAAAGATAGACACCCTGGGGAGTCCAGTGAGGTATGGCTTGCGTGGATCCCCCAACGTTTCCCTACACAGAATCCCCTGCAAACCTCAAATTTATCTGAAAAAAATCACATTTTCCTCACTTTTCTGTGTGGAAAAGTTGTGGGATCACCAGGCTGACACAAATTTCCTACCACCTAGCGTTCCCCCAGGTCTCCGGGTAAAAAATGGTACCTCACTTGTGTGGGTAGGCATAGTGGCTGCAACAGGAAATGGCCCAACTCGTACTGTGGAGACTTCAAAATTACCTATCATAAAATGACCTGGTTTTGTAGGGGGGACCTGGGTTTTTGCCCCCCGGCTCAGCGGCCATCTAGGGAAACCTACCAAACCTACACATTTCTGAAAACTAGACACCCTGGGGAGTTCAGTCCCCAGGTGTTAGCAAGGGATAGCTGGGACCACTGAGTTTGGTGGAAAGTCAATTTCCATAGGCTCTGGGTCTGATATAGAGGCAACATCTCAAATGTGATTTTTTTTTTTTTTTGTGACAAACATTCTTAGGGCTATAAATTCTAATATTGATAGCACCTGAAAGAAGTGAGAGGTGTTGCCTTTTCTCTCTCTGCTTGGATCCCTGGACATTAGGCATTGATACGCACAACCCCTGGGTGTAATAGAGGGTGTTATTCGGTAGTTAGGGAATTGTTTTTAGACCTGGTTGAATCGGGTATAGCTTGTGTCTGGCCGCACAGGGCTGATAGTTTCCAGATATTCCTTTTTCTCCAATCAAATCGTTTTTGTCCACTGAGCCTATAGTGACAGACTATCAGTCTCACCTGGCTCCGCGTACTATGCAGAGCATCCCCTTTCCATGGGCTATAGGCACCAGGAGAGGGCTCAGTTTTTTGGACAAAATAATTTTTGCTGTCAACCTTTGTAGTCTCTTTTAGATCTTTTCCATTTTTTACATTTATTGGTGTTGTGGTGCTGTTGAAATTTTGCAAATCATGCCGCATGTTTAAATGATAAGTCTTGATAATAAGTCTATGCTTTTAGATGATAATAACCGTCTTTTCCAAATCAGAAGTACATGATTTCTAGTTTACTGCTGAAAAACAATCCACACTGCCCTGAGCTAAAAATTGCACTTTTGTTACAGGTTGTTATTGCTTCACTATCATCACTATTTTAATGCTAAGCACATTTTTTGTTGATGCATTAGGTTGTTTTTTGAGCTTGTAACTGGTAAATTGAGTTATTGGTGCCATCCCCATGTACACAGTTCCCCAAATAAAAGTAGAATTGGAAACTAATTTTAAGAAAATCTCGAGATTACCAAAATTTTGCAAATCCTTAAACAAACAAGCTTCCCACTCCATCATGGAGACTCCGTTAGACCACATGAAAGCGAAGTTCCCCAATCAGGCTTAGAGACTAGAGAGACACTGCTGTGAGTGGCATGCCCATACCAGGACTGTCGCATTCCCCTTGCCTAAGAGGGAACATTTGATATCAATATCATAAAACTCACCAAAACCATAATTCAAACCAGACATAAGGGCCAGATAGAGACATGCAAATGACCCTATTAAGAATGTGGGCCGACAAAGGGGTGGTCCCAACACGCAATATACACAACCACAGAGCTAGCAGCAGCGAGGAGGAAGGCTACAGCTCCACTTAGACCAACAGTGAAGGCAAAAGCCTTGAATGGGGCTTGCCAACCCAGGGGGCAGATAGGGAGCATTCACCAAAAACCACCCATGTGCGTAAGAACATGCTCAATCCCCTTGTAGCCCCGAACAGCATTGAGGAGGGCCCCATGGTCACAATCAATGCTCATAAGCAAAACACCGTACCCTTTCCTGGTGGATAAAGAAGTAGCTAGATAATGCCTTCGGGAAGGAGCAGCCCTTATGTTGAAGACCACCGCTAAGATACAGGGGATCTTTGGATCCATATCTAATGTCCCTATCACAGAACCCCTTGAACTGGAAATAGGAGGAAATATGATCAGAGAACAGTTATTGTTCTATCCATCCTCCCTGACCAATATACTAGGACGGGACCTATTGTCCAAACTGAGACTATCAATCCAGTTCACTGAGGATGGGAGTAAAGCCTTCTCCCCCCCCAAAGTCTCCCCTCTGGAGTACAGACCCATAACATCCACCCACACCTCAAGAATATTAGTCAGTACAGTCCAGGACCGTCGAGCCCTCCTCAAGGGAGCGATCCAGGGTTATATGGAAAACCTCCTAAATTTGTAGAATCTAGCCTGACAGTGGGCCAGTCGCGCACACCTTCGCTTGGTAGAAACGGCCAAAGCAGTAGCATGTAGGGAATGCTGGGAACTGGGGAACCCGGATCACGACACAAACTGGAACAGCACATCCCCCGAGGTTAGGGGGGAGGCTGGCTCTGGGCTACCTGGTTCAGCCTTCTCCACCACACTGGTGCCTCTTCAAAGGAAGATACAGCCCCGGTGAAGCAGCACTCAGTCAAAGGGCGTGTTTTCATCATAGGGGGCCCCCTCTTTGTTACCTGATACAGAGTTGAGACAAGTGACCGCGGCAGAGAAGGCGACATGTCCGACTATCAGTACACCACCTCAGGGAATTGTCCCTGATGGCTGCATGGGAGAAATCCCTGGGCCTAGAGTGGACAGGCTACCTCCTACATCCCCCACCCTGTGGTTCTGCTAGAGCAGCAAAGAAACTGGTGAAAGCACCCCCAAAGGGGTTGGGTGACCGCGAACATGCAGGTAGCGCCTGATTGGGAGAGAACTTAGCCACAGGACACCAGGGGAATACAACTGAGTGCTCCCACGATAGAGCCAAAAGGAGGGCAGCCTCAAACTCTCATAGAGTGCCACTACTGTCGCCAAAGAAACCACAAGGCCAGCCATTGTCGCCTAAAAGTATATCACAAATGAACTAGACTGCTATCAGGGCTACTGCCACAGAATCCGTACACACAGAACAAACCCCAGAACCCCCCAAACATGCAGTGTATACAGAAGCTCAGAACAGGCATACCTCTCACACCCACTGCAGGAAGCCACACACAAATGCAACAAGGAAACATCACAACAGTAGGGATCACTCAAAACCTTTAATTTAACAACAACAGTATCAATAATTCAAAACCTTTAAGTTCACACAGGAAAATCTCATGGAGGTGTACTATGTCGACTGGGAATCCAAGCTAGAGTTCTCCATCCAGATGCCCACAGGAGACACAGGGCCCCCTCAGCTGTTGATGCCCCGAGGCAGATTGGCTGACCGAGCCCCTGGGGGTGAAGACAGTCTGACCACGGAGCAGGATGCCCCCCACCGGTGCATAAAAGTAGGCATCAAGATCTTTGTGCCCATACCACCAGGGCGTGCCACAGATCAAAAGGACCCCCTTCTCCAATGTCTTTCAGGCCGCCTCCAAATGGAGGCCCGCCTATAGCTCCAAAACTGGGCGAATGCTCCGTTGGTGGAAGCCAGACCTTCCAGACATTTTGGGAAGGGGGGTTGAAAGAACCCTAGAGCTCCAGGGGCCTCACACCAATCCAGCACCTAGTCAGTAGATAAATCCAACAGCGAGCAGCCATTTCAGGTCACTTACTCACCACGCAATAATCCCCAGACTGCACACTGGACTCCCCTCTGGAGGCAGAGCAGGTGGCTCCATCCCCCTTCCCCGAAAACATTCTCAAAATCTTCTGAGGATGACTTCCAAAGGCCCCAGCGCCCCAAATCTGATTGAAGGCTACCAGCAGTTCCAAAGTCTGGTGCCCCCCTGTCCAATGAATGTACGACAATGTTCTGCATTCTGTCCATCAATTGTTGTTTTTGCATTTGTCACCCCGAGTGGGACGGGTATGCCCAGACGTGGGTCCCGTGCTCTCCATGCCACTGGAGTCAAGCTATCCTGGCTGATGAGGGCTGAAAGCCCGAAACCGGTCCTAGGATGCTTGTTTCCAGTCCAGGGAGGACCTGGCCTGGCAGTTCGGGCTGGACTGTTCCCATTGGGCGCAGGGTCAAGACTGATTTGCATATGGCTGGGTCCAAACTGGAATGGCATGGTGAGCAAAAAAAACGATGGATTTAGGCCCAGATCTCTGTACTGGGGTGAATGTACGACATTGTTCTGCATTCTGTCCATCAATTGTTGTTTTTGCCCCTGTCCAATGACAGCAGCGGCCATCGACTGCTCCCCGACTCCGGTTTTGAAGCAGACCCCGATCCACGGCTTCAGCAGCTTTGACATCCAGTGGCACCTGTCCGACATTGACGACAGCAACCCTGAACTGACGTTTGCTTCAGCTCCAACATCGCTGCTGCGGCTCTTCTCGACCCCGACGACAAGCAGCTCCGATAATCGATCACCGCAATTCCAACAGTGAGCAACCATTGACTGGCGGCGCTCCCAAACTCTGCCATTTTCGACACCCAGCCCAAAGGAAATTATTTCACCGGGCTTACCTTGGTCCCCGACACGACTCCCGTGTGCCTATCTTGAACTTTTAGGTACCTGCGCGACCCCGAGCACTTCAGTGCTTTCCGTTTCTAAGAGCTAATTTTCTTTAATAGTTTGAAATTGCATATCTCAAGATCTGCTGATTGGATTTTTGTTGTTTTGGTTTCATTTTATCTATTAAAATATACTCTATTTTTTAAAATCTGTTTATTACCTTTTTTGTGTTGAGTTTTCACTGTATTACTGTGTGAGTGTTGCATAAATACTTTACACATTGCTCCTAAGTTAAGCCTGATGGCTTGTGCCCACTTTACTAGAGGGTAAAGCACAAGGTTTAGTTTGAAGGTTTCAAAGGAGGATGTAGATCAGATCCCTGTAATTATCGGTTGATTGCACTAATCGACAATCATGCCAAGATACATGCACGTCTGCTCCTTGAGGACCTAAGACTATAGGTGAAAGAAAAGGGGACCGTGCTCGTGAATCAATGAAGCTTTAGAGATGGCTGTGGGACCACTATGAATCTAATGACCCTTGCCCTAATATGTGATAAAGCGATCAGATGGAAAGGAACACTCTTCACCTGCTTCGTGGACTTCAACGTCGCGTTTGATAGCATCTCCAGAAGTCGACTGTGGTGCAAGCTACGGGACTGGGGCCTACCGGACAACTTGCTGAGGGCAATAATAGACCTATACTAGAACACCGGGGTGCAGAACCAGCTGGGGGACGGCCGCTGTGTGTCAAGGAGGACTCAAACTAACTCTGATCAAAATGAGGCTGTGTGCTGGCACCTTTTGCTCTTCAACCTTTACATATCAGACTTGTCCAATCACCTCAATGAAGCAATTTGCCACCCCCCCAAGCTCAGAGGGCAAAGAATGACTCATCTGCTACATGCAGATGACTTAGTGCTCCTCAGCCAGACAAAGATAGGTCTACAATGACTAGTTTCAACTCTTCAGGACTACACAGCAGCAAACATGCCTGGCATCAACCAATCTAAAACCAAACCGGTAGCCTGACGAGCAGGTGGCATCTTAATGGCGATGCCCTAGAACACAGCAAAGATTACAAGTACTTGGGAGTGCTCCTTGACAGCAGTTGGTCCTTCACCCGCCACGTTCATTCAATCAACACTAAGGGCTCTAGCCTACTGTTGGCCCTCACGTCTATTGCTCAGAAACTGCAAGGCCCCAGTCTCAACCCGCTGCTCAAGGTAATGAATGCAAAAATTGGCCCTACTCTAACTTTCAGCAGTGAAGTTACTGAAGGGAAAGAAATCGGGCCTGTTGACAAACTACTCACAAGAATCTATAAATCAGCTCTACGCCTGCCAAAAAGCGCCTCTCCGGCCCAAGTGAGACTAGAATTTGCCATCACCAATCAGTCCTGGGCATCCAGCAGTTCCTCAACTTTTGCCACCAGCTTAGATCAGTGCCGCCGGATTCAATGCACGCACTCATCTGGTCCGAACTGGAGCAGCCAGGACAACGATCGGCATTCAAGACCCAACTAGACAACCTTTTGAGGGACTTCTCACTAATAGAAGCCTGAAGCGAATACCTTTCCTAACAGGCATTTAAAAAGCTGACTTCTGCCACGGGCCAAAATAATTCGACACTAGAGGATTCCCCCTTTTTCTGCCGCCATTCCTCCCATGAATGTTGGGGTCCCGCAGGGCTCCATTTTGAGCCCAACCTTGTTCAATCTATATATGGCCCCTATTGCCCTTCTTGCCGAACAACATGGGGCTAAGATCGTATCGTATGCGGACGATACACAGTTGTTATTCACTTGTGAGAAGGGTGCTGAGTTTGATGGTCATGCAATAAACTCCTGTCTCTCAGAGGTTTTCTTATGGCTGAAAGATAATCAACTGAAATGTAACCCTGAAAAGTCTGAGATTATCTTTTTTGGCCCTCGCCCATGTGAGGCATGGTACAACTGGTGGCCGCAGGATATGTCTCCCCCCCCAGCTCGTCTGTGACCATGGTTAAGAATCTCGGAGTCAGATTGGACGCCACGCTTTCTATGAAGTCTCAGATCCAATCTGTAGCCGGGACTTGTTTCGGGGTTTTAAGAATGTTGAGGAACTTTCTTCCCCTGCTTTCTGTCCCTCACAGAAAAATCATTGTCCAAGCTTTGGTGATTTCGAGATTGGACTATGTCAACTCTTTGTACTTGGGACTACCCGGCTACTTACTTGCTCGTTTACAGGTGATCCAGAATATGGCTGCTAGGGCCATTTTTCTGGCAGGTCCCAGGACTCATACGTCCCCTCTCCTGTCCTCTTTGCATTGGCTCCCTGTTCAGAAAAGAATTCATCTTAAAGCTATGATTTTGGTCTTTAAGGCATTTCATCAGATTGGAGCCCCTTACCTTAGACAAAGATTTCCTCATTACACTCCCCAACGGACTCAGAGGTCTTCGGCTCAGCTTCTGATTCCTGCTCCTAAAGTCTCACTCTCCCGGGTTGGAGGACGATCCTTTCAAGTGGTCACCTCCCGCCTATGGAACAGCCTTTCTTTGTCCCTTAGACAGGTTCAGGACCTGTTCACCTTCAGGAAAAAGCTCAAAACATGGCTTTTCCAACTTTAATCTGTTTTTCGCCGTTTTTGCATTGGGAGTCTTTTCTGCGTCTCTTATGTGTTTTTTTTGCTCAGCGCCGGGACACTCCTGGGAGTAGCCGTGCGCTTTATAAATACCAAATTAACATAACATAACAGGATAAAGCAGCCTTCTGTAAACGTGCGCTCGCATGGTCAGTGATGAACTTGTACTCCACAAAAAACAACAGAGATACATAACCAACACTTATCCACTATGGATTAAACACAAGCTGATGGCATTAAGAACGGGGGAGTGGAACTTCTTGGTCCACCATCCGGCCTGGCACCACTCTGCCATCCATGATACTACCTGCCGCCTAGGTGAACTCGGAAAAGAAACCTTAACACACGTCCTATGTATCTGCCCTCAACTCTTACTGCAAAGCAAACTGCTATTCCGGTGCCGACTTTATCAGCCTAGGCGTACGCACATGCCGGCAGGAAGTAACCACCAGCCTGAATCCACAGAACTGCCAACTCAACATAAAAACCATCAAGTACCTTAAAATAGCAGCTACCAAACAAGGTACAGCAAGTACAACAAGTAGTATGTGGAACATCTACCTTGGAACATTCAGGCTGAGGAGGTGCACAATTACTTATGACCTGCAACCCTTAGACTCTAAGCACTGCTTGCACCTTATAAACTGAAGCGTATTAGACTCGCAATCTCAAAAAGTTTAAAACTGAATGCCCAGGGGAATGCCGGAGCAACAGCAGCGGGCACCCAGCCTCATAACTTGCTTTTTGGACATGGACTGCCTGAACCTACCAACCAGATGTCGGACTGAATTGTGCAATATTTTTTCAAGGCTGCAACACTTCAGGACATTAACTGCTGCAAAGAGGCCGGCTGTAACAAACCTCACTATGGACTAAGTGCATAATTTCTAGTCACTTTTAGCACTTTATTACCATTTGCACTTGAAAAGGCTTCTTTAACAGTACATAATATTTTTAAACATTTGCTTTTTTGTAAAGGATTTTATTAACTGTACAATAAATATGACTATGACACAAGGTTTAGTTTAATACAATTGTGGTTCACTCTGACTAGGTTTGTGGTGCTTGCTTGAACAGGGCTCACATCCACTTCAACAAAAAACCCAATTTCTAACATGTACCAACCATAGAAAGGGGTGCCAGGGGAGTCTTCTGCTTTCCCATATGTTCCCACTGGCCGGGCAGGTGAGGCAGGACGTACAGAGTGCATCTGAGGTCATCCTCATCCTGGTCCAATAGAAGAGGGTGCCCAGGCTTCCAAAGGTCTTGGTCTACCCCAGATGACCTGCCACGGGAACAGCATGAACCAGTATCTGTAGGAAGGCCCTTTAGAACTAGGGGACCACCAACACATGGGTTGCCCCAGGCTGAAGAACTTTAGGCTCACTATACAGGAGATCATTCTCCCAGTAGATGAGTTGATCACCAGACGTGTCTCCATTTGCATGAGATTTCAGCCTGGCACCGAATGCCCTTGAGAATGGGGCACTCTTTCTGTGATCGGCAGAACTTTGCCCAGTAGGGATTATTCAGCTTGCCACCCACCAGCCCAGGTAGGTCTCCCAGAGCAGCAAACTCTTCTCCCATTGGCTACAGAGCATCACCCTAAGGCTCAGCTTCCTCTGGACCATTGGAATCTCTGAAGAAGGTATTGCATTGAATTGTATTGTAATTGTATTCATATAGCACTTACTAACCCTGACGAGGCATCAAAGTGCTTTTCGGTGAGTAGCACGGTACTCCAGAACCCAAAAAAGATTAGTGGTGAATTAGTATAGGGAAATGAGAAATTAATTTGAGCAGTGGAAATGTGAGTCTGTTAGCTAGATTGAAAAGGATAGTGGAGGGGTAGTATAGGGAAGGGTCTAGAAAGTATTTTTTGGGAGATCATAGCAGTAAGAGGAGTTTTGGGATGAGTAAAGAAGAGATGGGGAGAAAGTCTCTAGAAGTGGATTAGGGAGAAAGATGAGGTATTGGATGAGTCTTGGAGGGATACATGAGGGAAGGGTTTTAGAAAAGTTTGTTTGTGAGATTTGAATACTAAAAGAGGTTTAAGATGATGTAAGGAGGGGTAAATAAAGCTACAGTAAAGGGTAACCAATTGCGGCTCTACATACCAGAAAATAATTTGACCATCTTACCCTTGCAAAAGAATACTTTGTACTACAAAGTATAATCTGTTCAATAGTTAGTTCTTAGGTGATCAGAACTGCCAATGGTTGCTTATCTGTACCAATGAGGGTCAACGCTAAAGGATGGACTGAAACGAAGTTTGCTTGGGCAATCAAGTGATTATAAATGAGGTGATTACAAACATTTGGGGAGGGACACTGTGACAATATTCTTACAATAAGCATTATTTAGCAGAATTCGAGCCAATGGGAATATGGGAAAACTGGTGTATTCTGATGACAATTGCTAGTGATAACTGAAGTGGATAGGCTTATAATTCAAACCACATCACTCATTATGTTTTCTATTACCAAAAAAGGTTGCTGGTACACCGTACATGTGTACAGTGCAACAACCACGTATACTCTGCCATGTAGTAGGATAATTGCATGTGGAGATGGTAGGTGTTCAATAATGCCATCTAACAAAGACAGCGTTCACACAATCAACAAAGAATAATATAAATTATTAAGTACTTCTTGTAGGAAGGTGGAATCTGACTATATGGTTGCCCCCACTTTTTTTATGGTGTTTTGCTGGTTTATGAATTAGTTGGACTGGGATCCTGCTATTCAGGGCCCCAGTCTATCTGCTTTCTCTCTAAAATGGTTTCCATGTGCCTTAGGCACATCACTGATTGGGATCTGGAGTGCCCTTATAAGTCCCTAGTATATGGTATACTATGTACCAAGGGCATAGGTACCTCAGAGGCCTGCCAGGGGCTGCAGCATGTATTATGCCACCCCTGGAAGGCCATCCAAACTGACACCACAGGTCTGCTACTGCAGCCTGGGTAAGGTGGTGCATGCACCCCTTACTGTGATATAGGTTACCTATATCACGAAATACATACACACATATAAACCTATAAGTCACTCCTAAGGGAGGCCTTATCAATCCTAAAGGCAGAGTGCATGGTTCCTATGTGAGAGGGTGCCCCTGCATGAGCAGGGCCCCTCTGCAGCGTTCGGAGACCATCTCTGATGCTGTTTGTAGTGCAGCCTGACCATATACTCTTAAGCGCATTATATCCTCGCGGTAAAATGCTAACTTTGGAATGGCTGCACCTAAACATGTCGTGTTTGGTGTCAAACATCTTGGAATACTACCCCCGCCAATCCTGGCGGCGGGGGTAGCATTCCACCCTTCTAGAGGGAAAGACATGCTAACTCTGACGAGTCCGGTAACTTCTTTCCAGAGCCCTGGCATCACAAAATGGATGCTGCTGCCACAGACACGAGTCTGGCCTCCTGCTGCTGGACGAAACTCCGGCAGGGGAGGCCTGGACACTAGGTTTCCTGTCCCAGGGAGGTGTGACCACCTCCCCAGACAGGATAATGTGTATTGGGGCTGGGCGGGAGCACTTTCGGGTGCTTTGAAGTCCTGCACTGGGGGCACATTTGGTGTCCCTGTGCATACCCCAGTTCAAACCGGATCAGGGGCTTGCAGCCCCTGCTTTGGCGCGAACTGGACAAAGGGAAAGGGGTGTAGCCACCCCTCTGCCCTGACCCACCCATAGGTGGGGCCACAGAGTAGTCCAACCCCTATTTTTAGAATAAAGGTAGGAACCCAGTCCTTAGGACTCTAGATTATACCTGGACAAAACTCTGAAACTGAATCCTGGACCTTCGACGCTCTACGACAAGATTAGAGGACTGAAGAATCTCCCTTGGGGTCAAGGAGTGACTCCCCTGCTTGGCAGGCACCAAAGAAGCATCTGTCCGGTTTGCATTTCTGAAGCTCCCGTCGGACGCCGAAGTCATCGCATCACCAGAGGTGGATTCTCAGACTTCCCCGAGGCTACCCTGAGTCCCCAGCAAAGCTGAGGCCCGTGGCTATCGTGGGTGACTTGAGACTGTGACCCCTGGACACCGAGCACATTTGCAAGTGCATCCTCTTCTGGGTCTTCCAAGAAGTCGTGCTTTGGGCTCCGAGTAGCCCTAGCCTCCAGCACCACCTGCACCGAAGATCACTGGCCCCCACTCCACGAGTGTCCTGTAAGCCAGATCCACGTGCGGCATCACGAGGCTCCTTTGCGGTGGCTAGCCCGTTGGCTAGTAGCCCGTAACGAAGGCCAATCTTTTTCTTACTTGGCATCCTGGTTGCTCCAGGCCTGCCCTCACTTACCCTCGCGGGGTGAGTTCCACAGACCTTGCTGGTCTGCACCATCGACGATCTACATCTTCACCAAGACTTGCCGTTGCCAAGGCTTGTTGGGTCCAATCCGGTCGTCAACACCTCTGCACTCGACAGACATCGTGTACCAGCCCGAATCCTGCTCCTGGTCGCCGACAACGCCTCCCGGACCTCGTGGCTGAAGAGTCAAGACGACCGTCAATGCACCTGAAGCACTCGACATCGGTGGGCATCTGTCCATCGCCTTCCTGGTCACTGGCTAGTGACCCAGACTCTGTCCCCTCTGCTTTCAGGTTCTTCAGAGCTCCGATCCACTCTTGGATCCACCCGGACACTTTTCTCTTGGCCGCCAGCAGCACTTTGCAGCAGATCGCCATTCGAATCGACGACGAAACCCGACCCCGAAAGGCACCTATGCACCCGGCTTCCCTGGGTGAGGTAACACGAGTACTCCGGTGCTCCCGTGGGTAGAGACTCTTCAAAGTCCTAGATCTCAAACGGTTTTGTCCTAGTCCTCTTTTAAGTGTCCCTTTTCTCTATTTTCCCGATCCCGACTTTCTCCATAGAAGTTAACGGCGTATCGCGGTTGTGTATTTACACTGCACGCGTCTCCCGTGGGTCCCCTGTGTCACTACCTTGGGTGGTTCCTTGTGGTCCAAGCACTTCTAGAGGCTCTAGGCCTAGTGTCTAGTTCAGTCGTGGTTCGCATACCACTTTATTGGTATATGGTTTGGTACGCCCCTAGGGCCCAAACGTGTATTTGTGCTATTACTGTGAATTAATAACTTAGAACTTATGTACTTCGAACTCTAGCCTCATAAAGAGACTAGAGGGGTGTGTTTAGTAATAAATACATATATTTTGAATATATACCTGGTGTGGTGCTCTTTCATTTGGTCACTCAAGAGATTATAGACTGGTAAAACAAGCTGCTTTACATTCCTTCAAGACTTAGCCTGAAGGCTGCTCTCCATAGCTACCACTAGGATAGCTTTCAATAAAGGTTGTCTTTAACCTATCTCCAATAAGGGGTTGTTTGGACTGGTGCAAGGTGCCCACTATAATTAGTGGACAGCATATGCCAGGCCAACTTCTCACATTGGTGTGCAGCGTGTGGGATTCCAGCTTGCTATTGTTTTACCAGATAATCTCAATTGAATTGATCAACTGAAAACCACTAAAGGTACCTAAGGTACATATAATTTAAGCTTAGAATACAGTAAGTTCTACTGAACTTAGAGTTGTGTGTTAAGGGATAGCACAACCCTTTCTACAACTCAAGAGAGTTTAGTAGGCCACACTAGAGTAGGTAGTGCATACACCACACCACACTAGTAATGTCTTTAAGGGCAGGATCCAAAGAATCCTTGCAGGAAGCCATTGAGCTTCCACCCTCCAAGTATGATACACTCCCATTCTTGGAATTGAGAGCTTTATGTAACTTGAGAAAAATAAGGACAGGCCAAAGCCCCACCACCCAACACCTCAAGGAGTTGTTGGTGGCTTATGACCTTAGTAAGCCTGTAGGGACTGAAGGGGTAGGAGCTGAGGGTGGGGCAGAAGATGAGGATGGGACCAGGGGTAGACAATACCCCCAGCCCCCCTCTGAAACTGGCCAGGAGGGTGAAAATGACCCTGACCTGGATAACCCAATCCCTCCTGAGGAAGATGAAGAGGATGATCAGGATGACACCCTCTTTGTCCCCCCAGGAAGGATTAAGAGTGTGCCCAGGAAGTCTAGATCTCCTTCTCAGGAGTCTAACCACTCTGGCACCTCTATAGGGAGCTCTGTCTCTTCTCACAGGAGGGAATCCTCTCATGAGAGGAGAGCCAGACTGGTCCAGTATGAGGAAACTCAGCTGGAAATCAGAAAAAAGCAATTGGCTTTAGATAGGGAATCCCTAGATCTCCTTAGAGAGAGAAGAAAGTTGGGACTAGAGTCCCATGGTGGCAGCAATATCCCTAGAGATAGGGAGAGGTATTATGACCATAGAAACCTAAACAAGATTGTCTCTCCCTACCAGAGTGGGGATGACATCCACAAATGGATAACTGCACTGGAGAGGGCCTGTAAAGTACAGAAGGTCCCTCAGGAGCAGTGGGCAGCAATCTTGTGGCTCTCCTTTGCTGACAAAGGTAGAGATAAGCTCCTCACTGTTAGAGAGGAGGATGCTGATAATTACAAGGTCTTGAAGAGTGCTCTTATTGATGGGTTTGGCCTAACCACTGAACAGTACAGGTTGAAGTTCAGAGACACCCAAAAGCACAGACTCAAGACTGGGTAGACTTTGTAGATTGTGCTACAAAGGCTCTGGAAGGTTGGATACATGGCAACAAAGTGCATGACTTTTTAGGATTGTACAATTTGATTATGAGGGAGCAGATCCTTAATAATTGTCAAAACCAGCTTTTGCACCAGTATCTGGTGGACTCTGATCTGACCTCTCCCCAAGAATTGGGAAAGAAGGCAGACAAATGGGTCAGAACCAGAGTAAAAACTAGAAATCAGGGTGGTGACCAGAAGAAAGATTCTACTAAGTCCCAAGAGAAAGGTGGGGATAAATCTAAGGATAAGTCCCCTACAGGGCCCCAAAATTCCTCTTCTGGGGGTGGGTCCCAAACTCCTTCCTCTCCTGAAAAGAAACCCTATTGCCATGTCTGTAAAAAGCCTGGGCACTGGAAAACTGATCCCAGTTGGCCCAGGATTGGCAATAAAGAAAATGTTCCTCCCACAACTACTACCACCCCTCCTGGTACTACCAGTAGTAATCCTCCAGTTGGGAGTAGTGCACCCAAAAAGTTGGGTGCTTTTGCAAGAGGAACAGAGGTGGGCCCTAGTTTAGACAGGGACCCCTCAACAGACTCCTCTGACTCTGATGGTGGTATAGGATTTGCCACCTTTACCATGGGTCCCATAGCATTGGGCAGGTACAGATTGGAGCCAATAATTAATGGTCAGAAAGCTGTGGCATTTAGGGACACAGGGGCTAGTGTCACCATGGTGGCAAGGAAACTAGTCCCCCTCACCAGCTTTTACCTGAGTTTAAATACCAGGTGACCAACATTGATGGTGTCAGAACAGATCACCCCATGGCCATAGTCAATCTCAGCTGGGAGGGGGTCACAGGCCCAAAAGAGTGGCAGTGTCCCCAACCCTACCTGTAGATTGCCTGATGGGCAATGATTTGGAAATTTCAGCCTGGGCTGAAGTTGAACACCAAACCCATCTTAGGATGTTGGGCGTCCCTGCAAAGGTTAGTGGGGCTGTGATGGCCACAGCCCCAGCCCAAGAATTTGGAGAGATGGAGCCTGAAAGAATGGCCCACTCTCCCCCAAAAGAGAGCACAAGGGTTGAAGAAAAGTCTTCTTCCCTCCAGACAGTAGGTAAGGGTCAGCCTCCTCAGGGAACTGACCCTACCCCTAGTGAAGGAACTGCCCCAGAGGTAGTCAGGCCTGGCCTGGCCACACCCCTGATGGCAGAGGACCCTTCCAAGGTGGTACCCAGTCTGGAGCAGGTAACCTGCCCCTCTCTACCCTGCCTCAGCCAGCCCAGGGCTGCAGAGGTCAGGGAGGTCAGTGGACCCCCAGGGCCCCCTGTCCAGAGGAACCCCCATCAGCAGATTAGGGGCACCCAGTCTAGTAGCCCTAGCCAGGTGAAAACTCCTCTACACACTGAGGGATCCCCCATGCCTTTATGTAGGGACCTCCCCCAGAAGGACTCTGGTAGGCAAGGGCAAACCTGGGACCAGAAGGTTCCAAACCTGCCCTGTCCCTCCAGTAGTCCATCCAAAGGGACCCAACCCCCAGCTGTAGGCAGCCAAAGGTTGACCCTTAGAGCAAAGTGCAACTCAGTCATGGAAAGACAGGCATACATGGTGACCAGTGATCTGAGGAAGCTGAGGCCAACATTCCTAGGGCCTCACTTCCCTACTCAGCCACCTCACCAGCCTTGTACTTTACCTAAGCACACCACAGGTAGTGATTCCCCATGGTGGAGACCCTCTCATACCCTTAGGGTGAGGGATTGCTTAGTGGACCATAAGACAGGGGGCAACCATGCTAGTGCAGGTGCTTCCTTATATGACCACTTAGTCAATGAAGGCTCAACTGGCCAAGGTTAGCCTTATCTCCTTTCGTTTGGGGGGTTATGTAGGAAGGTGGAATCTGACTATATGGTTGCCCCCACTTTTTTATGGTGTTTTGCTGGTTTATGACTTAGTTGGACTGGGATCCTGCTATTCAGGGCCCCAGTCTATCTGCTCTCTCTCTAAAATGGTTTCCATGTGCCTTAGGCACATCACTGATTGGGATCTGGAGTGCCCTTATAAGTCCCTAGTATATGGTATACTATGTACCAAGGGCATAGGTACCTCAGAGGCCTGCCAGGGGCTGCAGCATGTATTATGCCACCCCTGGAAGGCCATCCAAACTGACACCACAGGTCTGATACTGCAGCCTGGGTAAGGTGGTGCATGCACTCCTTACTGTGATATAGGTTACCTATATCACGAAATACATACACACATATAAACCTATAAGTCACTCCTAAGGCAGGCCTTATCAATCCTAAAGGCAGAGTGCATGGTTCCTATGTGAGAGGGTGCCCTGCATGAGCAGGGCCCCTCTGCAGCGTTCGGAGACCATCTCTGATGCTGTTTGTAGTGCAGCCTGACCATATACTCTTAAGCGCATTATATCCTCGCGGTAAAATGCTAACTTTGGAATGGCTGCACCTAAACATGTCGTGTTTGGTGTCAAACATCTTGGAATACTACCCCCGCCAATCCTGGCGGCGGGGGTAGCATTCCACCCTTCTAGAGGGAAAGACATGTTAACTCTGACGAGTCCGGTAACTTCTTTCCAGAGCCCTGGCATCACAAAATGGATGCTGCTGCCACAGACACGAGTCTGGCCTCCTGCTGCTGGACGAAACTCCGGCAGGGGAGGCCTGGACACTAGGTTTCCTGTCCCAGGGAGGTGTGACCACCTCCCCAGACAGGATAATGTGTATTGGGGCTGGGCGGGAGCACTTTCGGGTGCTTTGAAGTCCTGCACTGGGGGCACATTTGGTGTCCCTGTGCATACCCCAGTTCAAACCGGATCAGGGGCTTGCAGCCCCTGCTTTGGCGCGAACTGGACAAAGGGAAAGGGGTGTAGCCACCCCTCTGCCCTGACCCACCCATAGGTGGGGCCACAGAGTAGTCCAACCCCTATTTTTAGAATAAAGGTAGGAACCCAGTCCTTAGGACTCTAGATTATACCTGGACGAAACTCTGAAACTGAATCCTGGACCTTCGACGCTCTACGACAAGATTAGAGGACTGAAGAATCTCCCTTGGGGTCAAGGAGTGACTCCCTGCTTGGCAGGCACCAAAGAAGCATCTGTCCGGTTCGCATTTCTGAAGCTCCCGTCGGACGCCGAAGTCATCGCATCACCAGAGGTGGATTCTCAGACTTCCCGAGGCTACCCTGAGTCCCCAGCAAAGCTGAGGCCCGTGGCTATCGTGGGTGACTTGAGACCGTGACCCCTGGACACCGAGCACATTTGCAAGTGCATCATCTTCTGGGTCTCCCAAGAAGTCGTGCTTTGGGCTCCGAGTAGCCCTAGCCTCCAGCACCACCTGCACCGAAGATCACTGGCCCCCACTCCACGAGTGTCCTGTAAGCCAGATCCACGTGCGGCGTCATGAGGCTCCTTTGCGGTCGCTAGCACATTGGCTAGTAGCCCGTAACGAAGGCCAATCTTTTTCTTACTTGGCATCCTGGTTGCTCCAGGCCTGCCCTCACTTACCCTTGCGGGGTGAGTTCCACAGACCTTGCTGGTCTGCACCATCGACGATCTACATCTTCACCGAGACTTGCCGTTGCCAAGGCTTGTTGGGTCCAATCCGGTCGCCGATACCTCAGCACTCGACAGACATTGTGTACCAGCCCGAATCCTGCTCCTGGTTGCCGACAACGCCTCCCGGACCTCGTGGCTGAAGAGTCAAGATGACCGTCAACGCACCTGAAGCACTCGACATCGGTGGGCATCTGTCCATCGCCTTCCTGGTCACTGGCTAGTGACCCAGACTCTGTCCCCTCTGCTTTCAGGTTCTTCAGAACTCCGATCCACTCTTGGATCCACCCGGACACTTTTCTCTTGGCCGCCAGTAGCACTTTGCAGCAGATCGCCATTCGAATCGACGACGAAACCCGACCCCGAAAGGCACCTATGCACCCGGCTTCCTGGGTGAGGTAACACGAGTACTCCGGTGCTCCCGTGGGTAGAGACTCTTCAAAGTCCTAGATCTCAAAGGGTTTTGTCCTAGTCCTCTTTTAAGTGTCCCTTTTCTCTATTTTCCCGATCCCGACTTTCTCCATAGAAGTTAACGGCGTATCGCGGTTGTATATTTACACTGCACGCGTCTCCCGTGGGTCCCCTGTGTCACTACCTTGGGTGGTTCCTTGTGGTCCAAGCACTTCTAGAGGCTCTAGGCCTAGTGTCTAGTTCAGTCGTGGTTCGCATACCACTTTATTGGTATATGGTTTGGTACGCCCCTAGGGCCCAAACGTGTATTTGTGCTATTACTGTGAATTAATAACTTATAACTTATGTACTTCGAACTCTAGCCTCATAAAGAGACTAGAGGGGTGTGTTTAGTAATAAATACATATATTTTGAATATATACCTGGTGTGGTGCTCTTTCATTTGGTCACTCAAGAGATTATAGACTGGTAAAACAAGCTGCTTTACATTCCTTCAAGACTTAGCCTGAAGGCTGCTCTCCATAGCTACCACTAGGATAGCTTTCAATAAAGGTTGTCTTTAACCTATCTCCAATAAGGGGTTGTTTGGACTGGTGCAAGGTGCCCACTATAATTAGTGGACAGCATATGCCAGGCCAACTTCTCACACTTCTAACTGCTATATATTGCCATTTTCATTTCCAAAGAAAAATCAAAACCTCAGAGAACCCAGGTTTAAAACATGCAGGATTTGTACGCTTAAAAACAAGAAATGTCCTCACTCGAGAAGAATTTAATTTCTCTATAAAAGAAGCAAACAATTAACTTTAGAATAAAGTCAGGTTACAAGTGGCACTGTAATTGATAAAACATATTTACCAGTGGGCGCTCTGCACACACCCAAAAACCACACCCATCAGGTCCCACCGACATGGGGTTTGGTGCAGGGCATGAGTGAAGGCAATGCCTTCCACCAGTGGCGAAAAGCGACCTTTATAAGTGATGGGATGTGATACCAGCCCTGAATTCCAGAAAGCGAGCCCAACTCCTTTTAGGAGGGTATTTTTCTAGGAGTGCAGGGGTTGGGGGGAGTCTCACGAAAAAGGATTGAATGGCCACTCATTACATAATCTATTATACTCCCTAATATTCATCTCCATTGTGACAGGGCAAGAATTTTGCCATGAATATCCAACAAATAAAACAGGTACCTCCTAATGCCAAGATTTACATACAGTATGGCAGAGTCAGGCTAGCAAGCCTAATACACACTCTCAATTACTTTCTCACACACATTTTCAATCACACTGACTTACACTCAATTTCACTTGCTGACTAACTCACTTCCCCTCACTGACTCTCACTCATCGCTCACACAGTCACCACTCAAATGCTCTTTTACTAGTCTTCAGATGCCTTTCATGGTCTGCTTCATCCCCTCAGCCCCTGGAGAAGGTCCACAGCTTCCTCCCCAGTAAAAAGGTGAAACTGGCCACTGAAATCTGATGGATGTTCATGACATACACCCTGTACAGTGCAGGCTTCATTTTTCACCCTTCTGTTTTGCACCTCCTGCTCATCATGGGGTGGGTCAGTTAGGCTCTTTACCCCACACCTTGTGCTGAGACCAGGAAGGGGGGTGACAGCCTGACAGTCCCTAGCACTGAAATGCTTAAGTCCAATGTACCTGGGGCTAACTGTACGGGTGACTATGAAGCATATCACAAATGGGGTGGCCTGGATGGTTGGCAGGCACCTGAGGCTATAGCGGAGCATTTGCCAACTCTGGACAATTTGTCTGATGACTGGCACAGGTGCATATACGCCCCTGTGCATGCCATCAAGCTTCTGCTCGATACTTGCACTGGTCAACAGGAAATGATGCACTCCATCATGGTTTCCGTTACATGTTCTTTCACCCTTCTTCCTCAGCCAATCACCTCCCTAAGCAGAGGGCTAGAGTTTCAGGACCTCAACTTCCTTGTGTGCTACAATTTATCTACCTTTTCACTAGGACAGATACCTCTCCATGAACTAGTCTATGTCTTAGGCTGTGCACTATGTAGTCATTGATTATGTATCACTGTTCCATGCACTGTTTTATTTTTGTTGTCAGTGCTGCACAAATGAGCGCATCAACGTGGGTACACATTGATTTATCCTGTCGGCATTAAGATATATATATTACCTATGGCGGGCGTCGGTAAGTAGTTATAGTTAGTACCTAGTTTCCATAGGAAAAACGTTTTCTGATTTGCTGATATCTTTGGTGCTGTTTGATGAATCTTCGCAAAATTTTCAAAACTAAAGGGGCACTCAGGTCAGCTCCTGTCAAGTTTCGGGGTGATTCGTCAATCGGGGGCCGAGGAAAAAGAGGGGTCCCAAAACACGTTTTCTCCATGTTAATTTCCATAGGAAACTTTAGACAAGGCTACAGCCCGAACTGCGGAATGGAGTTACAACGAATTTGGCAAAAAGGTAGCTCTTGGTTCAGAATGTGTTCTTTTTGTTAAATGGTGTAAATCCGTTCAGTAGTTTTTGAGAAATTTAAATATTTACAGATATACAACTGGGGACGCGGAGGATCCGCGAACCCTCCCGATCTCGAGCCTGAGATCTGATTGGCTGCCAACACTTCAAACCAGGAAGTGTTTGAAGCCATCTTGTGACTCGGTTGAACCGGGTCACAAGAAAAAAAGGTTAAAAATAGAAAAGGGGGAAGGGTAGAAACACCCTGACCCCCTAGGCCTGCTCAGGGGGTTCCACAGGCACCCAGAGGGCCCAAAAAAGCATTAAAAAATATATATTTTTGGTGGGAGTCGTGTAGGGTGCGCGAATCCTGTTGAATCCCGTGCTTTGTTTCTTTTAACCCCTTTGATGCGCCCGTCGGCCAACGGCCGTCGCGAGCACTACCTCCATAGTGCTGCGCACGTCCGTTGGCCGACGCAGCCCCGCCTACTCAATAAAACCGCCGCTCTGCGGCGGAATTGCTGCCGCGGTTAAGCAGTTAAGCCCCCGGGTGAGCCAGGTCCCGGGGGCAATGCGTAATTGTGGTATGGGGGCCCGCAGGGGCCTCTGCTGCCCCAGGGACTGCCACCTCCTCGGGGAGATACTGATTAAATGTGGGGGGCATACAGCCCCCCTGCAGCCCCCGGGACCGCTACCTCCCCGGGGCTTTTTGATTTTTCAAATGAAGTGTGGGGGGGACTCCTGCCCCCCCACACTGCCTTGGGGACCACCACCTCCACGGTGCTTATTTTATTAAATGAGGGGGGTCACGTGGCCCCCCTGCAGCCCTGGGGACTGCCACCTCCCCGGGGATAAATTTAAAAAAGAAGTGTGGGGGGTTTGAGCTCCCCCACACTGCCTCAGGGACAGCCACCTCCCTGGGACACAGATCAATTAAATGTGGGGGTCCGTTGCTGACCTACGACCCTGGGGACCACCACCTCCCCGGGGCTATTACAAAGATGGGAAGGGGGCCGCTCGGCCTCCCTCCAGGAGCCCTCCATGGCCCTGGGGACCGCCACTCCCAAAGGCCGTCTCCAGCAATGTCCCTGGGTGCCCACACCTGGGACATTGCAGTTTGCTATGGCATGGCAGGAGCCCGGGGGATGTGGGGCGCTCGGCCTCCCTCCCTTAGAGAAATAAAAATAATTAAAAAAATGGCTGGGCCTCGGGAAAATGTGGTCCCGGGGGCCGAAATCGGCCTGGGGAGGGGAGCTACTGGGCCCCCTCCCTTTTTTTTTTTATTAATTGGCCAGGCCTCGGGGGATGGGGTCTTCAGGGCCGACATGGGCCCATGGAACTGGGGGACAATAATTATTATTATTTTTTTCTCTTGTGATAGAAGTCGAGACCCTATCGCGGCTCTCAGTGCATCCCCCGTGTAACGTCATAGTGGATTCGCGGATCCATCTTAAATAAATACTTAAATTGGATACAATTCAGAAAATAGTGTTGCAGTTGTGAAGTTTTTTGTAGAGCTAGTGAGATTGAAGTTCATAATAACATTAAAATTGAGAGAGTTAGAAATAATATTAAAAAATATAAATTAAAAGTTGAAATTGAAAAGTGAAATGTGTTGTAGTACTTTGAATTTGTGCATTTGTTTTGCGGATTCACGATGGGTTCCCGAATCTGGGAAATAAAGAGTATATATGCTTAAAAATATATATCTTTCACTGTTATAGGTTGGCTCTAAGAAGAGCCGTTGTGTTCATTATGACTCTGTTTCAGCTTAATGTATGTCCAGAAGCATAGCTTAAGGTTATTGAGAAACACTCTGTTTCCTTCATCTTTGAAGTGAACTCCATCACTTCTGTAGATGTTATGCATGTCAAAACGTAGATTGTTGTTATAGAGAGAGCCCATGTTATGGTCTGTGAGGTAAGCAGAAACAGCTTTATTGACATTCATCCTAACCATCTTAATTGTAATTGTAATTGTAATTGTAATTGTCATTTGTAGAGCGCATTATCACCTACTGGTCTCTAAGCGCTATGAGAGAGAGAGCCCTGCCCTAGCACGTAAGGAGGAAGACAATGATTAAATTGTGCCCCAAGCTTCCACAAAGAGGAATGTCTTTAACTTCTTCCTAAAAGGGAGAAGGGCTTGTTCCTTCCGCAGATTCTCCGGTAACTTGTTCCATAATACAGGAATTGAGGTCGAAAAGGCTCTGCCTCCTTTAGAGGTCATGCTAAAGCGGGGGCAGGCCAGCAGGCCGGCCTCCGAGGACCGTAGTGACCTACTAGGAGTATAAATAGCCAGGCGACCCTTAATGTAGGATGGGGCTTGGCCATAAATGGCCTTGTGCGCAATGCAAAGGCCTTTAAAACTAATTCTCTGCCTAATCGGGAGCCAGTGTAGCTGGCGTAGGAGAGGGGTAGCATGGGCCCTCCTAGGCAGTTTAAAAATCAGTCTGGCCGCGTCATTCATAATGACCTGTAGTCTAGCAAGCAGCTTTCCTGGGAGGCCAATATACAGGGAATTCCCGTAATCCAAACGTGACACTATCAAGGCTGATACTGCCGTTCTGAGAGTTGCGAATGTGAGAAGGGGAGCAAGTTTCCGTAGCTGTCTAAGCAGGCCAACACATGTACCTACTACGGCAGATACCTGCTGAGTCATAGACAGTTTAGCATCAATTTTAATGCCCAGGCTTTTTACGGCCTGGGCTGGCTCAGGATTTGCGCCCAACTCTTGTGGCCAAAAAGGTCACTCCACGGACTGGAGTCTGTGGTGATGGCCAAAACCTCAGTCTTATCAGGGTTGATTTTGAGGGAGTTGGCCGTCATCCAGTTGACTATGTATTTTAAAATATTTTGCATTCGTGCATGGGCAGCCGGGGCATTATCAATCTGGATAATGATTTGAGTGTCATCCGCGTAGTTGTAGATCTGGCACTCCATGATATTCAGTGCAGCTATCAAGGGTTGAAGGTAGGCATTGAATAAGAGAGGAGACAACGCCGAACCCTGTGGCACCCCACATGAGAGTTTACCGGAGTCAGACACAAAGTCAGCCAGTTGTACTCTCTGTGAACGGTCAGTGAGGAAGGACGTAAACCATTTGAGGGCCGTGCCCTGGATGCCTAGCTCTGAAATCCGCGACAGAAGTAGGTCATAATTGACTGTGTCAAATGCCGCGGATAGATCCAGCAATACCAGGGCACATGGTTTTTTCTTATCGGCCCTAAGCCTAATTTCATCCAGCACGGCCAACATAACCATCTCCGTGCTGTGATGGGCCCTAAAGCCAGCCTGGTTGGTTTGCAGGAGATGGTTGACTTCTATATGGTGTGATAGGGATTTCAGCACGTGCTGTTCCAGCACTTTCGCCAGGAATGGAATTTGGGAAATTGGCCTAAAGTTTTTTAGGTTCTTTGCGTCTGCCCCTGGTTTTTTCAGTAGTGGGATAACTCGTGCTTCCTTAAAATCAATAGGAACGTGACCATGTTCGAGGGATTGATTTAATAGCATTAGAAGCTCGCTTTCGATCCCAGGTAGTGCCAGCTTAAAGATCCTCGGAGGGCAGGGGTCCGCCGGTGACCCCGACTTAATCCGACCCATCAAAGAAGACATGGAGTCCAAGGTAAGCATGGGAAAGGCAGTAAGAGGTTTATTATATGCAGGGGGCAGGGGTACTGATACTAAGGGGCAATGAACGGTAGGAGTGAAATGGATCTCAGTCAGTAGGTCCTTCACTTTTTAGAAAGAAGGACTGGAATTTATTACAGTCATCAGGGCAATAGTGGGGCCTCTGTTCCTGAGTCTGTCTCAATTCTTTTAAAATCCAAAAAGTTTCTTTTTGTAAGTTATCAGCGTTCAAGATCCTATCTTCATAAAATTCTGCTTTCCTTATTAAAATCGCTTTCTTGTAGACTGCAAACATTGCTTTGTATTCAAGCCGGGCACCTGGGTCATAATCTCGACGCCAGGCTCTCTCACATTGGCGTAAGGCTTGTTTCTTATGTCTAAGGGCCTCGTTAAACCAGGGTGCCCCTTAATCTGTGGACAGAATTGATTTGGCCTCTTCCATTTCTTTCTTTGGCATATATTAGAGTATACAAAGACAGTGTGAGGGAAAAGTGACATCAGTTGTGCAAAGGTATCCTTCATTATGATTTCCAATCCTAACCCAGTCAAAGTGCCTAGGTCATTGCCACCACAGTGCACAATCATGAGGTCAGGGGTTGGAGATGCAAAAATGTTTTAACCAAAGGCAGCAATTGATGCCACTTTAATCCTCTCTGTGCAAACCATATATCCACTGTTTGCAAACCTAGGTCTTTGTCAATACCTCTTTGTTCAGCATACCTTTTGCTCCAGAAAACATAGCTGTGCCCTACAATCCATACTGTAAACATTTTGAAGGGATGTCTGGAAGAAATCAAAAGATGTCTGTAGGTGAGTAAGTCAGTTGGTAGAATGAGAGGAATCTAAAATGGTGCAGAAGATGCTGTTTTTGAAAAAGCTGATAACTGATTGGCTGTTCATCAACATTATGCACTCAAAAATAGGATGCATGTTACTTTACTGAACAAGTATTTTTCTGATTGGTTATGGAAAAAAAGTTTCAAAGGTACAGTTGACTGTATAAGCTAATATTTTGCCAAAGTCAACCACACCTGCTATTTGCATTTGTAAGCTAGTGTGCTGAATTTCAAAATATGGTGAACTTGTGACCTGCTGGTACAGTTGAATATTGCAGAAAGTGTTACTATGGAAACTAGTATTAAACAGAATGGGGGAAGGGTTGAAACTTAACTGTGGTTTTAAAATATGAAATGCTAAGTTATATATAAGTGATATACTAAAGTAAGATTTCCCAAATCAGTACTATGTTTAGAAGTGGTATGTCCTCAAAAAATAATTCTAGTATTATTGGAAATAGGTTTTTGAACTCTCGTAAGGGTTTGCGACTCCATCGCAACACTGAACTGCGGCACCCCGGTGGAGTCGCCATTCCAATAAATTACAGAAGCATATTGGGTAGTTTTAGAAGAGAGAAATAAAGGGTTAATATGTGTAACCAATAGAAATGGGTTTTGGAATTTGTAAAACTGAAGGGAGCATTTTGATTTGTTACTAACATTCAATTGTGTGCAAAAAGAGAGGGAAAGTTTGCCATTACTGGTTTTACCTTGTTGAGAGTGGTGCACCACATTTATTGTGTTGGAAAGAAAATCTTTTAGGAGTGTCTGACATTTTGATATTCTGCAATAGTATTTCAGAGGTGAGTTACATATGTGTACGGTGTGTTATGTAGGAGTGCTTCAGTGTTTGTAATGATATTTTTAACTTCGTAGTGCATTATTTATAAAGCTTGCAAACCATTAGAGAAATGTGATGTTTGAAATATGTTATCAAATGTACAAATGTGTATTGTAGTTCATTTTATTGTACTGAAATGAAGATCGAAAAACGTTGTGCATTCTAATATGTGTGCTTCTTGAGTCTGTAATGAAAGTACTAGAGAAAAATGAGGTTTAGAATATGTTGGCAGATGTATTGAACTGTATAACTGTCTATATAAGACTGTACCCTTGTGCCCTGTATTATGAGTAGTAAGGAATATATACACTTTGATGAGGACACTACTCTTGCAGTCATCCAGTTTCCCTGGCACTGCCCATGAATTTATCTGATCAATCATGCACTATCCTAACACTCAGCTATTCACTCAGGCACTTTGCATGGTATCATTCTATCACCAAGGTACTACCTATGCACTTTTTCATTCTTTATGGCAATACTCATGCACTGATGCAGTCACCCAAGCACGACCCATCCACTCATACAATCACTAAACCACTACGCATGTATTGAGCACCATTCTTCCTTTTTCTGTAGGTGTCTTTCTATTTTTGGAATTATCTTGCCGCTTTCTGCACCCCTCTTCCCTCTTTCTGTACCTCTGTTGCCTCTTTCGGCAACTCGCTTGCCTCTTTCAGCACATGTCTTGCCTCTTTCTGCACCTCTGTTGCCTCTTTGTGCAGCCTCTTCCCTCTTTCTGCACCCCTCTTCCCTCTTTCTGTACCTTTCTTGCCTCTTTTTGCATTTCTCTTGCCTTTTTCTGCACCCCTCTTGCTTCTTTCTGCATCCCTCTTCTCTCTTTTTCCACCTGTCTTACCTTTTTCTGCACCTCTCTTGCCTCTTTTTGCACTTGTCTTGCTTCTTTCTGCACCTCTTTTGGTTCTTTCTGCACTCCTCTTACTTCTTTCTGCACTTGTTTTTCTTCTATCTGCATTCCTGTTGCTTCTTTCTGCAACTCTCTTGCTTATTTCTGCACCCCTCTTCCCTCTTTCTGCACCTTTATTGCCTTTCTGCACCTCTCTTGCCTCTTTTGCACTTCTCTTCCCTCTTTCTGCACCTCCCTTGCCTCTTTCTGCAGTTCTGCTGCCTGTTTCTGCAGCTCTGTAGCTTCTTTCAGCAGTTATCTTGCTTCTTTCTGCACCCCTCTTGTCTCTTTCTGTACCCCTCTTCCATCTTTCTGCACCTTTTGTGCCTCTTTGTGCACCTCTCTTGCCTCTTTCTCCACTTCCCTTGCCTCTTTCTGCACTTCTCTTACTACTTTCTGCACCCCTCTTGCCACTTTCTGCACCCCTCTTACCTCTTTCTGCACCTCTGTTGCCTCTTTCTCCACCTGTCTTGCCTCTTTCAGCATCTCAGTTGGTTCTTTCTGCACTTCTGTTACTTCTTTCTGCACCTGTCTTGCATGTTTGTGCACCTTTCGTGCCTCTTTCTGCATCTCTCTTGCCTTTTTCTGCACTTCTCTTGCCTCATTCTGCACCTCAGTTGGTTCTTTCTGCACTTCTGTTACTTCTTTCTGCACTTGTCTTGCTTCTATCTGCACTCCTGTTGATTCCTCACCTCTCTTGCTTCTTTCTGCACCCCTCTTCCCTCTTTCTGCACCTTTATTGCCTCTTTCTGCACCTCCCTTGCCTCTTTTGCGCTTCTCTTCCCTCTTTCTGCACCTCTGTTGCTTCTTTCTGCACTTGTGTTGTTTCTTTCTGCACCTCTCTTGCTTCTTTCTGCATCCTTCTTGCCTCTATCTGTACCTCTCTTCCCTCTTTTTGCTTCTCTCTTGCCTCTTTCTGCACCTCTCTTGCCTCTTTCTGCAGTTCTGTTGCCTGTTTCTGCAGCTCAGTAGCTTCTTTCAGCAGTTGTCTTGATTCTTTCTGGACCCCTCTTTTCTCTTTCTGCACCCCTCTTTCCGCACCTCTTTTACCTCTTTCTGCACCTCGCTTGCCTCTTTCTCTACTTCTCTTGCCTCTTTCTGCACTTCTCTTACTTCTTTCTGCACCCCTCTTGTCTCTTTCTGTACCCCTCTTCCCCCTTTTTGCATCTCTTTTGCCTCTTTGTGCACCTCTATTGCCTCTTTCTGCACTTTTCTTGCTCCTATCTGTACTTCTGTTGCTTCTTTCTGCATCCCTCTTGATTCTTTCTGGACCCCTCTTCCCTCTTTCTGTACCTCTATTGCCTTTTTCTGCACCTCTCTTACCTCTTTTGCACTTCTCTTCCCTCTTTTTGCACTTCTGTTGCTTCTTTCTGCACTTGTGTTGTTTTTTTCTGCACCTCTATTGCCTCTTTCTGCACCCCTCTTCCCCCTTTTTGCACATCTCTTGCCTTTTTCTGCAACTCTCTTGCCTCATTCTGCAGCGCTGTTGCTTCTTTGAGTAGTTGTCTTGCTTCTTTATGCACCCCTCTTGTCTCTTTCTGCACCCCTGTTCCCTCTTTCTGCACCTATCTTGCCTCTTTGTGCAGCTCTCTTGCCTCTTTCTCCACTTCACTTGCCTCTTTCTGCACATCTGTTGGTTCTTTCTGCACTTCGATTCCTTCTTTCTGTACTTCACTAGCTACTTTCTTCACTTCTCTTGCTTCTGTCTGCTTTCCTCTTGCCTCTTTCTGCACTTCTCTTGCCTCCTTCTGCACCCCTTTTGCCTCTTTTAGCAGCTCCCTTGCTTCTTTATGTACTTCTCTTGCTTCTTTCTGAGGATTCTTGCTTCTTTCTGGTGTCAACTTGAAATGTGACCTGTAGGAGAAGGTACCAGCTTTTGAAGCTAGCATGTTCACATGCATAATACACGTGAGAATACATGTACAAAAAGACACATACCTCAGTCAAGAGAGCACACAGACCTTTAAACTTGACAGTCTGCACTTTCCGTTTCAAGCAGACCCCTAAATTAATACAGCCTACTTTGAGTGTACCTTTTCACACACTCATGCGAAGTAGCCTAATCACTAATCCCTTTGCCAACATGTCTTAAACCTCACTTTTCTCTTGCAGCTTCACTACTCACTGACTTCTGTGAATGTTGGGTGTAGCCAAATTTAAAACAGCAATCCTTTCCATGTCACTGTTGTAAGTCTTACCATATTCCTGAAGGCATGCATGTGTGTGTCTGTAGCTTTTGCTAGTGGCATGATACATAAAAAGAAACATACAAATAGTTGAATATCTCAGTTCTGGATTGCATGCTATCTAAATTTGTGTACAAGAAGTTGTATGTATTCCTTTCTGCTCATAAAACAGGGCATGTGGGTATTGAAAAGTCTATTTGAGGGGCACTATAACACATACATATGTAAGACAAGTCTGTGTAAGCGAATGACAGAGCACAACTCAGAAGATCTGTGCACCTATATGAGAAGCTACCAACTTTTTAAGCTAGCAGTTTCAGATGCATAACAGATGTGAGAAAACATGTACAAGTGGACACATACCTCAGTTTCGAGAGCGTCAAGGCCTTTAAACTTGAAAGACTGCAATTCCCATTTCAAGCAGATACCTAAATTTATACAATCTACTTCGAGAGTACATTTCCAGAGACTCCTTCAAAGTAGTCTAATTACTAATCCCCCTGCCAATATGTCTTAAAACTCATTTTTCTCTTGCACCTTACTATTCATTGACTACTCTGAATGTTGGGCCTAGCGAAATTTAAAACAGCAATCCTTCCCATGTGATTGTTTAAAGGTCTGTGTGTTACTGTGACAGGTTTACTAATGTGCAAAGTATGATATCCTGCATAGTTAGTTGTTATAGAGAGATTTCCAATGTAATCGTAAGCAACTGGTTATTTATGATTGTGAATATTAATATATAATTATTTGTAAAGTTTAAAATTATGTAACAAAGTATTAAAACTATTGTTTGTTTTTTAGATATTTACTTTTTGGGGGAAACATTGAAGATGGCAAGAAAAGATCAAAAAGAAGAGAAGAAAAAAAGCAGTACTACTTAAAGAAAAGTAAAAAGAGTAAATTAAATGAAGCGCAAAACGTTAGACAGGAAAAAAATTCTTCTGGTAAGAGAACTAAACAGTTTGTTAAAAGAGTTTTACAGAGTTTAAAACAATTTGAAAATATTGAAAAGAAAAAGAAAAGTTCTACAACAAATCAAAAGGAAAGGAAAAAAGGACATGATAAAAGAAAATCATTCTATGGGAAAACAATGCATATTACAAAAAGGCTAAAAGAATATAAAGATATAAGGAGGAGAATGTTTAGAAGCAGAGTACTACAAAATGTATTGAAAAATTGTAAAAAATATAAAAAAAGATCAGCAGCTTATAAGAAAAAGAAACAGATTGAAAGTGTAGCAGATAAAGCGTTTGAAATACAATGAAAATTATTTATTTAAATTAATACTGAAGAGAATGACAACTTCGGATAAAATAATGGTGTTTATGAAGGAGAAATGCAAAAGAAAAAGACTTATTAATAGAAGTAACTTTTGTAAAACTTTCACTGGTGAATAGAAGTACACTTCCAGTACTGAGCCTTTCTTTAATGTAGAAAGCTTTTTTCATGGGAACACATTAGTACATGCAGTTGATACAAGTGGTCGATGCTATGAGATGAAAGATGGTTCTCCCATTCCAAAAGAAAAAATGGTTGTTAGGAATGTGGAAGAAGTAATAGCTGAAGAAGTTCAAGGAAGGCGTACACAAGCTCCTGTATATAAGTGGGATTGTAGCAGTATTTGCACTATTCAACAGGAATCTATTGACATATTACGAATTATTTTACGAGAATATATATCAAAAAAGTGTCAAACAGAAGATTAAGATGTTACAAGGACTAGATCCATGTAAAATGAGAAAATATACTAAGTTGCAGGGTCATTCTCTGGCTTGTCTTTCAAGAAAAGTGTGCCAAAGTACTTTTCATCATTTAAGAATGTTAGCTTGGACACCACTCTGAAATGCGGAAGTTAGTAAGGAGACTCTATTATGTAAAAACTCCTGCATTATGTTTAAGTGAAATGAATACAGCTCTTTTGCATGGTTCTCTATCAGATACAGAGAAAGTTTGTGATGATATACAGTTTCGTTTTTTTGGTTCGGAAGATGAGTGTAGAGAAACTGAGAGTTTGATAACTGTAGGTGTTGAAGAACATGAAAAAGAGATTAGTATCGATGAGTTTGCAGAAGAAATTACAAAGTTTAACACAGTTTTGTCTGAAAAACCAAACTATATCTGTTGTCGACGTACTCACTATAAAACTCAAACTAGAAATGTTGATTTATATTTAAAAAGTGAAAAGGCAAACAATGATAAGTGGCAGCAATTTGGTGTTTATTTGTTGGTAGAAGGACAGATTGATTTGGCTACTGATCAAGTTATTTGTAAGCACTATCACAACAAATTAGAAGAAAGCAAAATGCCAGCTAGAGAAGTACACAACAACTTAGAGTTGGTGCCTATTCCTAAGGAACTGGCAGATTTAAATTTATATGAGTCTATTCTTATTCAATCTGTACACCCATTTAAGGCCATAGTTTGCATGAGCCTAAAACAAGTAAGCTACCACCAACAGATTTACAAAAAGGTCTAAAAGAAAGAGTTGTGTACTTACCTTTAGATTTTAAGAAAAACATTGAAACTGTTGGTGTAGATAGAGAGGAAAATGAGCCAGTAGTTATTCTAGTAAATGGTGTACCAACAAAGTGTCGAAAAATCATCTTGCAAGAGTTTGTAGATGTTAATAAACTTCAAAAGGCTATACTATAACTACTACAGAATAATATTTATTATAAGAATGTAAATGTTGATGAACAGGTAATATGCTTAGAAGATGAAACAGAAATTTCAAGTGGCCAAATTGAAAAAGTGGACAAGTGCAGGACTGAAGAGATTTATTAACATTATACAATATATCTTCTGCATTCAAAAGAAATAATAGGAAACAGTATTGAATTATTTCAAATGAAAGAAGCAAAGGGAGATCCCATGAGTGTATGGGAAAAAAGTTTAGAAGCTAGTTGTTTTCCACGAATATTCCCCACTGGAGAAGGTGGACAATTTGATGAGCTGTGGGCATTACAGCTTCAGAATATCGATCAACAAGAATGTACTCTGAAGATCCAAGATTTCGACAGTGTATTCCATATATATTTCATCTTCTGTTTGAAAGCGATTTGTCTGCACTTTCATATGCAGTGAACCATATATTAAAAACAGGAGTTCATTTTCAACATGTTTCTGCAAAAGAGTGCATGGACAAAGTTCAACAAAGAGGTGAAAATTTAGAAAGTCAGTTAATTAATTTGATGGCGTGCCAACGTGGTACCAATGAATATTGGTATCATCGTCATTGTGAATTTAAATGCATATTAGGAAACCTAGGTACACCTACATGATTTGTAACACTTAGCAGTGCTGAATATGCGTGAGAAGATTTACTTGAATTTCTCCAAGAAGCAAATTAAAATATTGGATTGAAGACAGCTGGAGAACTCTGTTCCTTGGATCCTGTAAATGTGTGCAGGTATTTTAACCATAGGTTTCAAAGTATGTTGTCATTTATCTGCAATAAAAGTGTTCCACCGCTTGGAGAGGTAACTGATTTCTTTTGGCGAAAGAGTACCAAGCCAAAGGTGCTCCTCATATACACATGCTATTATGGATAAAGAATGCACCAACATTTGGAACAGATAGTGATGAAACTGTTTTGTCTTTCATCGAACAGTATGTTACATGTGCCATTCCAAGAGAAGGAGGCGAAAAGAGCTTGAGACAACACGTTTTATGCTTTCAAAGTCATCAATGTGGAAAATACTGCAGACGGAAATACAAATGTAAAGGGAAATTTTATACAAAATGTCGTTTCGGATTCCCATGTCCTATAATTTCTAAAGGAAGAGTAAATAACTTTTGGACATCAGTAAGACAAACAAAAACTCGGAGATCTCTGAAGACTACATACAATTTAGAAACGAACAGAACCTTCAAAGTACATTAATGACTACAATGCAGTTATTTTGAAAATGTGGAATGCAAACATGGATATTCAGTATGTTGCAGATAATTCAATTGCTGTTGCTTGCTATGTTACATCATATATTACAAAATCTGAAAACACAGAGATTAAAGAAATGTGGCAAGAAATTTCAGCACAGAGGAGTCTTAGCAAGAAATTGTACAGCTTCAGCTTGAAAATGTTTTCCCATTGAGAGATTGGATCCTATGAATGTTCGGATCGCTTAAGCTCAGCCAGTTTATATTCAAAGTCAAGAGGAATCATTTGGGTAAGTCTAGGTCTTGCCTTCACATGAAATAGAGTAATGAACTCTTTACAAAAAATTGAATACTTAGCACAGTATGAGCCAGAAAGTACTGATATTATTGAAACTAATATGTTGGATACATGCTATCCCAAAAGGAGTCCACATCTTGAAAAGTTATATCTGAATGAAATACTTCAACATTACAGCTTTTAAAAGAAAGGTACATAAAATATAAAAGATTAAAAATATGCAGTAATTGGATGTGATGGATGTTTCGTGAAACATGCAAAAGGAAATCTTATTAACCACAGAAAACTCAGTTGCGAAAGTCCAGATAAGAGAGAAGTTTTCTATTTAGCACTTTTGCAACTGTTCAAGCCTTGGCCTAGTGAAAAATAATTACTTTGAGATTTTGACTGCTATGAAGTTTGTTTTAATGCAACTAAAGACGGCATTCAGTGCACACTTCTCCCAACTTATCCACAAATGTTAAATGATGAGATTGAACAAGAAAGTATTGTTGCAGCTGAAATAGCTAGACAAAGTTCACAAAGAAGTCAAAGTTCTGGTCCACTGAGTCAAGATCCACTGGGACAACCAATTATTGAAAAAGAAGCAGCCATAGCCATGTATGAGGTACAAACTGCAATGCAGCACGCACAACAGGGCATTACTCAGTTGGAAAAATTAAAAGAACAACTAAGGGGCCCATTCCGATCT
This sequence comes from Calotriton arnoldi, assembly GCA_963921515.1. NCBI lineage: Eukaryota > Metazoa > Chordata > Amphibia > Caudata > Salamandridae > Calotriton > Calotriton arnoldi. The sequence continues at coordinate 435,403 of CAWUFW010013217.1, forward strand.
CGCTTGGACAGCCCTCCGAGAGCTGTCCGTAGCCTTACCTTGCGACCGACTCGTACTGGGAGCCGGTCCGTCCGGGTGATGAAGTACGATGCGCAAAAGTGCCACAATTCCGAACGACACGTAGGCTTCGATTCCAGCAACATTTCCCGTCCGAGCCGCTTATCCAAACGCCCGGAAGCAGATTCCACAATAGTTTCCGGCCGGACAAGTATGATGCGCAAATCCTATGCGCCGAATGGGTCGCCACTAGCAGCACGTCACAGCATCCGGGAGAGATGAATAGCAGGTCCGATTCGTGCCACAACACGATCCACTGCTACGAAACGGACCAACTCACAACGTGTACGAGACAGAGCAACAATCAGCAAGTACAAGACGAACCAATGATGAATCCCATTGCGCAGGTCATCCCAGTACTGTATATCTATGACCGGATCATGAACAGACGCGTACGTCGCAGACGGTAAGTCAGACACCCACAGAAACAAACGTCACGAACACGCGAAATGCTACACACACATAGGGGGGGACATGCCGTCCACCAGCAAAAGCAAAACCACAGGGGTAGCATGGTCCACACCACCAGCAGTGCCCACACCTAGGGGGGGTGCCCAGCACCACCACCATACCCACTCATAGGGGGCTGGATGCCCTGCACCACTACCACCCCCACTCATAGGGGGCTGGATGCCCTGCACCACTACCATCCCCACTCATAGGGGGCTGGATGCCCATCAATACCAATACCCCCACTCATAGGGGGCTGGATGCCCTGCACCACTACCATCCCCACTCATAGGGGGCTGGATGCCCATCAATACCAGTACCCCCACTCATAGGGGGCTGGATGCCCTGCACCACTACCATCCCCACTCATAGGGGGCTGGATGCCCATCAATACCAGTACCCCCACTCATAGGGGGCTGGATGCCCTGCACCACTACCATCCCCACTCATAGGGGGCTGGATGCCCTGCACCACTAACATCCCCAATCATAGGGGGCTGGATGCCCATCAATACCAGTACCCCCCACTCATAGGAGGCTGGATGCCCTGCACCACTACCATCCTCACTCATAGGGGGCTGGATGCCCTGCACCACTACCATCCCCACTCATAGGGGGCTGGATGCCCATCAATACCAGTACCCCCCACTCATAGGGGGCTGGATGCCCTGCACCACTACCATCCCCACTCATAGGGGGCTGGATGCCCTGCACCACTACCATCCCCAGTCAAAGGGGGCTGGATGCCCTGCACCACTACCATCCCCAATCATAGGGGGCTGGATGCCCATCAATACCAGTACCCCCCACTCATAGGGGGCTGGATGCCCTGCACCACCACCATCCCCACTCATAGGGGGCTGGATGCCCTGCACCACCAGCATTCACACGCATAGGGTCACTAAGCAAACCCATACCATCTTTGCAAGATTCTATGTATGTCCACAACACTGATTCTGATAGTGAACATACAATGTGACTCCCATCACATGTGTGCCCAAAAGATGACTGTGGGGTTCAAATCTCCAGCATCTCAGGAACATTGTGGTAATGGGTTCCAAAGCCCACATCACTACAGTGACCAGAAGGTGAGTGTGGACAAAATAATAGTAGCATCACCAGACCAGCATTTGTGCTCACTGGTCCCAAATCCACAACCAATGTAGTGGCAATGTGGTGGTTGTGTCACATACAAACATAGATTTGAGAGGCAAAGATTGCTGTGTATCACAAGAACTCCCTCTGCCATGTGCAGACAAGCATTGGCCATGAGCCCTGACAATGCCCACAGTATCCAATTAGACTATGTGAAAAGTGAGCATCATGATGCATACACACATATCTCGATGAACAGACACACAAACTGAGGAATCCTGTGGAGACTGTCGATGTTAGGTGACAAAGTCCCATACCATGGCAGCAATGGGACATACCAAACATGAGCAATGTGCAGGATGATGAGCTACAAGATGCATGGACATTAGGGAAAAACTTCCAAACTACATCCACACAATGGAACGCAAAAGCAATACCAATGCAGAGGTGCAGATGCACAAACACAGACAGGCAGACCCACTCTGCATATCATACACAACACGTGTGTCTGTCTCAGTGTCCCCAGGCTAGTACACAACACATGACGGTGGGATGAACTCCAATCACACAGATGTGTCCACAGTGCCATACAAAAAGTAACTAATGAACTGGGCACACCTTTGTGGTCAAGCATACATCGTCAGATGAGTGGTATAGCAACGTATTCATGTGACAAAAGCTGGGTGGAACAGCAACCAACACAGCAAGAGACAGACCCACTACAGCACTACCCTCTAGTACCCTAATTTGTGGTGACAGTAGCCTGTACCCCAATCCCACTGTGATGACAAAGGTCTGTTTTGCCTATACTGTGGAGCACAGTCAGCTGTGCATACTGGGTCATGTGTCCAGAACAACAAACTCACATCACACCTCCATAAACACAAATCACTGGCCATGTCCTGCAACCAATGTGCAAAATGTAGGTAGGGGCCTAGACATGAAACAACTCACATGTGGCCACCCTCAACACCACACACCCTGATCTGCAACAATGTGCATCAGCTAGGCACACAGGGACTGTTGACATTGCTCAAGCACCCATTACAATCCCAGGGGTGGTGGGGGGATCTAAGGTACACAAAAATCAACACACATGGCCTGTCAACAACACCTGTGAATGTCTGCCACACTGCACAGTATGCGGAACATGGGCATAATGTGAAGACAACACGATTCATTGGGAACCCTGCCACACACCTACACCAATGAGGAACCAAAGGAGACCCACAAAGAACACATGTTGACACCTTCCAACATTGCAGCAATGACCCTGATGAGTGGGAGTAGTCACACACACATACAAGTGAGCCTCACACTGACAGATACCACATAGGGAAAACAACATGATGTTGGAAACACATAAGTGCCAATGGGAATCCTGAATGTGTCCCATGTGCGTTTGACAACATCCCCTGAAATTACAACCAAAACAGCCATGGATGACAACCTAATGACCAGTAGTCTGCCATGCACCTACATCCCAGTAAACCCAGGGAAAAGAAGTCTGATGAACACAGGACAGCTCAGCAAGTGCACATAACAGGAACATCTGCATGGAACATAGGCTGAGTCGAAAAAGGGAAGGCAACACACACAGACATGCTCACACAACACACACCATGTGCACAGGCAATGCCACAGAATGACACAATGCCATGAGGGGTCTCCACTCCTGGGGAATGTCAGCTGTGAAAAACGTTGTTTGTGCAGGGTCCTGTCATGCCAGCACACCACTTGCACAGTGAGCCAACAATTACAACACAATGAAAGCTCTGGTCACAGCAACATGTGTACAGGAGTGTTCCTTCAGTCATCTGCACATACGCAATACACATGTAGAGATAGTTGCACTGATGACACAGATGACCTGTGTACCATGGATGCACAAACCTGCCTGTCCAGTGTAGATGGGCCCAGTGAGGGAATCTCACCATGTGCCCAAATGTAAGTACAACATATGTGCAACAGTGTATGCCAAAGATGTGAAGTAGCAAACCCAAAGAGATAATCCTGGTTACAACATTTTGCAATCATTACACCCTGTAATTGCAGCAAAGGATGTCATGGATACATAGCAGAAAAGTACACATATCCCATGGACCACATGGAGTCCATCACATCAACAAATCATCCTGTTGTACCTTCAAAACACAAGTACAACATCAAGTCCATGATACTCATCATCAACATCATGTACATTAGATGCAACAACAATGGATAACAACAATTTGCTTTATTAAAAAATGAAACTCCTCAAAACTGGTAATTCGAGTCCACAATGTCAAAAGGCCAATGGCCAGTCCATTTCTCAATTCAAACAGGGTGACATGTGACAAGTTGTCACCCATTGCTTGCCTGCACTGCTATGACCAGGGGACATCTCCCCTTGGAGGGGCATACATGGGGCAGGCCAGGCACCGCAGGGACAGGATCAGGGGACAGCAGAATGGGGCAGGGGAGGGGTGGTGGGTGCTGTAGTGTCACTGGCAACTGCAGTGGAGGTGTCTGACACAGTGGGCACCGTCACAACTGCAGGGATGAAGTCAGATGGGGTGGTTGCCGGCACCACAGCAGTGGGCAGGTCAGATGGTGTGGACGTGGTCTCCACTGCAGTGCCAAAGTCAGACGGGGTGGATGAGCTCTCCACTGCAGTGCCAACCTCCAAAGTAGTGTCATGGGGTCCAGGTGAGGTGGGCAGGACAGAGGGGGGAGACACGGACTCCACACCAGTGGCAGGAGCAGGCTGAGCGTGTGAGGTGGGGGTGGAAGTGCATGTGGTAGGGGGGAGGGCCTAATCATTTTGGGGATGCGGTATCGGTGTGTGGGTGAACCAGGGGCAGGGTGTGGCTGGGGGACCTGTGGAGTGGTGGCCTGGGGGCTGCAGGATGGATACTGTGTGGTGGAGCTGCGGGATTGTGGTGGGGTCTTGCTCTTCCGAGTCCGGGGGGACTTGCGGATGGGGGCCTCAGTGTCCGCGCGCCTGGGGGAGGGTGTCCGTGTGGCAGGGGAACTCCCCCCTGTGCGTGGTGACTTCCTCTTCCCCTTGTGAGTTGGAGCAGAGGGATTGGTGGGGAAGAGGCCAAGGTCACAGAGGAAGAGCTGCTGGGAAGGGGGGGTTGCAGGTGAGGCAAGGGAAGGGGTTTTGGAAGGAAAGGCATCTGAGGACTGCGGCGTGCTTGTGGATGTCTGTTTGTGCGTCTGTGACCCATCCCCTGTGTGTGTGCCATCAGTCCCGGGAGTGTGCATGCCTGTGGCTCTGGATTTTGGCTTGTGTGGCTGTGTGCTGCTTGTGTCTGTTGTGGTGTGTGCCGGTGCTGGTGTGTGTGTGCGTTGGACAGGTAGGGCAGTGGGGATTGTGGATGTGGCAGAGGTAGGAGGGGTGAGGGACTGTTGGAGGAGGGACACTGCTGATGTCTGTGTGGAGGCCATGGCCTGAATAGTCCAATGTAGGGCAGACATGTTTAATGAGATGCCCTCCATGAAGGACATCAGTTGTGTCAACAGACTGGTGTGGGAATGGAGGACACTCAGCATCGCTGTCTGCCCTACATGGAGCTGCTTCAGCAAGTCCACAGACTCCACACTCAGGGCAGCAGGGGAGACAGGGGCAGGGGGTGCGGTGCCTGGCACAAAGGAGACATGCTCCCTTACACGGGGGCCTCCACGGACCTCTGGGATGGGAGCAGATGGGAGGGTGGAGATGGTTGTGGTGGCGGGGACAGACTCCCTCGGTGTTGTCAGTGGTCTGCTGACACCCGCCTCCACAAGGGAGTCCTCACTGGAGATGCTGTGTTCCTCAGCCGAGGTGGTTGTAGCTGAGGTATCCTCAGTGTGGCTCCTCTCACCCTCTGTGCCACTGGGTCCCTGCAACTCCTCTCCAGCAGACCCAGTCTGGCTCTGTGGCTCCTCTTGGTCCGTGGAGCTGTCTCCTCCAGTAGCCAAAGATGTTTCTGCAAACAATCAGGATAAACAGATACACATAAGTCACTTGTTTCAACTGAGACATCACAGTCATAACAGCACATTACAGATGACGCATTTTCCGCATTTGCTAAATATTGCTAGAAGTGCTGGCACATATTGAAAAATACACCTGTCATTCTGCCAGTCAACCATGCCACTCATACACTTCCCCTCCATGGACCCATCTGTGTGGTGCATGTAGTATGCCACTACTTATATGTGCACACATGCACCGCATAGACATATCTCAGAACATCTCAAATTGTGAATGAAATGTGTCAGTACACACATATCCCATCTCCTGCCCCTGACTCAGTACATGTGTCAGGATAAGGGATGGCCAAACTCATTGTCAGTAAAATGGATATGCTTCCTTCACAAGACACCATGATGTGCCCATGTATTGATGGTCAATGCCACAATAGAGTGTATGCCGTACAACTGACATAACGGCAGGATACACATTAGCAAGTGGGATACCATGCTACGGGCCAGTCTGGCTAATCAGTCATCACTGGATAAAGTCACAGGGGCAGTGCATCCATAAATAAAAAAGTCTGCACTGTGTCACAATCATAATCATTTTGGGGAATGTAAGCCCTGCAGCTGTCAAGTGCACATGTTCCACTACTGCTACACACATCTTAAGGCATATGATGATCCCACGTAATACAAATGTGACAGTTGAGTGACTGCAAGCACCAATCTGTGAACATGATAACATCACAGTCTGATGAGAACGAATTGAGGCAGCCTGCACTATTATCTATAATACATCATTATGCACGGTTAAGTGATCACACACCTATGTTTTTCCCCATTGTGATGATCCATTAGCCACACCTCAGCTAGCTGCCAAAACCAAAATGCTCAACACCACAGGAGTCTAAGATGCTAGGCCACTCCAGAATGACACCGAGGCAGACACATATTGCATATATCACAATTAACTAAATGTAGGCTGACACACAGGAGTAGGAGCACAGAGTGTTCCTCATGTCCGGAGTAGGCATACCTGTCCAGTTCCATGTGCAACATGGGATTACCCTGAACACTAGGCATGTGTTCATGCATGTGTGACACACATGATGTACATTATTATGAGGCCCCAAGATTGTCTTACCTGCTGCATGGCTGTGTAGTAAATACCACAGACACATATGGTGACCCAAAGCATCAATTGGAACACATATCATTTGCCCACATAGAGTACATGTCTGATTTCTGGCAATGTGCAGACACATGGCAATCAATTGCCTCACTCATGAGGACAAAACAATGCACCGGTAGCAGATGCTGTTTACAACCTTTAATTTTGGACAACAGCAGGGACACACAACACAAGTGACACAAGTCACAGACTGAAAGGGCCACACCTGTGTATCAGATGAGGATGGGCCATGAACTAATTTAGGAACATGACTCCTGTTCAAGCAGACAGGAGATCTGTGGGAGTGTAACCAGGATGAAGGAGTGCAAAGAGCATGTGAGACATAGTTCACAGAAAAGGCATGCACTTACCCCCTCCTTGCTGCTGTCTGGCCTTTAACTGCCCATCCAGGTCAGGGAAGACCACCGCCAGGATCCGGTGCATGTGGGGGTCAGTGTCCGTCGTCCGCCCCTTCTGCGAGGAGGCGACAGCTTCAGCTGGACTCTGGCGATCCTCCGGGTCCAGCCACGAAGGTCCTGCCACCTCTTCTGCAGTTGCGGATGCAGCGTCTGCAGACCCCCACAGAACGAACAGCCCGGGCAATGGTCAGCCATATCTCCTGCTTCTGATGGGCATCAACCTGTGAGGATGACAAGGATAAAAGTCCATTACCAGAAATGCAACATGTTTGTGCAACACACAGTTGGATATACATGTCTTCATCACAAGGGCATATGATGTACACGGGTAGTGCAACTATGGTGATTGACAGTTGTCCTGCATTTACAAATTTGAAACATTGCCTGAGTATAATAACTGTGTTAAAATGCCATTTTCATGCACAGGACCTGTCCACTACAGGTACATACACACTTTGGGGGTAACAACTAGTCAGTGAGCATGCTAGCCACTGGTGTACACAATGCCATTAGTGCCAGTAAGACAACATGCACAATGAAAAAGGGATGTGGACTGCACACTCACCTGCTCCCCTGGTGTCCCATACAGCTTGCTGTACTGTGGAAGGAGGATGTTCAGCAGGGCCTTGTTCTATTCCTCTGTGAAGGCTGGGGCCCTCTCCACAGTACGTGCCATTGTTTGAGCCAGAGGATGCAGAGACAGCAGCACTGGTAGCAGAGATGTCAATCTGGAGCATGTAGTGCAGGCAAGTGAGCTCTCAGGGGAACAGACAGCCTTATATCTGTGCTGCAGAGGCAGATTCTGTCCCATGCGTCCAAAGCGATAGGTCCAACACGTTTGCATCCTATGAATCTGGCCAATCCATCGCATTGCACGGCTCGTACACGCCTTCCACATCATTCAAATATTCCAAACCCATTACACCAACGAGTCTGATACATTGTTGTAGGGAGCCAACTGATTTTTCACAACACGAATCGTACAAGGGCCAAATCTGCGTCAGTCCCCATTGCAGGCAATGTGCAAGGCGTGTGTGCAAGGCGTGCGCTCGCCTCGTTCCCTAGGTGTCCGACGCGTCTTATGAATTGGTCACCCGCGTCAGTCCCCATTGCAGTCAGTGTGCAAGGCGTGTGTGCAAGGCGTGCGCTCGCCTCGTTCCCTAGGTGTCCGACGCGTCTTATGAATTGGTCACCCGCGTCAGTCCCCATTGCAGTCAATGTGCAAGGCGTGTGTGCAAGGCGTGCGCTCGCCTCATTCCCTAGGTGTCCGACGCGTCTTATGAATTGGTCACCCGCGTCAGTCCCCATTGCAGGCAATGTGCAAGGCGTGTGTGCAAGGCGTGCGCTCGCCTCGTTACCTAGGTGTCCGACGCGTCTTATGAATTGGTCACCCGCGTCAGTCCGAATTGCAGGCAATGTGCAAGGCGTGTGTGCAAGGCATGCGCTCGCCTCGTTCCCTAGGTGTCCGACGCGTCTTTTGAATTGGTCACCCGTGTCAGTCCCCATTGCAGGCAATGTGCAAGGCGTGTGTGCAAGGCGTGCACTTGCCTCGTTCCCTAGGTGTCCGACGCGTCTTTTGAATTGGTCACCCGCGTCAGTCCCCATTGCAGTCAATGTGCAAGGCGTGTGTGCAAGGCGTGCGCTCGCCTCGTTCCCTAGGTGTCCGACGCGTCTTATGAATTGGTCACCCGCGTCAGTCCCCATTGCAGGCAGTGTGCTAAGTGTTCCACCCACAATAGCTTTCCATGGACTCATGGGCACACCAACAACAATACAGCCTGTGAAACAGTATATCAAGGGGCATGTCAGGCTGCATTACCTGTGTGTGCATATGTGGGTAAACATGTGATTTGGTATGTGTCACTTAGTGGCACCCACTCCCAGGCAGGGCAAGGTGTCATGGGGACAGATACCGCTGTGTGTTGGACGCATAACCACTGTGATTGACAACTGTACAGTTCAGGGCATGAGGCATGTACATGTACACAGTTTCCGGGGTACATTGTGTATGACATGTGACATACACCCTGACTCTTAGGTGGAATGGGATGTGTGTCACAGGGTGTCCCAGTGCCACAATTGTGATGTTCATCCACAGTATGTGTGTATTTAGCTACGGAGATTACTCTGATTTCATGTGCTCAATGTCAAACGGTCACCACATCCATGTGTATTGTCAATGTGAGTTGATGTGGCGTCTGTGTGTCACAGACACCATGTGTGAGATGCAAAAAACGTTGTGGCACTTCATGTGTGTGTCATGTGTGCGTTGTGGTGTGTATATGAGACGCTACATCATGATGGTGTCCTTGTGGCGACACAAGGTCCCTGTGTGTGTCTGTCAAAAACCTGTGATGTGTGGTAGACATCTGTCCTCACTAGTGACTGTGGTGTGTGTCTGGTATGTGACACTCATACTGATGTACTGTGGCAGAGCCCATAGATTGGTCACAGCACAACATGGACCTTGTTGTGTGGACCTGTAGAGCAGAGATTTCAGATGATGGGCATGTATCTGACATGTGTGCACATACACTACAGCACATACATCATGTCTTTGTGTCCTGTTGTTTCATGTGCTATTTAGCATGTACACTGGCACCTAGATAGGGGAACTGACAAACTGTCTTTGATCATCAATGTACTGCAGGAGACCAGCTGTCCACAGACCGTTCCCTGACCTTGCCACCATGGTTGAACGTGACTGCATGCAATGGTACCGCTTCACTAGGCCACTTATTGAAGATTTGGCGGAGCAGTTGGCACCATACTTGCAACCTGGCCAGACATACCCTACTGCGCTGACCCCCAAGGTGAAGGTAATGGCAACCCTACACTTCTTTGCCACCGGTACCTTCCAACACACAGTTGCTACTGCTGGTGGGATGACACAGACCATGTTCAGCCGTGTGCTACGAGATGTGTTGGAGGCGATGTTGCATTTCCTCAACCACTACATCCATTTCCCAACACCACAACGACTCTCTGACATCAAGGGTGGCTTCTATGCCCTGGGAAGGATGCCACATGTCATTGGCTCCATTGATGGGACACATGTGGCTTTGGTACCACCACAGGCACATGAGCAGACCTACCGGAATAGGAAACATTTCCACTCAATCAATGCACTGGTGGTATGTCTGGCCGACATGACCATTTCACATGTTTGTGCACATTTCCCAGGTTCAGCACACGACGCTTACATCATGCGGAGTAGTCGCATCCAAACGATTATGTCACAGATGCAGCACCAGTGTGCCTGGCTTGTCGGTGTGTACTGACTGTTTACTATTATGTGATTTTGATAAAGTTTATTTACACCCTCTTTTAAGACTCATCTAATGTGCTATTGTCTTTATGTAGGTGACTCCGGATACCCCAACAGGCCGTGGTTGCTGACACCCCTCAGGAACCCTGTGACACCAGCGGAGATGCGCTACAATGAGGCACATGGTCGGAGCAGGAGAGTGATCGAGCAGACATTTGGTCTCCTGAAAAGCAGATTCCGCTGCCTGGACAAGACAGGAGGGGCCCTCCCATATGCACCTGCTAAGGTGTGCAAAATCTTCATAGTGTGCTGCATGCTACACAACCTGGCAGTGAGGAAGGAGTTGCCTCTGATCCAAGGTGACGATGACCAACATCCGCCAGCCATGGAGGATCCTGCCCTGGGGCATGATGCCAGTGATGATGAGGATGAGGATGATGTTCGTAGCCAGCTGATTCTCAACTTCTTCACATGAATGTGAGTATACACTGATGTGTCTTCAAAGTATTGTGTTTGCCTGATATCTGTTGGTGGTGCACTTGTGCTGCTTGAGTGTGACTGTGTGCTACTTGTCAGGATGCTTGCTGTGATGTGTCCTTTCAGGTAGTCTGTACTCCCAAACAGTGTTTAGCTGATTGATGTGTTGTGCGTACGTAGTTTTGTTACATTTGTGGGCATGTATATTGTTGTTGTATGCTGTAATTCAAGGTTTTTGATTGTGTTTTCTGTCTGTCCTTCACAGGGTACTTTGGCTGCTGTATGGTGAGGTCTGAACCCCAAAACCCAGATCCTTGTTCCAGAGTGCAAGTAGTCATTGTCCCAACCAATGATGTGCCACACACCCATGGACTTTCCTTGTTTCCAACTTGTTTAATGTTTGCTCACTGTTACGTGAGGTTAACTTGCATCAGTTGTGGGCTTTTCACGTTGTGAATCTGTAATAAACCTGTGCTTCACTTTGGGATGTGCTCCATGTGTATCTACACATCAGACAGTCATTAGCATCCTGTACCTGTGGAATGCTTGCCACTGACCCAGGATGGGTGTGGTGTATGTGCATTCCACTGTATTTCCTGTTGACATCACTTATGAGGATGAGTTAGCTGGACATGGTGAGTATGTCTTGTGTTTCCCTAGTGGTGTGTCTCCCTCATATGTGTCACATTACCATGACTCACATTACGGTGTTCACATTGCTGTGGTAGTTTGCATGCACAGTGTTCCTTATCAGATCATCATCGCCATGACGCAGACAAAGTATAAATCACGACAGAGGCAAGTATTGTGTGAATGTGATTTTATTTACAGACATGTGTAAGGATGGTGAACGGAATTTGAAGTGCTGTACAATGTGATGGGAATCCAAAGTTCACAGGTGAGTTGGTAGTCTTAAGAGATGAAATGTCCAGAGTAGAATCCACAGTCATTAGCTGCATTGTCACAGCTTTGACCCTCCATGTCAAGTGGGAGATTTGTGTGTCAGTCGACAAGGTTAATTGGTTTGCACACAAGGGACGACATACAGAACAGGTGTTGAGTTCCTGGGGGATATGCATGGCCATCAGCGTCTCAATTCCCCTTCTTTGGACGACCCCTCTTCTTTCTCGGGGGACCCTCATGTGCAGGCAGCTGCGGTGCAGAGGACTCTCCGCCAGAGTCCTCCTCCCTCCCTGTGGCAGTTGCGTTTGTTGTGGCAATAGATGTTGTGGGCGCACAGGGAGGTGTGGACATGTTGGTGCTGATCTGGCGGAGGCAGGTCAGTATGTCCCTATGTACCCCTGTTAGTTCATCCAATTTGTCACACTTGGACTCCATCCGGGACATGTGGGAGTCCAAGCGGGCATGATGTGCAGCATGCTGTTCTTTGATGTCCTTGAGGATCCCCACTACCTGTCCAAATCCTCTGGTGCTTTCCTGGTACGCATCTATGATGCGTCCCAGGTTTGGCTCATCATGCAGTCCAGCCCCCTCTGCAGGCCGTGTCTTCTGCCTGCCCACCCTCTCACCGCCCCTACCCACACGGGTGGGAGCTGCCGTGCCCGGCACAGGCAACACTGGGACCACTTGAGTGTTTGCGACGGTGGTGTTGTCCCTTGATTCCAGGGTGCCCTGTGTACCTGTTCCATTGTTGTTCAGTGGCCTCGGCCTGTCCGTGTCGGCAGGGCTACTCGGTGTGGTATCAGATGTGGCAGGTGTGGTTGCAGGGGGTGCTGATGTTACTGCTGCTGGGGCTGCACGATGAGTCACACCGGAGGTGCTAGGTTGTTCAGGGTCGTCGTCCGAAGAGGACAGGGACTGATCCACACTGGTGAGCTCAGGGTCCGCCAGAGTCTGGGACTGGGACTCTTCTTCAGGTCGTGCTGTGTCCCCAGCATCCCCTGTGTTTGGAGGAGACACACAATGTATGTTATGTTTCTACCAACATCAACGTTTCACACACATGACATTTGCCACTGGACATCATAATGAGAGTCTGTACATTGCATTGTCAAAAGTTGTGACAGACTGAGGTTGATATTGTTGGAGCACTTTGTCATGGCAACCTGAAGCATTTCGATGTGCACGTCAAGCTGTGTGCATGACCAGCTCATGTATTGATCAATTGTCTGTACATGAACATTGCTACTCAGGTTCAATCACATGCCTGACACAGCTGTATCATCCCTGTCCACATTTGTGCTATAACGATGACATACGTACAATTACACTTAGGGCATGTATCAAGCTTGGTGCATGTGTGGTGGAATTTGTTGCGTTGCTCTGTGCGTCACATTGGTGGGTCTGTGCAACATGCTCACAGTCCGGTATGCCTGTGATCCAATGTGAGATGCTCTCTGGTTATCTATGTTCCTAGTTCACATCTCATTACAAACAAGTCATGGTGTTACCGTGCCTACTGATGTTGGTGCAGAGTTTTGTCAGTGCTAACGTCTTTTATCTTGTCTATTTCCTCCACAGTGAGAGGGATTGGGCACAGCAGCACTCTTTCTATTCCATGCTCATGACAGTGATGGGCAGAAGTGTGTGTGTTACAGTTCTGCTGCTGTGAGTTGCATGCGTCATCCGATGCAGTCCAGGATAGTCATTGTGTTTGGATTGTCCATGACAGTGAGTGATGTGTTGTGTGAATGATGCGTACAACGCAGACCGATGTGGTATTGACATGCAGCTCACAACTGCACATTTTGTGTATGACACCATGCTACAGTGTCAGCTATATGTGTGTGTCCATTCTAGTCACTGTCAGGTGTCCACTGTCAATGATGTATATGTGACATTGTGTGTGCTTGGTGCTATGTACTATGTCTGCATCTCCCCAATTGTCATCTACGAAACACACCTTCACAGGCAGGTCAGGGGACACCCCAGGGACACTGAATCTCCAGACAGTGGGAGGATACCTACAGTTCCAATGGCTGTGAGTGTAAATGTGTTTGAGTTGGCCAGTGCGTAGGTGTGACTTGCAGCCAATTCATACATCTGGACCATGTGTCAGACATCTTGCCAAGGCATTTACTTTTGGAGTGACTGGTCCAAGGGTGCAATTTGTTCGAGCAGAGAAGGTGTGTTTTGATGCGGCATTGATGGCATTTGGAGTCATTGCAGGACCTCCTTCACCCACAGTGGCCAGGTAATCCCCCATGTGGCATGCTTCCATTGCAGGGAGTCAAAATTTACGTTCAGGCTGTCAGTCAGTAGTTTCCTGTTGTTTGTTTGAGCACAAGTCCCAGCAGGGCCTTGTGCTCCCCACAGCAGAGGCCATTGTCTGTGTTCTTGGTAGAGACTTTTCACTCACTCTCTTGTGGAGCATAATTCTAGGTGTGTATGTTGGTGTTGGTGTGAGGGATGTGTGTGTGCAAGTACCTGCTGGAAGATGTGGTCAGAGCAGGCAGTACTCCTCCCCCAGTCCAGTTATCCCACCATGCAGCATGCTTCCATTGCAGGGAGTGTGAGCTACCTTTCAGACTGTCAGGCATTGGTGTCCTGTTGTTTGTTTGAGCCCAAGTCCCAGCAGGGCCTTGTGCTCCCCACAGCAGGGCCTAGTGTCAGCCATCTTGGCAGTGCGTTTGCACTCCCTGTGAGGTGAGCATGGTTCAGTGTGAGCTTGCTGGGACAGGGGGGGGGGGACTGTTGGCTGTGACTGCAACTCCCATCATGCTTTCTGCTACATGCACATTCCCAGCAGCCCAACCTTCCTTCATTTTGACTCAGCTTTCCTGTGAGGTGGTGTGACGTTTTTGGTGAAATGGATGACTGTGTTTGTTGGGGATTTATGCTAATGCCTTGCAGTATTTGTCGTTAGGTTATTACATGTTATGTTGTAGTTCCATTTTACTGTGGGATGGCAGGTATTGTGTTTGGGTAACTGGCATACACATCACAGGAGACTTGCCTTTATGTTGCTATGGCTTTGCTGGAAGGAATTGGTTTAACAGTCCCCTTGAGAGTGATATATGTGTATTGCCGCACAAAATTGAGTATTTTGTTTGTGTACTCACCAGGCTCTGGTATTCCTGTTAATCCATGGATGCTCTCCGGTGGTAGGATGGCCCGCACCTTCTCCTCCCAGGTCCTGAAGTGCGTTGGTCTGGCAGGAGGGCCACCGCCAGTGTCTGTGCTCAAGGCGTGATCCCTGTTGATGAGCTTCTTGACCCTCCTGCGCACATCATAGTACCTGTTCTGTATGTCGTCCTTTGTGCGCCGACAAGGAGCTTGTGCGTTAACCTTGTCGACAATCCTCTCCCACATCTTAGTTTTCTGTGACATGGGGGTCTGTTGGACCAATGTGCCAAACAACTGTGGCTCTACCCTGAGTATTTCGTCTATCATGACTTCCAACTCACTATCTGTGAACTTTGGATTCTTCTTGGGGGCATGGTGCTGGGTGGTTGTGGTGATTGATGTGTGTGTGAGGGTGTAAGTGAGTGTGGTGGGTGTGAGTTTGTCAGTGGATATGTGATTTGGTTTTTGAGTGGTGCAAATGGTGTAGTTGTTGTGTTTTGTGGGTGTTGTGGTGTGTCTCTGCAGTGTGGTGGGGTTGTCTGCTGTCCTATGCCTGTAGTTTGCAAAGGATCATGGTAGGGATTTCTGGCCTTTATATAGTTGGAGTTGTGGGTGTGTCTTTGTTCCTTTTTTTTTTTTTTTTTATAAATTGGTTGTGTCATTGCTTTTAAAAAAAAAAATTTGTCTTATTTCCTTTGCTTGTGTTGTGCATGATGCAGACGTTCGTTTGACCGGGTCAGACGCTGCCTGTGGCTCGCGCGGGGTGATCCGAGTCTGTCACACTGACAATCTGCTGTGTTTCGACGTTGGTATACGCCTCGGACGCGAAGGGCTCTATTGTTTGCTAGTCACTATTTGCTGTACGTCTCGGTTTACATGCTCGTGCTCCGTGCGAGTCGGTCGCGTTTCACACGTATAGCATCGTACTACGCGGCTCGTGCATCGCGGGTACGTTTCGCTCGTGTCAATTCCTAATGCGTGTCAGTCGGTACGATTCCCGGTCAATTTACGGGTGAATCAATGATTTCCGAATGGGTCGGGCGTGCGGCTTGTGTTCCGTGCGGGTGGGTTGTATTTTATACACAAGGCATCGTACTGCACGGGTCGTACGGCGCAGGTCCGTGTCGGTCGGTCTCCATTCCAGGTCTGAGTCGGTCGGTACGGTTTACGACCGGAATCGGAATCGGCCCCTAAATATTGAACAAAAAGAAATATATCTACAAGTCAAGCAGCAGGTAGAACATGGTTTGCTGCATGAAAAAAAGAATGTCAATGTTCATCATTTAAACCTATTCTATTGTACATCAGTGGTCAAGCTGGAACAGGAAAAGGTTTCTTAATTAAAATTTTGAGCAGTTATCTACACAAAATACAGGATCACATTTATCTTGTGTCGTAACAGCTCCAACTGGATTAACAGCACACAACATTAAAGGTATTACTTTACATCGATTACTTATGCTACCTGTTGAACATGATAATAAATTGTAATATCAGAAGCTATCTGGAAAAGCTTGTTATTAAGTTTCAAGAGTACTGAAGAAAATGAAAGTTTTAATCATTGACGAGGTGAGCATGGTCTCAAACTTAATGTTTTCCTTTGTACACTTGAGAATGCAACAGATTTTGAAAACAAATTACGATGTTTTGTTTGGAGGAAAACATTTAATTGTATTTGGAGACTTAATACAACTTACTCCCATAAAAGGGCAACCTGTTTTTAAAACTCTTTTCCATGATAACACAAGAAAATGTTTGGGAAGTACTGGGAATGTAAATATTGGGTTACACTTTAAATACAAAGAACTTGTTAAGAATATGCAACAAGCAAGTGATGAAAATTATGGAAATTTTCTTAAAGACATAAGAATTAGAGTCTTGACAGATCATGGAAAACAAGCTTTAGAAAGTCGACTACTAAGGAACTTGTTTACAACCGTAGAACCAGAAACTGAAGTAATGTACAATATGCTTGCAGAAAACAAGTCTATAGCTTGTCTAATGCCTACACTGCAAGAGTGTTCTACATTTAATCAACAACTTCTCAAACTGAAAAAACAAGAAATTGTGGAGATTAAAGCTATTGACAAAATCGAACACCAGGGAGTAACAATTCTTCTTACTGAAAACTACAGGCTAAATTGGATTCTTTGGAAAAGTCTGTATCTAAAACTGCAGAATTAGAAATAACTTTACATGTATGTAAAAACTGTTGAGTAATTTTGCGGCATAATGTGAATGTAGAAGAAGAATTAGTTAATGGAGCAATGGGAAACCTTGTTGATTTTGTAAATTATCAATATAGACATGGAATAGAATTTTTGATTATAAAATTTGATCTGATAAATGAGGTAAGACAAATTGGGCGTTGTGTTGTAAATTTTTTGCTTGTAAAATACTTGTATGTACGCAGACAACAGCTTTCTTTGTCTCTAGCATATGCAGTAATTATTCATAAATCTCAAGGTTTAAGTATAACAAAGATAGAGCTTTTGTAGATATTGGAAATGCAGTGTTCAAAGAGGGAATGGCATACGTTACATTGTCTCGAGTAAGAACGTTGTCTAGTTTGTATTTGATAGATTTTGATGAGAAAAAGTTCAGTGCTGATGCAAATTGTGTAAGAGAGTACAATCGTTTAAGAAGACTTTATGCTCCTGATTTAGGTGAATGAATGAATATACTTTATTCGATTTCAATTCATAATAAAATCATAAAAGCCACAATAAAAACGTTCTTAAAAATATATCAGTACACACTACAAATCTGTCTATACAATATACAATATTATCTACACGGCTGCATTTTAATAAAACTCCCATCTATTATTTACACAAAATTTTCTGATGCATCCTTAGCAATTTGGATCATAAATACACATTATAAATTTATAGAATAGAGATCATTACCTAATAAGACTCTTTCTTTTTTTCATTATACTTTTCAAAAGGCCACTCATGATCGTCACACAATAAACATTTTCCATTAATTGCAGATATAAGAAGGCCGGGCGACATTGCCTCCAGCCCCTTGTCTTAACAATGGCAGAATCCATCTAGCTCTTTCCTTTGAATATATTTTACAAAAGAGTATCACATGGATAGTTGATTGCTTTGAAA
The DNA here is from genome assembly GCA_963921515.1 of Calotriton arnoldi. Taxonomy (NCBI): domain Eukaryota; kingdom Metazoa; phylum Chordata; class Amphibia; order Caudata; family Salamandridae; genus Calotriton; species Calotriton arnoldi. Next base: position 453,429 of record CAWUFW010013217.1, read on the forward strand.
TATTATCACACGGACAATGACACAATTTTCTTGACCAATCATTAGCAGAGGGGAAACTAACCAGGCGGTGAAAACAGTCAAACCTAAACCGTGTAAGAAGGAATCTATCATACCCTCCAATACACAAAACCAAATAAGGCTGGATACGATAGGTTGACAATGTTAAGTAATGCTGGATCACCGTGCTTTTATTCATCTCCTGTGCGGCTCTTAGGGACTCTAAGTGTGTCATACAAAGAAGTTTAAAATCTTTCCTAGATATAGAATTCATGGTTTCTGGAGCGTTATAAAAATCATAGCGATTAATATCCAATAAAAATTTCCTAATGTAATTCAGCCATTTAATTCTACAGGCATAGTCCAATTTCATTGTATCCTTGATAAAATCTCTATTCAATCCTGTATAGGTAGATGTCCAAACTCGATACCATAATAATAAGGGTTGCATTCTAATCATATCCGTAATATATGGGATTCCCAATTCACTATGGCAATTAAAAACTGGTGAACTCTGAGGAACCGCTAAAATAAATCTTAAAAAGGTATTTTCAACTAATTGAATTGGGGAGACGTCGTAAAAACCCCAGATTTCTGCCCCAAACATTGCAATACTCATGCACTTAACCTGATAAATTTTGAGAAGAATCTCCGGGGGTCTTTTGCACAATTTATTTGCAAAGCTAACCACTGCCGCTATTGACCTCTTAAAAAGGAGACTCCTACTCTTAACCGCCGCTCCCCAGGAGCCGGTACGCTCAAACAAAACCCCCAGGTAAGAGAACGTACTGGTTGAGTCTATCCTATCTTTCCCAACTGACAGAGTTCTACCTTTACTTCTCCCCCTCCCACATGTCACAACAAATGTTTTTTTTACATTAAGTTTTAAGCCTCGATTGTCCATAAAACTAATATACGAGGCAAGTGCTCTCTGGAGACTCAGCTGCGTTCTGGCCATAAGGACCGCATCATCGGCGTAGAGAAGAGAGACTATCGGCTTATTGTTAACCCTAGGTGGATCTCTCACCCCGGCCACCAGTTCCTCTTCTAAAGCGTTGGTATATAAAGAGAAGAGGAACGGGGCCAGGACGCAGCCTTGTCTCACACCCCTCTCCACGCGGAAAGACGCCGTACATTCTCCACTTAACCCGTATCTCACCTTTGCTCTGGCCTCCGAATATAATTGTATTAAAAATTGTACAATTGTTGGGTGAACTTTTAAATCCATCAGAATTTTCCACAGTCTAGCATGATTGACACAATCAAATGCGGCCGTGAGGTCTACGAAGGCCACGTAAAACTTGCCTTCCTTCGCTTGTGTGTATTTCCCCATTAGGAGGCTCAGATTTAAAACCTGCTCATTAGTCCCCAGCCCCTGTCTAAAACCGTATTGGACCGCACTCAAAATGTTATTATCCTCTGCCCACATTTGTAATCTATTTAAAACAATCCTGCCTGCCACCTTCACCAAAGCATCTAAAAGCGATATTGGTCGGTAGCAGGCAGGGTTGTTCCGATCCCCTTTTTTAAAAATTGGTATGATCACTGATTCCGACCAAGACCCAATAAAACCCCTTGCACAACAGGCTTCTAAAACCCGAGTTAACAATGGGGCCCATAATGTTGGGATCGATTTAAATAGATCCATCGGGACCCCATCGGGACCTGGTGCCTTACCTCCTTTACTGGCATTAATGGCCACTAACACCTCCTCATGCGTAATATGCATCTCCATAGACCGAAAACCACCAACTTCTTCCCAATAATCAGGGCCAGGGTCCAAAGAGTTTCCTGCCTTCTCCTTACAGCTGTATACATTAGAAAAGAAATCAATCCATGATTTTTCATCGATTGCAACCTCAATTCTGGCTCCATCGTTATTAGAAAAGAACGGAGCGTTTACTGCCTGCCAGAATGAGATACAATCCTTACTTAAGGATGCTTCATAAAGAGTATCCCATGCTAAATCTTTAAGTTCTTTCTTTCTTACTTTTGTGGCAAGATTATAAGCCCTCCTACTTTCTCTAATCTCCTCTTGATCTCTCACAGGTCTATGGAGAGCTTTTTTTAGCCTTGTATAGGTCTTGGTACAGTTAGAATCAAACCAGCCATTTTCCTTGATAGGGGATCCCTTATTCTGTGCTATGAGCAAGTTTTGGACCACAGTAGTGATATTGGCAAATGCACTCAAGGTGTCAACATACGCAGTATTATCTTGTAAACATACTAAGATGTTATCGTATGCATTGGTAATGATCTGCTTATTGAGCACCTCCATGAATATCCCATATATGAGAAACCTGTAGTGTGTCCAAAACGGAAATATGTCAAACATTCAACTAAGGTTCAAAATAAGAAAACAATTGAAGAGAAACCTAAAGGCATAAAGAAACAAAAAAGGGAAAGTGTTGATGACATTGTAGGATACCATTTGGAAAATAGTTCAGGTATCAACTGTTATGCTAATGTGATTCTGAATATTGTATTTGATCTACAACATCTTCATCATGAAATCATGGGAAATCGTGAAAAAATATTCTGTTCTGCACTACATCATGTATTTCAACAGTTGGTAACTGACAGAAGTAAAATGCATACTGCTTCTGGCATTCTGCATCTTTTAGATATATGTACTGGTTCATTGACATTTAATCTTAACATACAACAAGATGCACAAGAATTTCTAATGCTTATACTTGGAGTATTAGAACATGAAGGAATACACTTTGAAAACTTATTTAGACTAAGTTAGAGATGGGATCATAAGTGTGATTAGTGTTCATTTACTTCTACCACTAAAAAATACAAATAGAACGATTCCTATACTTATAAATACCAGACTGCATAACAGTACCTTTAACAAACTGATAAAAACAGAAAATAAAGATATGAGATGTTCACATTGTAGATCAGAGAAGTTGTCTACATTAAATATAGAAAGATTTGGAATATATCTCATTTTAATGCTACAACGTTGAAGAGCAAATGGAAGAAAACTGCAAACAAAAATTACAAATTTTAAAGGAAGTCAAATATCTATTTCAGGAAGAACTTTTACAGCAGCGGCTATTATTTTCCATGATGGACCTACTACAACATCTAGACACTATACTGTTTATTTAAAGTTTATTAAGGAGGGACGCATTGCAATAATGCCCACTTAGAATTCAAAGCTAGATTGCCTAATGAATTACCAAATTCTTATATGTTATTTCTGCAGCCAAAGTTTTGAGTACATCATTCGGCCTATTGGGGAAGATGTGAAGAGAAAGTAGACAACACTGGAAACTATTAGTGTTTATAATTAGCGTTTGGATTATTATTTGCCTTAATTGATAATACATTTGGAAAATTGTGCTTACAAGCAAATAGTTTATATATTTGTTGTCTATTTTGTAGCAGTTGTAAATGAGATTATACGTTTTGTGAAATGTATTTGTGATAAATAATAGAGTTAATGTAGATGAAAGAACTGATTAAGAAAGAATAGAAAGGAGAAAGTATAGCTACACATATTGATAATGATGTTCTATGCTGATCTTTTTTTTTTTTTTACAATCACTTTGAATGTTTTTCCCTCCGTTGTTCAATGATGATTGTACATTGAAATCACTGTGTATGGTGAAGTTATGTGCAATCTCAGAACTGCAAAAATGGGAAATTTAGAATCTTATGTAATTCTAAATTAATTTTGTGTACTCAAAAATATAATACTATAATTTCTCTAATATATCATTATTAAATAACATTTCTTCATTTTTTTCTTTATAGTAGCTATTGTTGAAGTTTAGCAACATCTTTAATACTGTTTAGAATATTACTACTGTAAAATAAATTTACTTAATGATGTATCTAAATTACTTGAAAAGTAAGAATACATAATACAATATGAATGATAATCTGGAAAAATCCAATCTCCCAGGCACTACCATGCACTCATCCAATCACCCAGGCACTACCCATACACGCATCTATTCACCCAGGTACTATCCATGCACTCATAGATTCACCGAGACACTTCTCTTGCACTCACCCATTCATCCAGCCACTACCATGCAGTCATCGTTTCACTCAGGCACTGCCCATGCAGTCATGCAGTGATCGAGGCAGTCTCCATGCATTCATGCAATCACACAGACGCTGCCCATGCACTCACCAAATGAGCCAGGTACTACCCTTATACTCATCCATTTATTCAGGCACTACCCATGTACTTATGTAATCATCCAGGCACTACCCATGCACTCATCCAATCTCCCAGGCACTACCCATGCACTCATCCAATCACCCAGGCACTACCCATGCGCTCATTAATTCATCCAGGTACTATCCATGCACTCATAGAATCACTCAGACACTGGTCTTGCACTCACCCATTCTTAGGCATTACCCATGCACTCATCGATTCACTCAGGCACTGCCCATGCAGTGATCGCGGCAGTCCCCATGCATTCATGCAATCACAAAGACACTAACCATGCACTCACCAAATGAGCCAGGCACTACTCTTACACTAATCCATTTACTCAGGCACTACCCATGCACTTGTGCAATCACCCAGGCACTACCCATGCACTCATCCAATCTCCCAGGCACTACCCATGCACTCATCCAAACACCCAGGCACTACCCACCTATTCATTAATTCTCCCAGGTACTATCTATGCACTCATAGAATTACCCAGATACTTCTCTTGCACTCACCCATTCATCTAGCCACTACCCATGCACTCATTGATTCACTCAGGCACTGCCCCTGCAGCCATGCAGTGATCACGGCAGTCCCCATGCATTCATGCAATCACACAGACACTACCCATGCACTCACCAAATTAGCCAGGCACTACTCTTACACTAATCCATTTACTCAGGCACTACCCATGCACTTGTGCAATCACCCAGGCACTACCCATGCACTCATCCAAACACCCAGGCGCTACCCATACACTAATGTTTTCACCCAGGTACTATTCATGCACTCATAGAATCACCCAGGTACTACCCATGCACTTATCCAATCACATAGGCCACATGCATGTACTCATCCAAACACCCAGGCACTACCCATGCACTCATTAATTCATTCAGGTACTATCCATGCACTCATAGAATCACCCATACACTGGTCTTGCAATCACCCATTCATCTAGTCATTACCCATGCACTCATTGATTCACTCAGGCACTGCCCATGCAGTCATGCAGTGATCGAGGCAGTCCCCATGCATTCATGCAATCACACAGACACTACCAATGCACTCACCTAATAAGCCAGGCACTACCCTTACACTAATCCATTTACTCAGGCACTACTCATAGACGGGGAAGGAGCGACGGGGAAGGAGCGCATCCTACGAGCTCCTGAGGTAAGGGATAGCCATCGGCGTTAATCCCTTGAAAACCTTGCCCATCGTGCCCAGCGAAGAAACGAGCGAACCAAGCATCGAATGGAGGATTTCAAAGAGATTTCAAGAAGATTGCAAAGAGTACATTAAACGTTTTCTGTACCTGATACCAGACCCGGCTGCTGGACCCGCGGCACGGCGGCTCCCATCTCCGGTCGATGTTAGGTGATCCACGAACAGCACGGCAGACTGCATCGGCGTAGTCCCCCAGGGCTGCACACTCTCACTGGCAAGCAGAGGCTGTTTGCCCCCGCTGACAGAAAGGAATCGAACGGACATACCAGCAGCACCACCCCTCGCCCAGTGCCCTCGAATGGAGGATTTCAAAGAGATTTCAAGAAGATTGCAAAGAGTACATTAAACGTTTTCTGTACCTGATACCAGACCCGGCTGCTGGACCTGCGGCGCGGCGGCTCCCATCTCCGGTTGATGTTAGGTGATCCACGAACAGCACGGCAGACTGCATCGGCGTAGTCCCCCAGGGCTGCACACTCTCACTGGCAAGCAGAGGCCGTTTGCCCCCACTGACAGAAAGGAATCGAACGGACATACCGGCAGCACCACCCCTCGCCCAGTGCCCTCGAGCACCGAGCCAGACTTCTCCTCCTCTCTCTTGCAGTCGGCTGGAGGCACAGGAGGTCAGTCGATCCCAAAGCTGAAGTGCAGCCGTCTACTGGCTTTACCGGCCTTACACTGCCGGCGCATTCTGATCAGCGACTGTCGGAACGGCTCCGCATCACCGCATGGGGAGCTTGCGGTCCTGAGGAGCACCCGGATCGGCGAGATCGGACCGAGGACGCCTTTGCACTACCAGCGCCCTCTAGTCAGCACCGAGGCTTCTCGGAGAGGCTCCACATCGCCGCATGGGGAGCTTGCGGTCCTAAGGAGGTACGAAGGAACACTCGGCTCGGCGAGATCAGAGCTGCGGTTCCTCAGGGGGTGGGAGGAGCGGGTGATCGACCCTGGACCGCTGACTTCGGACTTTGCTCATTTTCGTGCCGCATGTGTCTGGGAATGATGAATTTTGACACACACACGCCAGGTGTGCAGCTCTCATTCTCGTTTCTTTCTTTTGTCCACGTGTTTTTGGCTTTATTGCCCCGGCCATTTTGAACAAAGAGACCCTCTTGTAGCCCCGGCTCCGGGTCCTCCAAATGGTGACTAACTGGAAGGGTCAGTAGAAAGAGGACTGCAAACATCTATCCAAAATGGTGAATAACTGGAAGTGAAAATAGAAAGAGGACTGAGCAACAGAAACAAAGAAAGGTCTACAGCGACACAAGGAGATAATATCACCAAAACGGCGGCCATCTTGAAATGACTCCCTATAGCCTCAAAGGAAGGAAGTGTGGATTTTAAGATAACATAAGAGAGTACCTTTTCACACCCCTTAATCAAGTGTTACCCAATTTAAATAATCTCTATTCTCCGATGAGTGAACTACCCAAATGATCACGGAATCAGGAATTAAAGGATAACAAAGACATTAACAGGAACCACAGCAAGACTATAAGGATACATCATAGTGAGTCATAAGGAAATAAAGAAGAGCAGAGACACCAACAGGATCCACCCCGGAGCACTACATATCCCCATCAGTAATTATGGACGGAACCAACTTAGAATCAGCAGTTAATAATTCTTACGTGATAAAGTACCCAACTAACCTATCTAAAAATGCTGCCAAAAAATTCAAACACAATCTAATTAGAAAAAACCCAGACACGCTGATCTCTGACCCCTCCTTTAATCTAAAAAAAGGCACTATAGTGAATGACCTGATATTTTTCACCAGAAGAACTGCTAAATGGCGCACTGTCATTACGAAGATGCTCAACATACAAAATATAAGCAATATCCCACATGGTACTAAACTGTTGAGCATCCCATCGCCAAGATTAAGAGCGGAACTATGTATAACTATATACAAGAACGGTATTGTGCTTATACAAGCAGCCAACAACGAATTGAAAAAGTTTGACAACCTGTTTTCAACCTTAAAAGAGTGTGTAGATAACACAAGGTATCAACAACACTTATCCACACAAGCAATCACCCTATCTACCTCCAACACAACCACCATAGACATCAGAATACCTAGAGACCCCCAACAGCCACAATCTACACCTCGGTCAGAAGACACAACTTTGCTAAGAGACACAATTAACGGGAACTATACAGAGATAGGAGACGAACCTCTACTAGAACCCAATAACGCCCTACGCCTGTACATCGGGAAAAATCAATGCCTCTCCCCCAAGATATGGTTACTCCCACACATAGTCTACTTATTGGGAACCCCCATACAGCAGCAAAGAGTAGGGAAGCTAACACCCCTTCCATACCCCCCTTCAACAGTACAAATAGCATTGGTGTCCTTACGAAACCCATACCCCCTAGTTTGATATTAAGTACACAAGACAAAGAGAACGCATCTCAAAGCATACATAGAGGAGTCGTAGACACCCAAACTAATGACAGAAAAAGGAACACTGAAAAAGTCACGGATCTAAAGCACCGGGACACTAACAAAACACGAAATAGGCAAATGCGCACTTCTAGTATATCACCCCACACTCAGAAAGAAATAGAAACTCTTCAAATACAAGCGGGCAATATGTCGCAGGACATGCTAAATGCACTACAAGTCATGGAAAAAATACTAGAAATCACTGTAAGCACCCACTCCAAAGTAGAGCTCATTCAAAAATCAGTGCATGATCTACTAGGAAAGAGCGCAAGGACGGCCATGCCAGTGTCAAATAGACATAATCGACCATACAAAAACCTTAAATATCTATCGGATGATGAAACCCAAACCCTACTCCTTTCATATGAGTCTACAGCCAGTAGCATAGGTGAGGAAATTAGATCAGTCCTGATTGATGCAAATAGAACATCCTGGCCTAAGAACAGAAAACCCAACCTTGAGAACCTAAAACAAGTGCAGCTAACAGCCAATACCCAAGAGATGAACTCGGAAACCTCAGGGAAACCACTGCTATGCCTACTGCTCAACTGTCGTTCCGCAGCAAAACATGCATCAGACATTGCTGCCCTCATCATTAGTCAGGAGGTTGATGTGACAATCTGAACAGAAACATGGCTCACGGAATCTTCCTCCCCGTTCATGGATCTGCTGGTGCCTCCACACTATAACATTGTGAGGCTAGACAGACTAAAAAAGATAGGAGGTGGTATAGCCTGCATACACCGATCTGATATCAAGGTCAGCCAAATACAATCCAACCTTCTTGAATCCTGTGAATACCTCGGTCTCAATTTAAGAACAGCAGATAATCAAAGGTGCAACTTGCATGCGCTCTACCATCCACCAGGCAATAATGCCCCTTTCATAGACCAGTTAATGGAGATCATCACGGCTAACTCTAACAGTCACACTAACGATATATTCCTAGGCGACTTTAATTTACACTGGGAAGACAATAATGACAAACAGGTCAACGTATTTAAAGACTTCTTAGCAGACCTAAACCTTACTCAAGCCTGCACGCTGCCAACACTCTCGAAAGGGGCAACCCTAGATTGGGTAATCTCGAGAGGCAAGGATACTACAATCCACTCAATTGCTCCTTGCGATTGGTCGGATCACCATGCCATAACCTTCCATATATCCACCATAAAAAAGAACAAGACCACTCAACCAGTCAGACTCAAAAAGTGGACACGGGAAACCAGAGACCATAACATGGAGCAACTAATTGCAAGATGTGAGAAGGATCTAAATCCGCCTAACAACTGGCGGAGCGTTAACGAACTCACTGATCACTACACCACATCAATGACAAACATAGTCAACTCCACCATGCCGCTAACACTGAAAAGAGTTTCAGAGAAAGATAAAAATACATGGTTTAATGGAACACTGAATGAAGATAGGCGGAAGCTGAGACTAGCAGAAAGAAAATGGAGACAGCACCCAACATCCCCCCAGCTGAAAACTCTCAGAAAAATTAGAAACGAATACAACAAAAGTGTTCTCAAATCTAAAAAGGAATTCTTTCGATCGGAATTGGATAACGCCAGAAACAGACCACGAAAACTGTTCGAGATGTTAAAACAACAATCCAATAAGCTGGCCAAATCTTCCCAAGAAGCAACTAAAACTCAACTGAGCTGCGAGGAATTCTCAACATTCTTCTCAAACAAGGCCAACACGCTAGAAAGAGAACTCAGGATGGCAGCCGACAACCTACCTAACCAAATATCATCACAGAACGATGCTATCATGAAAAACGGTCAGGCTATGACGAAAAATAAAGCGCAATGGTCGACCTTTAAGCTATATGACCAGAATACCATTGCCAAAACACTCTCGGATATCAAACCTAATAACCACTACAATGATCCCCTCCCCGCTAAATGCCTAAAAAGAATCAACCATGTCGTCATCCCTATATGAACAAAAATAATCAATGCCTCACTATCTCAAGGGCTACTACCGGAGTGCCTAAAAACAGGTCAAGTCCTCCCCATCATCAAAAAACCTACAGCGGACCCAACAGACCCTAACAACTTTCGTCCAGTAACCAACATTCCATTACTTGCCAAACTAATTGAAAAATGTGTGCAAAATCAACTGAGCAACCACATCACTAACTTCAATCTACTGGACGACTGCCAATCTGGTTTCAGACCAGGCCACAGTACGGAAACAGCAATCTTACATATAGTGGATGATGCGCAACAGGCCCTGGATCACAATCAAACATGTCTTCTAGTTCTTCTTGACCTGTCTTCTGCATTTGACACGGTAAATCATGAAAAATTACTAGCCCGGCTTGAAGACAGGATGGGATTAGCGGGAAATGTTCTGAAATGGTTTGAATCCTTCCTTCAGAACAGGTCACAAAGATTCCTGGTCAACCAGACGCTATCCCCATCAAGCCCTAATTGGATTGGAGTTCCGCAAGGATCAACATTATCTCCATCACTATTTAATCTATATGTCAAACCCCTTACAGAAATCCTCCGACACGCAAACATATCATATCACATGTATGCTGATGACACTCAGAGCTACATAAAGATAGCATTGCTGGAAGAGATCAAGACAATGAATGAGGCCCTAAAAATGTCATTACAATGGCTAACTAGCAATCATCTGAAACTAAATGCACAAAAAACGGAATTCCTATTAATATCACCACCAAAGAACCCCGCATATGTGCAGGAATGGACTAAACTGATCACAGCGCTAAACTGCACCCCTACCCTAGTTGACTCAACCAAATCACTAGGAATCACGCTTGATAAGAACCTAGACATGAAAGCCCACATCAAAGCAATGGCAAACAGTGCACGGTTTCATCTGAACTATGTTAGGAAAATGAAACCACTCATTACTACGGCGGACCTCAAACTGGCAGTTCAGTCCTTAGTTATATCAAGTATTGAATATGGATGTACAACACTAACAGGTCTACCTAAAATCTCCACAGCACCACTAAAAGCCTGTCTCAATGCGGCCGCAAGACTCATTACAGGCTCTAGAAAATACGACCACATTTCCCCACACCTGAAAGCATTAAACTGGCTACCATACTGAAGCCAGAATTCAACTTAAACTGGCATGTATTACCCACAAAGCGCTCCACTACAAAACACCAATGTACCTAGCCCAGAAAATTGAGCTATCAGGGGAAACAGACCTTCCAGGAGTGCCGGAGACCTGTTGCTGAAACCGCCCATCTTTCAGAAGAAGAAAACGTATGACAGAGCATTCTCCGGAGCGGCCCCCAGAATTTGGAATTCACTCCCTCCAAACATTAGAAAAATTCCGAACACGGCAACCTTCAAGAGGGAAACGAAGATCTTCCTAATGAGCAAATTCCTTCCCTAGACAAGACGGATCATCATCTGCAGCGTGGCAAATAGACTGACATAACACAGTCCTGTCATATAGGGATGCATCATGTACACAAAGACCACAAAAAGACACCAAAACTAACCAAAGAGTAATTTAAAGATAAACTCATCAGTTAGCTACAAAGACTTCTTGACTGTACAGTACTACAATTAATGGATCTTTGTAGGAGTGATGTGAATCATACGTAAGGACACACCGGAACCACTGCTATACCTTTGGTACATTAAGCTGATCTTAAACGTGTTATTGCTGAAAATGTTAAGAAAGAAATGTACAGGAATCATATATATATTAATGCTGCTATACCTACTGTATTCTAAACTATATACCTCATGTAACTGTGAAGCGCTCTGATACCTTTGGGTCACGTTCGCGCTATATAAAACTATATAAATAAATAAATAAAATACCCATGCACTTATGCAATCACCCAGGCCCTACCCATGCACTCATCCAATCACCCAGGCACTACCCATACACTCATTCATTCACCCATGTACTATCCATGCACTCATAGAATCACCCAGACACTGCTCTTTCACTCACCCATTCATCCAGCCACTACCCATGCACTCATCCAATCACTCAGACTCTACATATGCACTCATCCAATTACATAGACATTACACATTGACGCATCTATGCACACAACATATACCTTTTATTTTATAAACCAGAATAGGTGGTTCCGTAAGAACGTTTTTTTTCTTTTTTTGAAACTATTTTTTTTGTGTGTTTTTTAACTATTTTGTAGTTTTTCTGGTGTTTTTTTTACATTTTTAAAGTGAAAATTTAAACATAAGCTAGCACAAAACACTGCCTAATTGCGGGAACAAAAAAAAAATTAACAAGGGTGGTTGTTTATAGTGTCTAGCCTTGTTTGCACAACCTGCTCCCCCACACTCAAAACAGTTATGCATTTCGGGCACAAGAGTGCAGCTTTGGCGAAATCAAGCAGAGTTGGAGGAATGCTCTGCAGCTTGTCACCAGGTCTTAAAGTAGATGGCTGTGCATCTTGGCCACCTTTGGATGTGTTCAGTCTTGCCAATTCTGCTTTCGCAAGACGGTTCGCATGCATCATCCTCAGATGCTTATACATAGAAGAAGTGCAGCAGGAATATTTTTACTCGGAGCCCCGGTGACAGCACCTTCGTACAACTTGCAGGTGACCTTCTGTGCATTAACTTTCTTCTGCCCCTCAGGAATTCCAAAAAACTCCCACATGACACTCTCCTTCTTCTTACGTGGGGAACCATCCTCTTCCTCGAAGACGGTCTGGTCCTCCTCCTCTTGCAGGTCTCTTGATGCAGCCTTTTAGAATTTTCAAAATGAAAATGTAAGAAACACCAGACCACCTGCAAAATAGCTTCTCCTAGAATGAAACTGACTGTTGGCAACCACACCCGAAAGTAGAAGAAAGAGGATCGGATCTAGCAAGTTTAATAATGACAGGATGTTTGACCAATCAAATCTCTTTTTTTTGTGTCACATGGGGTGCGCGACCCTAACAATATTTGGTTGTATGTTATAATATTTCATTTACAAATAACTGTACCTCGTCATTTATATGTAATTTTACTGTAAAAAAACGTTGGATTCACATCCCATACGCGCATCCCGATGTTGCGATTTATGCGGACCTACCGCGTCTCCTGAAATAACTATTAAAAAAATGTTTTAATAACTTTCATTTATTAATATACAAGTTTAGTAACTATCTTAACAAAACTCTAACCTTGAACTTAACATTATTATTGTCTATATATATGAAAAATATAGATGTTAAAAATCACGCTGGAGCTGCGTTTCGACCCCTGTCCGTTCTCCTTCAACTATAATCTTCTACTCCCCCCAACTCCTCCACTGTCTTAGGGGAAAAGTAACTGGTAACTGTCTACACTCTATGCTTCCATCTAAAGACAACACCAACTACCCCCACTGTTCCTTCAAATTCTGTCCATCTCTTAAAGCCCAGACACCCGCCAAAAAGCAAGCTCCTTTAAAGATGCTGCTACTGAACTGCAGATCTTTTCCAAAACACGCCACTAAAATCTCTATTTTATTAGAGGAGGAACGCCCCGAGGCCCTATTTCTAACCGAAACATGGCTCAACAACGAGTCCGACCCAGTCCTTGCACAATCCCTCCCTCATGGCTACCTCATTCAGCGGCTGGATCGAAAGAGTGGCAGAGGTGGGGGCATTGCAATCATTTACAAAGATCTGTTTAAATGTCACATCACCGCTGACCCTTTACCGGTCTGCGAGAATCTCTCCTTTTCTATAGGCTTCTCGCCCACCCTCACCCTCTATTAATATATGGCCCACCCGGAGCCTATGGGCAATTTCTCAAGGCTCTCCCTGAAGCCATTGCTAACCTAGCCTGCTCCCCCTCCAACTTTACAATGTTAGGTGACCATATTCTACATCTAGACGATTGTATTGACTCGATTGCTTCTGAGCTGGTTAAGAATCTGTCTGCGCTCCAGTTTAAACAGAGAGTCTCTGGACCTACCCACGTCAAGGGGCATCTACTTGATCCCATTTTTACTAATAGTGAGGAACTCTCAGTGGGGGCCCCATCACCCCTGCCATGGTCAGACCACTTTCTTATCCCGCTGTCATGGGACATCACAGGTCCATTTTCCTCTTTTAGCTTAGTTGGCAGCAAGGAACACACCTGGTCTAAGCTTCCCTTAGAACAATGGATCTCAGTTCTTGAAGCCACTAGGCCTGTTAGCGATCCGAACCCCATCTCGGCCAATGATAAATTTAACAACTGGATCGAATCCTCTCTAGACGATGTTCTTCCCAAAAAATCTACATATAAAAAATGCAGGCCTACGATCTCTCCATGGTACTCCCCTAAGCTACGTGAACTTAAACAAATCTGCAAAAGATTAGAGAGAAAATGGAGAAGGGACTATGCGGAATCTAGCAAACTAAAATATAGGGAGGCTATTAAAATCTATCAAGCCGGAATTAAATCTGCACAAGCCTACTATTTTGAGGAAAAAATCAGCCTAGCATCTAACTCCCCTAGGGAAATTTTCCGCATCGCCAAAACTCTCCTTAAATTGCCCCCTCAACAAGTCACCACGGATAGCGCCCTTGCCCGCTGCAACAACTTGGCAGAGTTTTTCCACGAGAAAATCCAAAACATATATATAACCTTTCCTCTTACAGACACTCATAAAGACCTGGTTCCTACAACTGTCCCAGCTCATTGTACCCGAGTAGTGTTGGAACAAATCCCTCTGTTGGACCTTAAAACATTAGAATCCATCTCAGCTTTTGTTAAATCAGGCTCCCCTAGGGATCCCGCTCCTCCTCATGCTTTGACCTCAGTTGCTGGAACAATTCTCTCAACAATTCTTGAATTGGTCAACTCCTCCATCTCCTCTGGAGTGGTTCCCCCGCCATGGAAATGTGGAATGGTGAAAGCTCTACTTAAAAAACCTAATCTTGACCGGGATACTTTGGGGAACTATCGCCCCATCTCCCTTCTCCCGATGCTCAGTAAAATCCTAGAGAGACAGGTCAATTCAGTCCTATCCGGGTTTCTAGAATCCAACAATCTTCTTCACCCGTCACAGACAGGGTTCCGGCCCCAACATGGGATGGAAACTGCTCTTTTAGCAGTGGTTGAAGAGTCCAGAAAATTCTGGACAAGGTGGTACAGTGGCTATCATCCTCCTGGACCTCAGCGCTGCATTTGACACCATCAACTATAACATCTTAACCCGTAGACTCAGGAGTCTTGGGGTGATGGGGGTGTCATCACCTGGTTGCAGTCCTTCTTAGAAGACAGGTCCTTTCAGGTCTTCGAAGGAGATATCATATCTAAACGCATGTCTCTAAGCTGCAGTGTACCTCAGGGATCCTCCCTGAGTCCCACATTGTTCAATGTTTGTATGAGTCCACTGGCAGAGATAGTCCATCCATTTGGCATAAAAATAGTGACATACGCCGATGACACTCAGCTCGTGGTGGCCTTAAACCACCCTGAAATGTCATCCGGCGGCCTAGGCTACTGCCTGGAGAAGGTAGCCAAGTGGATGGAGCTCTCTTGCCTGAAACTAAATGGAGACAATACAGAGCTTATGCTCCTCGGCAACTCGCCAATCTTAAACTCAGGGCTGCTATGGCCTAACTGTCTTGGCCCGCTCCGGAACCTAAGAACCAGATCAAAAGCTTGGGCATGTGGCTGGATCGCTCCCTGAATTTTGATTATCAGGCAGCAAAATTATCAGCCACGTGCTATGACATCTTGAGGATGCTTCGCAAAATACTTCCTCTCCTCCCGTTCCAGGCAAGAAGGATAATGGTCCAGGCTCTTGTCTTATCATGCCTGGACTATGGGAATGCCCTTTATTTAGGAGCTCCCCAAGCCACAATCTCCAAGCTACAGATCGCTCAGAACTGCACAGCTCGCCTGCTCCTCCAGATCCTCTACTGGCAATCGGCCAAGCCGGCACTGAAGAGCCTTCATTGGTTGCCTATAAAGGAGAGAATCAAATTTAAGGCTATGTGTATCACGCATAAGTCCTTCTGGGGGAATGGAAAGGCAATCAGTCGATCTATGATCACCCCCTACCGCCCAAGCAGAAGCCTCCGTTCGGCTAACCTCTCACTTGCCGTGCTTCCTAAAATAAAAAGAGCTGGAAGTGGCGGGCGTTCCTTCTCTTACAACTCTGCTAAGCTATGGAATGCTCTCCCTCCCCACATACGTGGGGAGCCCAACCTGATGCCCTTCCGGAGACTCCTTAAAACCTGGTTCTTCCAGAATTCCACTTAATCATATGGCCCTCTTTGTCCGTGTCTGTTGACAGCGCTGGGATGCCTTAGGGTAGCTACGCGCTTTATAAATGTTTTTTTCATTTCATTTCATTTCGGCCAATTGCCAGTTGTCAGAACTTCCGGACTGCTTCTAACTAAAGCATCACTCATGGAGGTGGCTTTCCTAAAGGTGATTGCAGGGCTTTTGGGCAAAAGAGAACCAATGATGGGGTCACTTAATATAGGCGGGCAATTATTTTTGATTATATTTCTTAATCTGCCTTCTTGTTTGTTGTAAGTAAGGATTAGTCTAGTTTCTTGCTCTCCCTTTTGTTTCTGTACTGCTACAATAGTGTCCTCGCTATTTTATTTGATCCTGAACAACAAATCTGATCTGCTTAGAATTTGTGATTTTCTGATTGCTATGTCTATTGTTTGTTCTGAGTATCCTCTTGCCCTGAACCTTATTTTACTGTCCCTTTGGGCTGCCGTAAGGTCTACATCATTTCTGAAAATTCTTTTAAGTCTTAGCATTTCTCCGTAAGGGATGCTATGTATCAAGTGCTTTGGATGAAAGCTAGAGGCATGTAATACAGTGTCACATGCCGTCTCCTTTCGATGTAACCTGGTTTCTATTCTCCTATTAGCAATATAGACCTGTACATCAAGAAAATAGACTGATTCTGCACTTATAGATGCCGTAAACTTCAAATTGATGTCATTAGGATTAATTTCATACACAAACTTTAGTACACTGTCTTCGGATCCCCGCCATATTACAAAAAGATTATCTATGTATCTCAACCATACAATTACATGTTTGTCCAGTGTTTCCTTTGTAGTTTGCCATAAGGAGCAGCTCCTCCCACCAGCCCATGTGAAGACATGCATAGCTGGGGTAAAAACTGGCCCTCATGGCAACCCCAGGACCTGCTGCTGATTCTGGAACATAAAAACTTTATTTTCTAGGCAGAATGATGTCATATTGATCAACATTTTGTTATGTTAAAATAACCAAATTGGTCTGGTGCCCAGAAAATGCTCCAGGGCTCTAATGCCATCTTTGTGGTTGATGCTTGTGTAGAGCGTTGTAACATCCAGTGTCATTAGAAGATAATCTTCTTCCCATGGACAGTTATGGTTATGTCTAAGGATATCACTGGTATCCTGAATGCATGATGGTAGTCTTTGAACATGTTCCTGCAGGAAATAGTCAATGTAGCGGGATGTATTTTCCAAAAGACTTTTGCGTGCCGAAATTATTGGCCTACCTGGTGGCTTGGTAGGATTTTTGTGGATGTTTGGGATAAAATAAATTACTGGCATAACTGGAAATTCGTTTTTGAGGTATTTATATTCATCTGGACTGAGGAGGCCTGCGCTTTTCCATGCTAATAGTTTGGAATAGTAATCATTGTGTGTAGCATGAGTTGTTTGAATGTTGCTTCTCTTATAACAATCCCAGTCATTCAGTTGTTTCATGGAGGCACTTGTTGCAGGATTTTCAATCTTGCTTGGATCCAAGACATCTTGAAAACTCCAGCTTCCTGGCTGCAAGTTTATGTAGCTGCGCCAAGGCATCCTCACTTTAGCCCCAGGATCTCACTGCTGCCCTGCAGTGGTTGCAAAACTCTGGAACTCCCAGTGACTATCCATCAAAATCTGACCAACATCTGCTTCCAGCAGGCATGCCACTGTCATGTTAAGAGCTTTTTGGAAGTCGGTGATCATGGATGAAATGTTTGGGAGTGGAGTACCTAATCTCTGTTGAAGGATGCACAAAAAAACACAAATAGATGTCCGCATGGAAGGTACCTCCTGAGAACATGAGTACACATCTGCTTAAGTTCTGGAGGCCGGGTGAAGATGTCACAGAGCCACAAGGGCACCATCAAGCGGTACGTGGGAGCTACTGCAGAAGTGTTTTTGGATACTATCTAGTGACAGCGGTGGGGGGGAAGTTAAAAAATGAGGAATCTGCAATTAAAAAGTTTCCATCAGAAGGACAATTTCTGGTGACTAGTAGAGAACCTCATCCAGTACCATTGTAGCATGAAAGATGAGAGGTAAGAATTACATTTGGAAAAAGCAAAATATGACCAAATCTGAAACTAAGAAAAATGTAAAGAAAAATCAAATCGGATGTCAATGTTTTGTTTTCAAGTTTTGGTTTTACACAAATCACTGAGGGGTACTGCACAAACACAAGTACTGGATCCCACAACTAAACACCAGTATACTAAGGGGCCAATTCCGATTCAGGCCGGAAAACGTACCGACCGACTCGGTACGGGAATATTGTCCGACCGACACGTACCGGCGCTGCCCGATCCGCGTAGTACGATGCAATGCATGTAAATCACGACCGACTCACACGGAACACAAGCCGAACGACCGAACCGCACGGAAACCAGCTATCCAGCCGGAAAACCACGCAAATCGAACCGACCAACACGCACCAGGAATGAACCCGACAGAAACGTACCCGCGAACTCCGACCCGCGCAGTACGATGCAATGCGTGGAAAACCAGACCGAGTCGCACGGAGCCCAAGCCGCACGACCGACATGCATACAAAACCGAGCTGAAGCAACCCAATACTCCACGACCGACGCGTACGCCGCACATGAAATACAGCAGAAACACAGCTTGAAAGACTCGGAGAAGCCTGCACGAGCCAACTTCAGCGTCCTACTCGGTCAGAAGAACGTCTCCTACATGCCCAAAACCCACAAAGGAAAAATACAAAAAAAAGGGCCAAACAAGCAATGACAAAGTCAATAAATACAGGGGTGACAAAAAACATGGAACAAAGACACACCCACAACCCCACCCATATAAAGGCCACAAATCACTACCATGATCCTTTGCAAATTCAACTGACCTGCCAGCACAGAACACCATCAGACAGCAACCACAGACACACTCACAACTCATCCATCACACAAGCCACACACCATTAGCACCTCCCAAATAGCACCCTCACATACACCCAGCAAAACCTACACTCACCCACCCTCACTTGCACACTCACACACACATCAACACCCACCACCATGCCCCCAAAGAAGAATCCAAAGTTCCTAGACAGTGAATTGGAAGTCCTGGTAGATGAGATCCTCAGGGTAGAGCCACAGTTGTTTGGTACATTGGTCCAACAGACACCCATGTCGCAGAAAACCAAGATGTGGGAAAGGATCGTCGACAGGGTGAATGCACAATCACCATGTTTGCGCACAAAGGAAGACATCCAGAACAGGTGGTATGATGTGCGCAGGAGGGTCAAGGACCTACTAAAGAAGGATTACGCCTTGAGTCATCGCACCGGCAGTGGCCCTCCTGCCAAACCAGTATACCTCAGGCCATGGGAGGAGAAGGTGCAGGCCATCCTACCACCAGTGAGCATATATGGACTATCAAACATCCCAGAGCCTGGTGAGTACACAACCAATATACCCAATATTGTGTGACAATACACACACATCACTGTCAAGGGGATAGTCAAACCATGCACCCTTAGCAAATCCACAGCAACCAAAAGATAATCATCCCAAGATGTGTATGTTAGTTAGATAAACACAATACATGCCATCTCATAGTAATATGTAACTGTGTCATGACATGTACAAACCTAACAACAAATAGAGCAAGGCAGTGGCACAAATCTAACCAACAAACACTGTCAGACATTTTGTCACCACTAGAACACCACCTCACAGGGAAGCTCACTGAAAGGAAGGAATGCTGTGTATGCTGGTGAAGTCAGTGTAGCCAATAGCAAAATGGGAGTTGTAGTCACAGATATCGGTCACCCTCACAATTGGCCCATCAACACCACTCTGAACCATGCTCACATCACAGGGAGTGGAAAAGAACTGACAAGATGGCTGACACTGGGTACTGCTGTGGGGAGCACAAGGCCCTGCTGGGAACTGTGCATCAACCAACAGCAGGACACCACTGTCAGCCATCTTGCCATTGCTGTCACACTCACACACAGTGAAGTCCACTCAAAAGGAAGGAAGTATGGGCATGCTGGGAAGGGGGGAGTAGGCAATAGCATGATGGGAGTGGTAGTCACAGATATTGGTCACCCTCACAATTGGCCCATCAACACCACTCTGAACCATGCTTACATCACAGGGAGTGGAAAAGAACTGACAAGATGGCTGACACTGGGTACTGCTGTGGGGAGCACAAGGCCCTGCTGGGAACTGTGCACCAACCAACAGCAGGACACCACTGACTGACATCCTGAAAGACAACTTGCACTCCCTGCAATGGAAGCACGTTCCATGGTGGGATATCTGGCTGGGTGGGAAGGAGGACTGACAGCTCTGACCATAGTCACAAGCAGCTTTTCTCACACACCCCCTTTACACAAAGTCCACACAACTCACCTGGGAGAATGCAATGCCTCACACTCTAATTAAATATCCCACAAAGAACCACCACCCTGGGTTATACTGTGTGAAGCACAGGGACACTATTGGGACTTGTAGCCAAACAAACACCAGGACAACACTGTCAGCCATCCTGTCAGCACAGGCACACTACCCCACAGGGAAGCAGAGTCAAAAGGAAGGAAGTATGGGCATGCTGGGAAGGGGGTGTAGGCAATGGCATGATGGGAGTTGTAGTCACAGATATTGGTCACCCTCACAATTGGCCCATCAACACCACTCTGAACCATGCTCACATCACAGGGAGTGGAAAAGAACTGACAAGATGGCTGACACTGGGTACTGCTGTGGGGAGCACAAGGCCCTGCTGGGAACTGTGCACCAACCAACAGCAGGACACCACTGTCAGCCATCTTGCCATTGCTGTCACACTCACACACAGTGAAGTCCACTCAAAAGGAAGGAAGTATGGGCATGCTGGGAAGGGGGTGTAGGCAATAGCATGATGGGAGTGGTAGTCACAGCTCAACATCCCCTCCCACATGGCCCAGCAAGCTCACACTGAAGCATGCACACCTCACAGGGAGTGAAAAGCCACTTCAAAGATGTCTGACAATGGTCCTCTGTTGTGGGGAGTACCAGGCCCTGCTGGGAACTAGGCACCAACCAACAGCAGGACACCACTGACTGACATCCTGAGAGTTAACCTGCACCCACTGCAAGGGTGGCATGCTTCATGGTGGGATAACTGGGCTGGGGGAGAAGGAGGTCCGGATGTCAACCAAATACCACCAATGCAGGTCATGCACACACCTCAACATCCACATTGCAAAGCATCAGGTTGGCAGGACAATGAGCCACACCAATAACAACCTCTGACTGTGACAACTTAGGACAATGCAATGTACAGGGCCGCATCCAGAGGTACAGTCACAACTGCCATGTGTTTGAACCTTTGATGCCTGCAGAAACATAACATACATTGTGTGTCTCTTCCAAAAACAGGTGATGATGGGGACACAGCAGCAGATGAGGAGGAGTCCCTGTTCCAGGCTCCGGTGGCCTATGAGCTCTCTAGTGTGGAACAGCCTCTGCCCTCCTCGGATGGCGAAGACCAACCTGGCACCTCCAGTGTGAGTCATCATGCAGCACCAGCAGGACCACCATCTGCACCCCCTGCACCCATTCCACCAACATCTGCTGACACACAGACCACCCCCGCCGACACGGACAGACCAAGGACACTCAATGACAACAGCACAGGGACCACAGCCCACCATGAAGCAACGGACAACAACCCCCGTACCAACCCCCAAGGGGGCCTAGGGTCACTTGTGCGTGCCACCGCAGGTCCCGCACATGTGGCCAGGGGTGGTGGGAGGGGTGGTAGGCAGAGGTCGCTGTTTGCAGAGGGGTCTGGACTGCATGATGACCCACAACTGGTACGCATTGCTGATGCATACCAGAATAGCACCGGAGAGGTCAGCCAGGTAGTGGGGATCCTCAAGGACATTCAACAGCAGCAGGCTGCCCATCATGCCCGCTTGGACTCCCACATGTACCGTGTGGAGACACACATGTCCTGTGTGGAGACACACATGTCTGGCATGGAGTCCAAGTGGGACACATTGGAAGAACTGACAGCGGTGCAGAGGGACATATTGACATGCCTCCGCCAGATTAGCACCAACATGGCCACACCTCCCTGTGTGCCAACAACATCTGGTGCCGCAACAACTGCACCTGCCACAGGGAGGGAGGATGACTCTGGTGGAGAGTCCTCTGCACCGCAGCGGCCTGCACGTGAGGGTCCCCCCAGAAAGAAGAGGGGCCGTCCGAGGAAGGACAACTGAGAGGCCGATGGCCATGTACATCCCCCAGGAACCCAACACCTGTTCTGGAAATTCTCCTTTGTGTGCAAACTGTTCACCCTGTCAAATGCAACACAACTCTCCCACATGACATGGGGAGTTGAAGTTGGACTAATGCATCAGATGACTGTGGACTTTACTCAGGACATTTCTGCTACCAACACTTCCAACTCATCTGGGAACTTCGGATTCCAATCCCAATGTACAGCACCCACCATCCTGTGCACTATCCTCACACATGTATGTAAATAAACTCACTAATACACCATACTTGCCTCTGTTGTGATTCCAACGTTGTTTTTGTCATGGAGATGATGATCTGCTAAATGACACTGTGCATGCGAACGGCTACAGCAAGTTCAACACCGTCATGTGAGTCATGGAGACGTGACACATATGAGGGAGACACACCACTAGGGCAACACAACACATACACACCAGGGCCATCTGACTCATCGCCTACACTGATGTTGCCAGGAAATACAGTGGAATGCAAAGACACCACACCTATTCACAGTCTGTGTTAACTAGCCCACAGGTGCAGTAAGCAAATGTCAGTCAGATGTGTGACCACAGACAACGCACATCCCAAAGTGAAGCACAGGTTTATTACACATTTGCAACATGTTGTTTCCACTACAGGTGCAAGGTAATCCCACGTGGCAGTGGCCACACAGTCAACAAGTGTAGAAGAAATAAAGTCCAGGGGTGTGGGGCACATCACCTGTAGGGAAACGACTGCTTCCACCCTGGAAGTTGAATCATGGTGTCGGGGATCCAAGTTGACCAAACAACTCTGAAAGAACCCTGTGAAGGACAGACATGACACACAGTCAAAAGCACTGAAGAACAGGACAGAACTGCAATACTCATGCCCAATACATGTCACAAGATACCTACACAAAACCAAGTTAGCATGTCAACACTGTTGGGGAGTACAGACTACCTGTAAGGACACATCGTGGCATGCATTCAGTCAAGTAGCACATGGCCACACTCAAACAGCAACAGAGCACCACCAACACATATCATGCAAACTCAAATCATTGACATGACATCTCTGGATACTCACATTCAGCTGAAGAAGTTGGTGATGAGCTGTGTGCGGACATCACCATCATCATCATCATCACTGGCATCGTGGCCCAGGCCAGGATCCTCCACAGGTGGCGGATGTTGGTCATCGTCATCCAGGATGAGAGGCAACTCCTTCCGCACTGCCAGGTTGTGTAGCATGCAGCAGACGATGACAATCTTGCACACCTTTGCTGGGGCATATGGGAGGGCCCCTCCTGTCTTGTCCAGGCAGCGAAAGCGGCTCTTCAGGAGACCAAATGTCCGCTCGATCACTCTCCTGGTCCGACCATGTGCCTCATTGAAGCGCATCTGGGCTGGTGTCACAGGGTTCCTGAGGGGTGTCAGCAACCACGGCATGTTGGGGTATCCAGAGTCACCTACATACAGTCAATTGCACATTAGCTGAGTTGGGTAAAGAGGGTGGAATACAACATTGCCGAACACACACAATGGTAAAAAGTCAGTACACACCGACAAGCCAGGCACGCTTGTTCTGCATCTGTGACATCATCCTCGGGATGCGACTACTCTTCATCACGTAGGCATCGTGTGCAGAACCGGGGAAACGTGCACACACATGTGAGATGCTCATATCTGCAAGACATACCACCAGAGCATTGATAGAATGGTAATGTTTCCTGTTCCTGTATGCCTGCTCATGTGCCTGTGGTGGTACCAAAGCCACATGTGTCCCATCAATGGAGCCAATGACATATGGCATCCTCCCCAGGGCATAGAAGTCATTCTTGACGTCAGTGAGTTGTTGACGTTTAGGGAAATAGATGTACTGGTTCAGGTATCTCAACATTGCCTCCAAAACATCGCGTAGCACACGGCTGAACATGGTCTGTGACATCCCACCAGCAGACGCCACAGTGTGTTGAAAGGTACCGGTGGCAAAGAAGTGTAGGGCTGCCATCACCTTCACCTTGGGGGTCAGCGCTGTAGGGTATGTCCGGCCAGGTTGCAAATGTGGGGCCAACCGCACCGTCAATTCCTCAATCAGCGGCCTGTTGAAGCGGTACCGTTGGATGCAGTCACGTTCAACCATGGTTGCAAGGTCAGGGAATGGTCTATGGACAGCTGGTGCCCTGCAGTGCATAGGTGAACAAAGAAAGATTGTCAGTCACCCCACATATGTGGCATTGACCATACTCAATATCACATGATACATCATTACAAGACACAAGTACTTGATGTGTGTGCCGTTCTGTATGGACATATATGGCACCTACATGGCCAACATCTAACATCACAGTTCAACATGTGTTGACAACAAGTTCCAGGTCGTGCTATGGGAAATCATTAGGCTGTGTCACAGTACCCATGTACTGCTGTCACGTTCCAAACACACACCACAGTGACAAGTGAGGACAGATGTGCCCCAGGCATCACAGCTCATTGACAGGTAGATTCCCAGGGACACTGTATTGCCACATGGACAGTGGCATGACATGGCGTATCATGTACACGTCAGCAAAACAACCATGACTCCCACAGGTGGTGGCCCCTGTTGCCTCTGCAGGACAGACATGGACGTCTGTGACACACACACGCACAACATCAAAGTCGATGCACAAACAACGTGGATGTGGAGACTGTCTCCCATTGTGCACATGGAATCAGAGACATCTGAAACACAACATGCACACATACTGTGGAGGGCCATCACTATTGTGGCAATGGGTCACCCTGTGACGCACATACCTTCCCACATGGGACTCAGGGTGTATGCGACATGACATACACATACACAACCTGGAAATGTGACCATGCCACATGCCCTGAACTGAACAGTTACACATCACAGTGATCATGTGCACAACACACAAAGGATTCTGTCCCCATGAACACGTGCACAGCCTGGGAGTGGCTGCCCCCAAGTGCCAACAAAAAAAACACATGTTGACCCCCATACACACACAGGTAATGCAGCCTTACATGCCTTAGGATACAGTGTGGACAGGCTGTGGTTTTGTAGGTGTGCCCCTGAGTCCCTGGCAAGTAATTGTGGCTGGCATACGTTTACCAGTGACAACCATGGTGACATATGCGAGTGACTTGTACAGGGACGCGTCGTACAGCAATGGACCGATTGGTGCGCACGCATTGGCCATTGCATATGATGTGGACGGATGTGTGTTGTCATCTGAAATACGCGTTGTACAGCAATGGACCGATCGGTGCGCACGCATTGGCCATTGCATTTGATGTGGAGGGAAATACGCGTTGTACAGCAATGGACCGATCGGTGCGCACGCATTGGCCATTGCATATGATGTGTACGGAAATACGTGTTGTACAGCAATGGACCGATCGGTGCGCACGCATTGGCCATTGCATATGATGTAAAAGGAAATACGCGTTGTACAGCAATGGACCGATCGGTGCGCACGCATTGGCCATTGCATTTGATGTGGACGGAAATACGCGTTGTACAGCAATGGACCGATCGGTGCGCACGCATTGGCCATTGAATATGATGTGGACGGATGCGTGTTGTCATCCGATATACGCGTTGAACAGCAATGGACCGATCGGTGCGCACGCATTGGCCATTGCATTTGATGTGGAGGGAAATACGCGTTGTACAGCAATGGACCGATCGGTGCGCACGCATTGGCCATTGCATTTGATGTGGACGGAAATACGCGTTGTACAGCAATGGACCGATCGGTGCGCACGCATTGGCCATTGCATATGATGTGGACGGATGCGTGTTGTTTTTCGAAATACGCGTTGTACAGCAATGGTCCGATCGGTGCGCACGCATTGGCTATGGCCTGACATGGTAACGGACACGGTTTCGAAGCTTTAACGAGTCTGATGCAGTGAATTCAGTTGGCCACCCACAACAATGTTGCAAATTCATGGGTGTCATGAAGTTGAACTTTTGAAGGATGCTGTGGGCGTGTATAAGTGGTGCAATTCCATGGATTGGCCAGATTCAGAAGATGCAAACGACTTGGACCTATCACTTTGGACACATGGGACAGTATCTGCCTCTGCAGCACACATATAATGCTGGCTGTTCCCCTGAGAGCTCACTTGCCTGCACTACATGCTCCAGGACGACATCTGCCACCACCACTGCTGCTGTCTCTGCATCCTCTGGCTACTGCAATGGCACGTACTGTGGAGAGAGCCCCAGCCATCAGCACTGAGGAGAACCAGGCCCTGCTGGACAGCTTCCTTCCACAGTACAGCAAGCTGTATGGGAAACCAGGGGAGCAAGTGAGTGTACTGTCCACTGCCTTACTAATTGTGCATGTTGTCTGATTAGCAAGACTTACAGTGTGCACACCACTGGCTAGCATGCTCACTGAGTAGTTGTCAGCCCCCAAAGTGTGTAGTTACATGCACTGAACAGGTATAGTGCAGTAACAGTGCATTCCAACAAGGTTTGACTTCCCAGGCAATGATACCATGTGGTAACTGCTGGCAAACTGTCCATAGCCATAGTTGCACTGCCTGTGTACATCATATGCCCCTGTGATTGAGACATGTATATCCAACTGTGTGATGCACGGAAATGTTGCATGTGTAGTAATGGCCTTTTCACTTTGTCATCCTCACAGGTTGATGCCCACCAGAAGCAGGACATCTGGCTGACCATCGTCCGGGCAGTACGATCGGTGGGGGTCTACAGGCGCAGGTCCAGCTGAAGCTGTCGCCTCCTCGCAGGAGGGGCGGACACCGGACCCTGACCCCCCACATGCTCCGGATCCTGGTGGTGGTCTTCCCTGACCTGAATGGGCAGCTGAAGGCCAGACACCAGCAAGGAGGGGGTAAGTGCTACCCTCAACTGTGTACTATGCCTGACATGCTCTATGCACTCCTTTAGCCTGGCTCCACTTCCACAGTACAACTGTCATGTCGTCCTGGACTCATGTCCCTCACTTGTCTCATGCCCCCTCCTCATCTGATACACAGGTGTGGCCCTTACAGTCTGTGACTTAGGTCACTTGGGTAATGTGTACTTGCAGTTACCTGTGGTTCAAGTTGGGGACAGCATCAGTTACAGGAACTTTGTGGTGGGCTGCATGGGTGGTACAATTGCTCACAATGCCTGTGATCTGACATGTACTCTGGGTATGGCTTTAACATGTGTTCCAATTGCTTTTCTGACTCACCACATGTCTGGGGTATGTGCCACACACCCATGCTGCAGCAGAGACCAAGGGGGGAGCCTCAGTAGTATGTACATCATGTGTGTGACACATGCATAGCCACCTGCCTAGTGTTCAGGGTAATACCATGTTGCACATGGACCAGGACTGTAATGCCTACTCCGGACATTGAAGGCACTCTGTTCTCCCACTCCCGTGTGTCAGCATACATATTGGGCATTGTGAAGAGGGCACTCAGGTGTATGCCTCTGTGTCACCGTGGTGTGGCCTTGCTATTTGGACTCCTGGAGTGTTTAACAATTTGGGGTGGCCAGCCATCTGAGTTGTGACTATGGGATCTGCACATAGGTCAATGCATAGGTCTCTGATCCCTTGACTGTGCACAATGTTGTATGAAACATTGGGGTGCAGGCAGCTTTGGTTCATTCTCATCAAACGTTGAAGTGCTCATGTGTATGGATTTGTGTTTGCAGTCACTCAAATGTCTCATTTGATTGATGTGGGATCATCTCAGTCCTCATGATGTGGGTGGCCAGGGGTGCACATGTGCACCTGTCAGCTACAGGGCTTACTTTTCAAAAACTTCCATGATTGTGACACAGTGCAGACTGGTGTTGTGTGTATGCACTGCCCCTGTGACAGGAGACAGTTATGACTAACTTGCCAGACAGGCCTGTGCCATGACATTCCAATCGCAAAGGGTGATCCAGCAGTGGTGTGACATGTCCTGCATGCACACCATTGTTGCATTGTCTATCAGGACATGAGGACATCATTGTGTCTGGTGATGGAACCAAAACCCGCATATCAACAGAGACTTTGCACATCACTTTTCCTGACACATGTACTGAGTCAGTGGCAGGAGATGGCATGTGTTTGGAGTGACACATTTCCATATGTTCTCTTGGATGTCCAACAACTGTGTATGTGGTGCATGTGTTCACATATGATTAGTCGCATACAACAGGCAGCAGACAGATGGGTGCATGGACAGGTAGGATATGTGTGGCATGACTGACTGTCAGGCAGACAATGGGCTTCTTCAAATCAGTGTCAGCACTTATTGCAATGTCTAGCAAATGATGGCAGGGCTTGCTCTGTGATGTGCTGTACTTACTGCGGTGTGTGTGGTCAGTACAGGTGACTAATGTTGCTCTGTTTATCCTGATTGTTTGCAGATACATCCACGGCCACAGGAGGAGACAGCTCCACGGACCAAGAGGAGCGGCAGAGCCAGACTGGGTCCACTGCAGGGGAGACCGAGGGACCCAGTGGCACGGAGGGTGAGGGAGCCACACTGAGGAGACCTCAGCTACGACCACCTCGGCTGGGGAAAACAGCACTTCCAGTGAGGACTCCCTTGTGGAGGCGGGTGTCAGCAGACCAGAGGCAACGTCAAGCAAGTCTGTCCCCGCCACCACCACCATCTCCACCCTCCCATCTGCTCCCATCCCAAATGTCCGTGGAGGCTCCCGTGTAGGGGAGCATGTCTCCTTCATGCCAGGCACCGCACCCACTGCCTCTGTCCCCCCTGCTGCCCTGAGTGTGGAGTCTGTGGACTTGCTTAAACAGATCCATGTAGGGCAGACATCAATGCTGAGTGTCCTCCATGCACACATGGGTCTTTTGACACAACTGGTGTCATTCATGGAGGGCATGTCATCTGGCATGTCTGCCCTACATTGGACCAATCAGTCCATGGCCTCCTCACTGACGGCAGCAGTGTCCCTCCTGCAACAGTCCCTCACCCCTCCTACCTCTGCCTCATCCACAATCCCCAGCACCCTACCTGTCCCAAGCACACACACACCGGCACTGGCACGCACCAGCACAGACACAAGCAGCACACAGACACACAAGCCAAACTCCAGACGCACACGCACGCACAGTCAGGGGACTGATATCTCACTAACAGGGGATGGGGCCCAGACACACACACACGCATCCACGAGCACTCTGCAGTCCTCAGATGCCTCTCCCTCCAAAACCCCTTCTCTTGCCTCACCTGCAACCCCCCCCCAGAAGCTCTTCCTCTGTGAGCTTGGCCTCTTCCCCACAGATACATCTGACACGAAGTCCAGGCGGAAGAGGCGACCACCACACACAGAGGGGAGTGCCCCTCACACCCGGATACCCTCCCCCAGGCACAGGCAGGCTGAGGACCCCATTCGAAAGTCCCCCCGGACCAGGAAGGGCAAGACCCCACCACCACCATCACGCAGCTCCACCACACAGTCTCTCTCCTCTATCCCCCAGGCCACCACTCCACAGGTTCCACCGCCACACCCTGCCCCAGGTTCCCCCACACACCGATACCGCATCCCCAAACTGATTAGGCCCTCCCCCCCTACCACTTGCTCTTCCACCCCCAACCCAGACGCTCAGCCTGTTTGTGACACTGGTGTGGAGACTGGGTCCCCCGCCTCTGTCCTGCCCACCTCATCTGCCCCCCTTCCACTCCCTTGGAGTCATGCACTGCAGTGGAGTCCACAACCACCACGTCTGACTCGGGCACTGCAGTGGGGACCCAGTCACTCCATCTGACCGGCCCACTGCAGTGGTTGCAGCACCCACACCATCTGACTTGTGCCCTACAGTGGTGCCGGCCCCCACTGAGTCAGACACCTCCACTGCAGTTGCCGGTGACACTGCTGCACCCACCACCCCTTCACTTCCTCCTTCTGGCATCCACTGATCCTGTCCCTGCGGTGCCTGGCCTGCCCCTTGTATGCCCCTCCGAGGGGGATGTACCCTGTCCGTACCAGTGCAGGCAAGCAAGGGTGACAAGTTGTCACATATCACCCTGTTGGGACTGTGTATTTGGACTGGCCATTGGCCTTAGTTTCTTTTGGACTTGAATTTTTACTTTAACATTTGCTGAATAAAGCCTCTTTTTGTTTACTTGTTGTTTTTCTTTGGATGTACATGATGTAGATGAGTATCATCATGCATTTGCAGTTGTAATAGTGTTCAGACCATGAAAATGAAGTGTTGCTGTGATGGACTCCATGTGGTCCATGGGATATGTGTCCTAATGTAGTCTGGTTCTATAGCATCCTTTGCTGCAGTCTGAGGGTGTAATGTTCAGCATTTGACACAGGGATGTACGTTTTGCATTTATAAATTAACATCTTTGGCTTACACTGATGCACATCTGGTGGGCTTACCACTGTTCAATGTTTCTATTTCCCTGACTGTGTGCCCATCTCCACTGGACATGCAGTTTAGCACATCAATGTTGAAGGACTCATCTGTGTATACAGTGCAACTTGCTTGACACGTGTTTTGGGTGTATGCAGATGAATGACGTGACACTCCCGTACCCAGGCTGATGTGAGCAGAGCCTTCAGTGTGTTGTAGTTGTTGACTCACTGACCAGGTGTTCTGCTGACATGTTTGAGTCGTGCACAGACAAGGTTTGGCAAACCGGACCTTCCACAGGAGTGGGGTGCCCTCATGGCAGTGTGTAATCCTGTGACATTGGCTGGGCCCGTGTTGTGTGTTGTGTGAACATGTCTGTGTGTGTTCCCTTCCCTTTTCCTACACAGGCTGTGTCCCTAGGGATGTTCCTGTTTGTGATGCTTGCTGAGTTGTCCTGTGTTCATCCAGCATCTTGGACCTGGTTTCTCCGGGATGTGGGTGCATGGCAAACTAATGTTCATCAGGTTGTCATCCCTAGTTGTCTTTGCTGTCAGGGCTGGGGATGTGGGCAAACGCAGATGGGACACAGTCAGGATTCCCCTTGGCACTTGTTGGTTACACAAGTCATGTAATTTACAGTTTGTGGTAGCTTTCAGTGATTGTGACACGTTGTGTGTGTGACTGCTGCCACTCCTCAGGGTCAGAGCTGCAATGTTGGAAGTTGTCTATGTGTGTTCTTTGTGGGTGACCTTGGCTTCTTCATTGGTGTGTGACTGTGGCCGGGATCCCATTGATTGGGGTGGATTTCACGTCATGCCCATGTACGGCGTACTGTGCAGTGTGTCAGACATTCACGAGTCTTGTTGACTGGCCATGTGTGATGGGTTTCTGCACCTTAGTTCCCATCACCACCCCTGGGATTGTCATGGGTGCATGTGCAATGTCACCAGTCCATGTGAGCTTCACTGCTGCACATTGGTGGAGATCAAGGTGTGTGGTGTTGAGTGTGTGCAAATGAGAGTTGTTGCACGGCTAGACCCCTACCTCCATATTGGCCTTGGCTGACAGGCCGTGCTGATTGATTTGTGCTTGTGTAGGTGTGATGGTAGTTTGTTGCTCAGGACACATGACTGTGGTTCACAGTGTGAATGACATCTAGCTTTGTCATCACAGTGGGATTATCATGCAGGCCAGTGTCACCACAATGTGGGGTCCCTGGGGGTAGTGCTGTGGTGGGTCTGTCTCTTGCTGTGTTAGTTGCTGTTCCTACAAGCTTGTGTGACATGTGTAATTTGGGCTCCCTCTCATCTAACAATGCCTGATTGCCCACATAGGGGAATCCGATCCATGAGTTACTTTTGTGTGGCACTGTATACACATCTGTGTAATTGGGATTCAGGCCTCCTCATGTGTTGTGTGGTTGCCTGGGGACACTGGCACACCCCCCATCACCTGCTGTGTTTGATATGCAGTGTGAGGCTGCCTGTTTGTGTTTGTGTATCTGCACCACTGCATTGGCATATCTTTAGTGTGCCATTGGCTGTATGTTGTTTGGTGGATTTCCCCTGCTGTCCCTGGGACGCCTAGGTCATCAGTCAGCACAATGATCATGGTTTGTATGTCCCATTGCTGCCATGGTATGGTATTTGTTCACCTCACATCTACAGTCTCCACAGGATATCTACATTTGTGTGTCCATTGGTGCAGATATGTGGGTCTGCATTATGATGGTCACTTCTGTCATTGTGTAATTGATGAATGTTGACAATGTCAGCCCCCATGGGTGATGTTTGTCTGCACATGGCCAAAGGTATGTCTTATTTGCACTGCACTGTTTGCCTCACCCAATCTATGTTGCTATGGGACACAAGCACTACTTTGCCACTGATGTGTTTGTTGTTCTGTGACCAGGAATCATCCATGCTGTTTGGCAGTTGCAGCTTTTTCCATGTCAACACTTACCTTTTGGTCACTGTGATGATGTGGGTTTAGACCCCATTGCCACAATGTTCAATTGGGCTTCAGCTATGGACCCCACACTTACATTTTGGTCACTGTGATGATGGGGGTTTAGACCCCATTGCCACATTGTTCAAAATGTGCTTCAGCTATGGACCCCACACTTACATTTTGGTCACTGTGATGATGGGGGTTTAGACCCCATTGCCACATTGTTCAAAGTGTGCTTCAGCTATGGACCCCACACTTACATTTTGGTCACTGTGATGATGGGGGTTTAGACCCCATTGCCACATTGTTCAAAATGTGCTTCAGCTATGGTCCCCACACTTACCTTTTGGGCTTTAGACCCCATTGCCACAGTGGTCATGGTCTGCTTGCATTGTGGAGGCCACACACATTTATGTGTGACACATGTGATAGGGGGTCACATTGTATGTTCAATGTCATGTTCAGTGTTGTAGGCATTTGACACAGACTACACACGCTTGTCATGATGTTGGGGGGATGTCTTTTTCTGACATTCCTTATGTTGGAGTATGCTGGTTGTGTCATGCATTACCCGTCCTATGAGTAGGGGTGGTGGTAGTGGTAGGCATCCAGGCCCCCATGAGTAGGGGTGGTGTTGGTGGTAGGCATCCAGGCCCCCCTGAGTAGGGGTGGTGTTAGTGGCAGGCATCCAGCCCCCTATGAGTGGGGATGGTAGTAGTGACATGCATCCAGCCCCCCTGAGTAGGGGTGGTGTTGGTGGTAGGCATCCAGGCCCCCCTGAGTAGGGGTGGTGTTAGTGGCAGGCATCCAGCCCCCTATGAGTGGGGATGGTAGTAGTGACAGGCATCCAGCCCCCCCTGAGTAGGGGTGGTGGTAGTGGTAGGCATCCAGGCCCCCATGAGTAGGGGTGGTGGTAGTGACAGGCATCCAGCCGCCTATGAGTGGGGATGGTAGTAGTGACAGGCATCCAGCCCCCCCTGAGTAGGGGTGGTGTTAGTGGCAGGCATCCAGCCCCCTATGAGTGGGGATGGTAGTAGTGACAGGCATCCAGCCCCCCCTGAGTAGGGGTGGTGTTGGTGGTAGGCATCCAGGCCCCCCTGAGTAGGGGTGATGTTAGTGGCAGGCATCCAGCCCCCTATGAGTGGGGATGGTAGTATTGACAGGCATCCAGCCCCCCTGAGTAGGGGTGGTGGTAGTGGTAGGCATCCAGGCCCCCATGAGTAGGGGTGGTGGTAGTGACAGGCATCCAGCCCCCCCTGAGTAGGGGTGGTGTTGGTGGTAGGCATCCAGGCCCCCATGAGTAGGGGTGGTGGTAGTGGTAGGCATCCAGCCCCCTATGAGTGGGGATGGTAGTAGTGACAGACATCCAGCCCCCCCTGAGTAGGGGTGGTGGTAGTGACAGGCATCCAGGCCCCCATGAGTAGGGGTGGTGGTAGTGACAGGCATACAGCCCCCCTGAGTAGGGGTGGTGTTGGTGGTAGGCATCCAGGCCCCTCTGAGTAGGGGTGGTGTTAGTGGCAGGCATCCAGCCCCCTATGAGTGGGGATGGTAGTAGTGACAGGCATCTAGCCCCCCCTGAGAAGGGGTAGTGGTAGTGGTAGGCATCCAGGCCCCCATGAGTGGGGGTGGTGGTAGTGACAGGCATCCAGCCCCCCTGAGTAGGGGTGGTGTTGGTGGTAGGCATCCAGGCCCCCCTGAGTAGGGGTGGTGTTAGTGGCAGGCATCCAGCCCCCTATGAGTGGGGATGGTAGTAGTGACAGGCATCCAGCCCCCCGAGTAGGGGTGGTGGTAGTGGTAGGCATCCAGGCCCCCATGAGTATGGGTGGTGTTGGTGGTAGGCATCCAGGCCCCCATGAGTAGGGGTGGTGGTAGTGGTAGGCATCCAGCCCCCCATGAGTGGGGATGGTGGTTGTGGTAGGCATCCAGGCCCCCATGAGTGGGGGTGGTGGTAGGCATCCAGGCCCCCATGACTAGGCGTGGTGTTGGTGGTAGGCATCCAGCCCCCCCTGAGTAGGGGTGGTGGTAGTGGTAGGCATCCAGCCCCCCATGAGTAGGGGTGGTGGTAGTGACAGGCATCCAGGCCCCCTTGAGTAGGGGTGGTGTTGGTGGTAGGCATCCATCCCCCTATGAGTGGGGATGGTAGTAGTGACAGGCATCCAGCCCCCCCTGAGTAGGGGAGGTGGTAGTGGTAGGCATCCAGCCCCCATGAGTAGGGGTGGTGGTTGTGACAGGCATCCAGCCCCCCCTGAGTAGGGGTGGTGGTAGTTGTAGGCATCCAGCCCCCCATGAGTAGGGGTGGTGGTAGTGGTAGGCATCCTTGCCCCTATGGGTGTGTGTGGCATTGGTGATTGCCATCCCGCCCCTATGGTTCTGCTGTTGCTAGTGTACGTCATCTCTGCATCCCTATGTGTGTGTGACATATGTCGGGTACGTGTCGTTTGTTTGTGTTGTGGGTGTTTGACTTACCATCTGCGCCGTACGCGTCCGTACCGGTTCCGGTAATAGATGTAGAGTATTGGTAGGACCTGCGCAATGGGATTCATGGTTGGGTCGTCTCGTTCGTGTTTCTCGTGGCTTCGACTCGTACTCTTCGCTGGCTTGTTCGTCTCGTAGCCGTGGATCGTCTTGTGGCGTGAATCGGAGCTTATGTGCAGCTCCCCCGGATGCTCTGACGTGCCGGACGTAGCGACGGGTTCGGCGCGTAGGGAAGGCGCATCGTACTAGTCTGGCCAGTGCTGTGTATTTGCTTCCGTGCGACTCGATTCGGCGTTTACGGACCTGGCTCGGGCGGGGAACAGGAGCTGGAATGGGTACGTACGGCTGGGTCGGGATCTGGGCAGTTATGCGCATCGTACTTGCTCGTTCGGACAAATGTTCGAATCGGTCGGGGAACACGCGTTCGGCTTGGTTTTTTTCCGGGCGGATAGTGTTAGGTGCGCTTCCGGCCGAGATCGGAATCGACCCCTAAGTTGGGTTATTATTTGAGAAGCGTAGAGGCCTCATTAAAATAATAACTACAATCCTTGTCAGGGTGAACCGCAAAAATTCACTGAATTAACTTGTGCTTAACTCTCTACTAGCTTAGCACAAATGCAGTCAGGCTTAACTTAGGGGCAATGAGTAAAGTATTTATGCTGCCCACAAACAGTAATAATGTGACAACACAACACAAGAAAAATCCCAAAGTAATTTAGTAAAATAGAGCACAGTTTCAATTAAATAAAATGATATCCATA